>JACEFZ010003258.1:695000-1087500 GCA_014155875.1 Cepaea nemoralis
CACTGAGCGCATGAGCTGTAAGATGATGCGTAATGGTGAAAATTACAATGTGTTCACATGCATCCATTGTGGTCGGACATTTATAGCTCGAATTGGTCTTCTTCTTCTTCTTCTTTGCGTTCATCCGGAGTGTTTTTTCAGATGTGATTGTGGTGTGTCTCGTTATGCACCCTTGGGTCGAAACCCTTAGGCCAACACATTCCGACTTTCAGCGTGCATTTTTGACAGGTTAGCATTCCTGTGGGACTCTCACTTTTGTGGTGCTGTCCACATCTCAGATTGTCAAGTTGGAACAGTCGAATGCTTCACGATCAACCCTCAAGGGAAGGCAGGGACAGTCCATGGCAATATCCGCCATCCAGGGTGGCTTCCATAGTTGCAGAGCCGACACATAGCGCCCTGGTGCTAGACTCCCTGAGTGAATCGTCACGACCTGCTCATGGCTGCTTTAATTCCTCACTTCAATATATTGGGCATTTCGTTCGTCCCGGTCCATTCTCGCACAAACCAGACCTGTCTGCAGACGGTATCCACTCAGCGACATATGCTTGTTGATGTGCCCGTCAGAGCTGTTCCGGGCACAACGAACATTCGGAAACTAGCTAGTCAGAGCTTTTCCGGACACGAGCTATTCGGAAAACTAGTTAGTCAGAGCTGTCCCTAGCACGAAAGACATTACACTCGGACGTTTTTTGCGTTGTGCCTGATTTATTTGCACCCGTAGGCCAGCACATCCGACTTCAACAGGCATTTTTACGGGTTTGCCTTCCCAGAGTTTCGAGAGACGTTAGATTGTTAGTGCTGTGGTGTCGCCCACATCTCAGCTGGTCAAAGTAGAACGGTCAATGACATCACGGTAAACCCTCAAGGGAAGGCAGGGGCAGACCATGGGCATTCCCTCGCTATCCTCGGCGGCTTCAATAATTGCAGAGTCGGCACATATTGCTCTGAGACTGGGCTCACTCGAAGAGTTTCCATGGCTCATGGCTGCTTTAGTTCCTCACTTCCATGTGTTGGGCATTTCGCTTGCCACTGGTCGCCCAAGCACCCACCAGGAACGGTCAGTCTGCGGGCGACATCCACTAGGTAAGTTTTCGCTTTGGACTTCGGACCACGCAATTGATTCGCTAGCCGTGCGTTCTATTTCGTGTTATTGAGACGTTTCCCCACCTTTGTCTACACTCAATGAGTTAGATACAGACAGTTTTCGTAACCATTTCATTCGACTGGGGCATTTCTTCCACCTTTTAGTACTCGCTCACGAGGTAGGCTACATGTGCTGCCGGCTCAGCACCTTACCTCCGTGCAGCAGTGAGCGAGAAACGGCCAGGCCCTCTCATCCGGGGATCCCTCATATCCCCCAGCTGAGAGCCTTCGGACAAGTATTTGAACTGGGCATGTAGCGTGCTCAGAATCTCACCTCCATTTTTCGGTAGGTGGGTATCGGCCCGGCTCTCACATCCGAGGGTTTATGGCTTAGAGGCGTTCAGCTACAACCCTCGACAGAGAGCCTTAGAGTATTGTCCGGACTAAGAAATTCTGCCTTTGTGCGCCTGCTTTAAAATTTTGACTGCTATCCTCAGTCTACCTGCAGAGCAGCAGGCTGTGTCTCGCTTAGTCTGGCCCCTATCCCATAAACTGTCCGATATGTAGTTTTCATCCATCGACATAGCACATGGGGTCAATGGGACACGCAAGCCACCCCACCGCGACAAAATGGAGACACATCGGGGGGGGGGGGGGGGAATTGGTGGTCTGATCAGTCACATTCACTACCGCCATGGGTTGTAAAGTAGTTATCATGCCTTTTTGAAGCACAATATTTAAAAAAAAAAAAACCATCGTCTGTCAAGACGGCAAGGTGATAATTTTCAAAAGCGGGGTTCGTGTAAAGTATGTACGCTGACCATATTTATTAACTCTCAATTTTTTCGCAGGAGTCACGCATACCTGTTTTTATTTCCTATTGTTATATCCTGCTGCCGACGTTACTTCTCTTATAACATATGCCTTATCGTGAACCAGCGAATCTGTCCGTTTCCACAACCCACAAGCATGTCATCAAGAAAAGATCCCCTCGGATGCTCCCTATCTTTGATTTTTTTTTTTTTTAATTGAAGCATACCGCTTTGCACGAAGCAAGTCTGTCTTCACCTTCTCAGTTTGTTCAAAGAGTATGTAACTTCTTCAGCCTAGTCGAGGTAAGAACACTGAGCTGATCAACGACTCTGGTGGTCGCGTGAGATGGCGAAACATGACAGCCTACGCTCATCGACATAGCAAATGATGGTAATGAGTGGCCCCTATAGTTTATCTTCCACTGTTGTTTCTCTAGACCAGAAGGTTTGCCTAGATATGTCGTATTTTTGGTATTCTTGGAGTATGTGATCAGCTTTCTGAACACCAATCCACATGTCTGATTTGCCAATCTTGAATTGTGTATACATATGGTTGTGTGCGTAATCTATTGTGTCCTTTTCCGAGGAGCAGACAGATTTGTTCTGGTCAGTCCATAAGGTGGTAGTCGTCTTGAGCAGGTTCTGGTGGCTTTCTGACTGCTTTACTCATTCCTTTCTTTTGGTGCTATGTAGTAAGTACATCAGGTTGTTCTTCCTTAGCTAATCGATCAGCTCTCTCGTTTCCAGGTACTCCACAGTGAGATGGTATCTACTGCATAGTGACCTTAAGCTAGCTGCCAAGTTAAGATAGTAGTGTCCATAGTACTGATTTTGCATCTGTCAGTAGTATCATGGGCTGTATACCATGGCTGCCAGAGCACGTAACAACCACGACAAGTGTGTGATGTATATCCTGCAGCCAGCGAAACGCCGTAGTGACCGCCTTTACGTCCACTCTCAGACTCGATGTTGTGGTATCATGTTAGGCTCTCCAGCACTAAACATTGTCCAATAACCTTCGCTATGCACCTCCAGAAACTAATCTTGCCTCTTAGCATCACCATCCCAGTAGATTATATCGTCTGGGCAAGAGTTTACGTGAAGTAATTGTTAACCTCCTATTCAGCGCAACCTTCTAGCGCAGCGGTTCTCAACCTTTTTTGGCCCATGCCCCCCTTTACCATATGTTCAGAATATCATCCCCCCCTTTCAAATTTCCTCCCTATAAATCCCCCAACCCTTACACAGTATACATAAAAATGGAAGCTAAATTTTATACCACATACTAGAATGAGTACATAAAACGTGATTTGCGGGTCTACTTACGTTATAAAACAAATTTCATTAGGGCGAGAAGCACAGAACTGTAAAATTTAGAGGGAAAAACAATATCAAGTAACTGGTTCTTGTATTAATGTGATCTTGAAATAATCTTAATTCCTCCCCCCCCCCCCCTGGAAACCCTAAAATTCCCCCCTGGGGGGGGGGGGGAATTCCCCACCGGTTGAGAACCACTGTTCTAGCGAGTCTCCGCACTTTCGATCAAATGTGATTGTGACCCTACACAGATTGACTTATCCACTGGCAATTTAGTAATCTCTCATTGTTCTCAAGCATATACATTTCTCTTATTCTTTCCTCTGCCTGAGCCATCCATTATTTTCCTCTTATCATCATACTACAAAAGACAGCGCGTTAACGAAGTCGATAAGAACTGCGCTGATGTCATTAGCACGATCGACCGCGATTCAATGCAAGAGCTCGTCCGTCACCTGAGGAAAAGATTGGCCACCTATCCCTGCATTTATTAAGCCCTACAAGATGTGACGACGCTATCAGATCACAGAGTCATAGCAGGGAACTCTTATGGGAGTTTTTTTTTTTTTTTTTTAAATTACTACATAGCCCAGCAGGTGCTACAGCTTTCATTAATGTTTCATAACACAGAATGTTTATATTATAGCCCCCAAATCGTATTCAAGGTTATACTTTGATCTCTCTTATTATTTCGCTATAGAGATAAAAAGAGATCTGGTGATGAAACACACTGATGTCTTACTCCATGTTTTATCTGTTCATAATTTTCTACTTAATTGAATATCTGTTGGCGGGTATAATATACACAGCCTGGGTTATGCAAATTATGCGATTATGATCGCTGAAGATGAAAAGGAGATACAGGGGGAGAGCAGGTGAGACGATGCTGGACATTATGACATGAATGAACATTGGTATTAGAAATGTCCGCGAGACAGAAGACTGAACAGTCATGATCACTAAGCCACATGGTATGAATAATAACAACAATAATAATAAAAGAAGAAGAAGAAGAAGAAGAAGAAGAAGAAGAAGAAGAAGAAGAAGAAGAAGAAGAAGAAGAAGAAGAAGAAGAAGAAAAAGAAGAAGAAGAAGAAAAGCCACTTACTATTCTAAGTTTATTGGTTTGGTTTTGCCATCAGCCGCGGCTCGACAGTCTATACTGAATGTCGAACGAATATGTCTGAAGGACAGCTATTAATGTCGTTCTCGGACTTACTTTCTACTTTGATTCATGACGATTTGGGAATATACAGTGGTGATTTTCACATGCAGTCCATATTCACCAGGGGATATGTTACCCGTGCCGTTGACAGTAAGTTCCGACTGCCTGGACAAGCAAGTGGTGTGCTCTGAGCAGTTTCAAAGTTGCTCTCTTACAACAGTGAAATTTAAAGTGGCAAATTCATTTCAATGTTCGTCTATTGTGTGTAATATTACTGTCTAGTTTGTGTGGGATCTGTTTGGTAGGAATCCTGCTGATAATCTCTAAGCTGTTCATCACTACCATCTCTTAATGTCCAGAATGATCCCGTTTAATAGTTTTACTAGGAACTAACAATAATACATTCTCTCTATTAATTGCCACTCCTCAATACCCCTTCTTTGGCAGCTTCACCGGATATCCTCTCTAGTCTGCTGGTATTTCTTCAGTCTCCCATGTGCGATAATTCAGTTGGGGTTTTTATACTGGCTTTAGCATCTTCTGTTGGGATACCATATTGATCAGCAGCTGTCCATCCTTCAGGAATTTAATAGCTTTTCTAATAGCTTCTTTTGATGGTTTATCAGTTGATATCCAGCTCTACTTTTGCATGCTGGATATCAGTGATTGTGTGTGTCTGTGTGTGTGTGTGTGTGTGTGTGTGGGGAGAATTCCAAAGTCTTTTGGGAATGTCCATTGACAAATTGGAGCTTCTGTCAGTGACAATGTGGGATACCCCTCACTTGCAATGTGGGGTACCTCTCAGTGGCAATGTGGAATACCTTTCAGTGGCAATGTGGAATACCTTTCAGTGACTGGGAGAATAATTTCAAGTGTATGACCTTCAAAAAGGGTAGACAAACAGTGAAAGTGCCCACTAAGGAAGCAAGACTTTTTTAGTATGCTCTTGGCCAAATGTACGATGTACAAGAACACACTGCACGATGGTTGGGATTCACAGGAAAGAGCCAATCAGGCTATGCTAGGGAAAGTAAACCTACATCAGCATCATGTGCCTTGCCAAACTGAGTAGGCACTCAAGTCTTTCCCCAGATCTCAGCCTTTGGTTTTCTGGATCAATTCTACTGCTGACTTTACCCATGCCACTGTCTTAGATCATCAAGCATGTCTTTCTGTCTAATTCTGCCACTTCTGATCTTTCCAGTCGTCATGATATTCCCCAAGTCCTCTCTTCTATCCTACATAAAACAGCTGACTAACACCACATTTCTTCTTCTTTCACCTTACTATCCCCCATTTTATACAGACATTCAAACAACTCACTTCGAGCACTTATGGATTGAATGGTTTGATGTGCAATGAGGATGTTCTGTTGACTAAGTGAATAACTAACAACTCACCACAAGTATCTTCTTAGCTATCCTATGCAGCCCTATCCATGTCCTTTCCCTGTTATTCATGTCTCTTCTCCATGCATTGTTAGGTCTTCAATGTCTTTTGCCCTGTGAAATTTGGGCAAAGAACTTTCCAGTGACACTATTCCCAGGTTTTCTCATTGTACCTCTATCCAGCACCAGAATCTTATGTTTACCTCATGGCTCATTGGTATTTGTCTACTTCTCTCCATGAGCTCCAAATTGGTGCTTCTCTGGACACCCGGGTTTGAATCCTACGGTAAGGTGTGGATTCTTTTCTAGTCGGGGGCAAAAACAAAACCCTAACCTGCACAGTTCGTGGCGACTGCACAAGCCATGCTGCCTTAATTCCTCAGGCTCAAGACCCCCTGTCCTACATCGCAAGATGTTATAGGTAGTAGATAACAGTTGACAGACGGACATATTATTTTATTTCTTCTATTTTACTTCTGCATTCATTTGGAAGTGTTTTTTATTTTTTTATTTTGGGGGGGGGGGGGGGAGAGATATAATAGTGTTGTGCCTGTTTAATTGCAGGTGTTTGTGGCCGGATTAACCTTCACGGGTGTTTCGAAGGAAATTCCACTCTCACTCAGATGTTTTGGCGTTGTGCCTGTTTATTTGCGCCCTGAGGCAGACACATCTGACTTCTGTGGGTGTTTGTTGACCGGGTATTTCTTCTATTCTATGCAGGCAACAATTGGTGAATATTTGTTGTTTATGTGTAATCATTTTAAGCTATCCTCCATGTTTATGATCCATACAGTGGTACTGATGTAACGTTGGAATTGAATATTCTAAGTCTGGTGATCATGTTCATTTACTTTGTCTTCCACAAATGCACACGTGCTCTACTTAAAATTCGCCAGTCAAACCATACACTTAGCACAATGTATTTAAATTTCAGCACAATTTATTAACTACCTCAGCATAATGTATTTAAATTACAGAACAATTTACCAAAACCTCAGTACAATTTACCAAAACCTCAGCACAATTTATCAAAATGCTATGATTTATTTGATACTGAAACGTAAACAAAATAAGGCTACTTACTAGTTACTATAGTTATATGCAGAGTTAGAAAAAACCAAAAACAATTCACAAGCCATTCCCTTTTTCTCAGGTGCTAATGCATCTTCTTTGCAAATATGAGCAAAGAAAATGACTGCGAACATTCAGGCGGCAGGTTAAACTTTCCAGGGTGACATGGGGGCTGGCAGTCTGGATTTTTCTAGCCTTAGATACATTTTACAAATATTAATACATTTTCTTACATGTGGTAATACAATTAACTGTATCAACAAGTAAATAAATAAACAAAACTAAACAATTAGCATACATCAAGTTACTGTCAATGTATTTAAAAAAAAAAAGCATGTTTGAGCTTAAAAGGCACAAGAAAAGTTGAAATGTGACTATAGACAAATAAAGAACAAATTACGTAAGATTATAAATTGAAGAAAATTTGTATTTATAAGTGTGAGGGAGAGAAAAGGGAGTGTGTGTAAGAGAGAGAAGAGAGAGTGTGTGTGTTAGAGAAAGACATGATTGTTATTTCATACTACACTTTGAAAAGGAACGAAAAAGAGACTTCATAATCGGAAACATAAAACATGGATTACATAATCCTTGTGATAACAGTTTATAAGCATTAACTTTACAAGAAGATATGCCAGTGACACTGTAAACAAATATTCACAAATTATGATAAACTAACAATAATTGATCCCAATTTATTCTCCTTCTTCCAGCATTAATACTGTAAATGTCAATTGTGTGTAAAGCACAAATTGAAGATGTCTATCGGTAGAGACAAACTGAAGAGTCAAATAATTTACTATTTATCAATGGCAGGAAAAAAATTTGCCAATCTAACTCACTAACTCATACACAAATACATAAACTACTGTGTAAATAACAAAAATTATTGGATATGTATTTAAATAGTTCAAAAATTATATACTTAGAATGATGAATTCTCTTTTTTCAGGTTGCGCACCATCTCATCATAACATCTATCGATGGTCTGTGAAGAAATGTTCGCAGCGACTCCTATTTCTGAAAAATTGAACGTTTGGTAAATATTAAGCATCGCAATAAATCCCTGTCATTGAAGGTTAGAAAAATCATATTTGAATGTTACGCAGAACTATTTTTTAAAATTTATGCGTATCCTGGATAATTAGAAGGTAAAAGGAATCCAATCCAATCCAATCATTGGTGCAAATATCCCCATTCAACCTTCGAGTTTTTGACTTGGCTGTAATTGGGGTGTTTATGGTGTGGCTTGTAGTTTGTCTTTCACATTCACATTCAGTTGGTCCATCACATCACAGACCCGCTGCTTTCCCAGAGATTAGAGCCCGTGGCCCATGAATGAGAAAGGCTGTCTAACTCCTTGGCCAAAAGCTGTGGCATTATTATATTATCCATAAAGCATGGACAGGCCAGAACAAATCATTACTGTGCACCTCAGAACAGGACACTGGACATACTACCATTAAAAGAAGCAATGACTGTGTGTGGTGAGCTTGTAAGTAAAAGCAGCACCCTCTCGAGGTGGAACTACAAGAAAGCAGACAGGGCAATGTACAAGAATCGCACCAGCATACTGGTTAGAAACCTGAACACTGAGAAAGTAGTTGAAGAGTTTGGGAAATGCATACAACAGGCAGCACGAAAAACAGTACCAAGAGGAGCCCATAAACAATACAAACCCTACTGAAGTAGTGAACTGGAACAATTACATAATGATGTGGAAGTGTGTAGAAAGCAAGCAGAGGCCACACCCAGCCAAGAAGCATGACAATAAATACCAGCACGCAAAAGCCAAATTTCAAAGGGCCAAGCTGCAGGCTAGATGGAAAAGCTGGCAGGAGAAAACAGAGTCACTGAACTTTGAAAGAGACACATGGAAGTTGTGGAAGCTAATAAAACAGCTTAACGATGAGGGCACAGGGAGAAATTCAAAAATTGCACTACATAAAGACGGAAACATCTTAACAGGAAAGCAAGCTGCTGACCATTTTGCGGACTCATTCACACAAGATAACAATATCAAAATTAGTCCAGAGAAACAACAAGAGATTCGAGAGAAATGGCAACATACAGGACAGAATAAAATACTACATGAGGTTCTGGGAGCACCTATCACAATCAGCGAACTGGAGCTATCTATATCACAACTGAAAATGAGAAAGTCACCGGGAGCTGATGGAATCTTCAATGAAATGATCAGGAACCTAGGAACAGAGGCCAAAGCAAAGCTGTTGCAGATCTTCAATAACAGCTGGACCTTAGGCAGTGTTCCACAAGCCTGGAGAGAAGCAATCATGATACCCCTCCTAAAATCAGGGAAAGATAGTTCCATTGCCTCCAGCTACAGACCAATTAGCCTGACCAACTGTCTCTGCAAAACAATGGAGCACATCATCAATCACAGACTGCAGTGGTACATTGAAAGTGAAAACATCCTTGTGCCACTGCAAGCTGGCTTTAGGCAGTGCCACTCTACGGAAGATCAGACTACCTACCTCTCTCAAGAAATTGAGGATGCATTCCAAGAGAAGAAGCTGGTGCTTGCTAGCATGGATAGATCTGAAGAAAGCCTGAAAGAAGGTCTGATGAAGAAACTGAGAAACTGCAAAGTCAATGGAAGAATGTACAAATGGGTGAAAGCATACTTGCACAACAGAAGAGCCAGAGTACAGATAGACAGACTCAAGAGCAGGAAAGTACTACTGCGTCACGGTGTTCCCCAGGGTGGAGTTTTGTCCCCCACACTTTTTCTAATCTTCATCAATGATCTTGTTGCTAATCTACCGCTTGGAATTAAAGCGGCAATGTTACGCAGATGACCTGGTTCTATGAAGAACAAATGAACATGCATCAGTGGCCACCAGATCGCTACAAAGAACTGTAGATGCATTTGTTGCATAGGCAAATAGATGGTATGTCAGCATAAACAATGACACTCTCCAAAACAAAAGGCAGGAATCATCCAGATAAATGGAACATCCCTAAGAGAAGATAAAGAACCAACATACCTTAGAGTAACATTTGATGACAGACTGACATGGAGAAAGCACACCAACAAAGCAGTAGCAAAAGCCAGAAGGAAAATAGCCAATCCTGAGAAAGCTAAGTGGAACCATATGGGGAGCCAGTGGGAAAATACTTAGCAAAGTTTATCAACAGAGCATACAACCACACCTGGAATACGGATCAACTGTGTGGTGTTCAGCATCAAAAACCACACTACAAGAGCTGGACAAGGTTCAAAATCAAGCACTTAGAGTCACCACAAGAGGGATGAGATCAACCCCTATAGTGGAAATGGAGATCAGGGAGGACACAAGCACTGAGAGAGCGCAGAGATACGAAAATGCTAATACATGCAGAAAAGTTCTTCAGCTTGCCAGGCCACCCTATGAAGAACAGATTTGAAAACCTAGCTATGGGGCGTTTGAAAATAAGTAGTTTTATCCACCAGGCCAAATGACTCTGCAGAGAAACCACCAATCTGCCCACAGTTGGTATCCCTCTAACTATTCCAGGGTGAACTCCATGGAAAGATGAGCATAGACTGTCATTGCAAATCCAGACAAAAGTGAGAGGAATATTTGACAAGGAAGAACAGAACAGTGTGCAGCACAGAACAGCCACTCTCAGCTTCCTTGATGAAGAATACCCACAGGACCTCTGGATCCGAGTCTACACAGATGGGTCAGCACAAAATGCTGTTCGAAATGGAGGAGCGGGAGTGTACATACAATACCCAAATAATACTAGGGACACAGCCAGGGTACCGACAGGAAAGTACTGCCATAACTATGATGCTGAAATTGAGGCAATCAAGATCGCAACAGAGAAATTACTAAATACCAGCAATGGCACACAATCTGTGGTGCTACTGACAGATGCAAAATCAGTACTCGAGACGCTCCTGTCTGGGAAATTGCCAGTACTAAGGACACTACTTTCTGAACTTAGCAGTCAGCATAAGGTCACCATACAGTGGATACCATCCCACTGTGGAGTACCTGGAAACGACAGAGCTAATCAATTGGCTAAGGAAGGAGCCAAAGAAGAACAGCCTGATGTGCCCGTTACATACCACCAAAAGAAAAGAATGATCAAATCAGTCAGAAAGTCACCAAAACCTGCTCAAGATGACTACCACCTTATGGACAGACCAGAACAAGTCATTATTTTGCGCCTCAGAACAGGACACAATAGATTATACAACCACATGTATACAAAATTCAAGATTGGTGAATCAGCCATGTGCACATGTGGATTGGCGTCTCAGACAGCAGAGAACATACTCCAAGACTGTCCAAAATATAACATATCTAGGCAAACCTTCTGTGTGCGGGAGTGTACATACAATACCCAAATAATACTAGGGACACAGCCAGGGTACTGACAGGAAAGTACTGCCATAACTATGATGCTGAAATTGAGGCAATCAAGATCGCAACAGAGAAATTACTAAATACCAGCAATGGCACACAATCTGTGGTGCTACTGACAGATGCAAAATCAGTACTCGAGACGCTCCTGTCTGGGAAATTGCCAGTACTAAGGACACTACTTTCTGAACTTAGCAGTCAGCATAAGGTCACCATACAGTGGATACCATCCCACTGTGGAGTACCCGGAAACGACAGAGCTAATCAATTGGCTAAGGAAGGAGCCAAAGAAGAACAGCCTGATGTGCCCGTTACATACCACCAAAAGAAAAGAATGATCAAATCAGTCAGAAAGTCCACCAAAACCTGCTCAAGATGACTACCACGTTATGGACAGACCAGAACAAGTCATTATTCTGCGCCTCAGAACAGAACACAATAGATTACGCAACCACATGTATACAAAATTCAAGATTGGTGAATCAGCCATGTGCACATGTGGATTGGCGTCTCAGACAGCAGAGCACATACTCCAAGACTGCCCAAAATATAACATATCTAGGCAAACCTTCTGGCCTAGAGAGATGACAGTGGAAGATAAACTCTTTGGACCACTGTGTGAACTGAAAAAGACAGTTAAATTCATACAAGAGACAACATTACAGATATAGACATATTTCAAGTGAACAAAAGAAGAAGAAGAATATTAATTTCTAGTATAAGAGGCATCTGAATTTTGGAGGCAATATTTTGAAGAAAAAAGTGTGTCTTATACTCCGTAAAATACGGTACTAATGAATAAAAGAGCACGTTCTTATCGCCCCATGATGCATAGGCTATGTTTCTGACCATTGAGAAAATGGCCAGGTTGATAGAAAATCCGTCCAAAGAAGCTCAAAGAGCGGTGATTCAGTTTCTTTCATCTGAAGGATGTCGACCAATGGACATTCATCGAAGAATGCAGGCAGCATATGGTAACAAATGTGTGTCGAAGACAACAATGACAGACTGGGCATGAATGTTTCGGAAAGGACGTCAGTTCACGACAGATCTTCGATGGCCGGGTCAAGCGCACATTGTTGCAACAGAAAAAACCATCGCCAAAATTGATGCAGCAGTACAGATTAACCATTGTCAAAGCATACGTTTGCTAGCGAAAGAATTTGATGTGTCAACTTGGACAATTCAAAAGGTCGTTCATAAGAAACTGCAATATCAGAAGGTTTGTTCACAGTGGATACCACGGATGTTGACCGACCACTAAAAAGAGGAACGCATGGGATGGTGTTTGAACCACTTGCTGCGTTACAGAGTGGAGGGTGATGCATTTCTCTTCCACATAGTAGCAGGTGATGAATCATGGTGTCACCACTTTGAACCGGACAGCAAAAGAGAGAGAGCATGCAATGGAAGCATGCTGGATCACCAAAAGCCAAAAAATTCAAGTTATAGGTTTCCGCTGGTAAGATTATGCTGAGCGCATTTTTTTAACATGAAGGGCTATTGTTGGCCGACTTTAAAGAACCTGGTGTCAACATCAACTCTACCCACTGCTTGGAAACACTAGACAAGCTGCAAAAGGCCATCATGAATAAACGACCTGGCATGCTCTCTCATGGTGTGATTTTGTTGCACGATAATGCTCGTCTGCATGTCACAAAGATTGTGCAGGAAGCATTAGCTTGGAAGAAGTGGGAAATTCTGCAACATCCAGCCTATAGTCCTGATTTGTCACCATGTGATTTTCATTTGTTTGGATCTCTAAACAAAGCTCTCAAGGGGTAACAATTTCACACAGACGCAGACGTAATGAAAGCGGTAAACACTTGGTTCAGTGAGCAACCACAATCCTTTTTGCGGACGGCATTCGCCGCCTACCTAAGCAATAGGATGCTTGCCTGAATGCCTACAGCGACTTCTTCTGACCAACCCATAGTGCATAATTCATTCAAAATGAATGCTTTGTTTAATTCTACCACACCTACAAATGAACCAGTCTCAAACTTAGCAATAAAATAAACATTCAAATAACAATGACTATGGAGTCATGCTCACCTTGGAAAGTTTTCTTCATTTTTGAATGTCGTACGGCTGCATATAGAGCTGTTGCTGCTTGTTCTTCCTCAGACCGGCTGGAAAAGAGGTCCAAAATGATTTACATTAATGACAAAATGACATTAATGACAAAAACTAAAATAATAAATTACAATCATTTCAATCAATGAAATTATTCCTCTGAAATGATTATACCATTCCTGAAATGATTATTCCAATGAAATTATTCCTGTAGGCATTCAGGCAAGCATCCTATTGCTTAGGTAGGCGGCGAATGCCGTCCGCAAAAAAGGATTGTGGTTGCTCACTGAACCATCCTAATTTTGGTTTTGGCCTTCAATCTCTGAGCATTGTAGAGGTCACCATCTGAGCGTGAGTGAATGTATATACCACCATCCTGTTCATGAAAGGCATACTTCAAACTTGATTATACCCTTCATGCCTGTGTGGAATGATTCCACATTGGACAGAAGAGTTGGTGGGCAGCCAATCTTCTTTAGTGCCTTGAACAGACCCTCACGACTGACTAAATCAAATGCCTTTGTGATGTTGATTGTCGTGAAATGCAGCCTTTACATCCCAGAACAATTTTTGGTTCACTTTTGATAGACCATGTAGAGAAGTTACAGAAGAACAAATGCAATTCTCTATAATAAAGAATGCTGGGGGAGGAAGAAACTGACCCTGAATTGATAATAATACCACACAGACATGCAGTGTTAAACGGACCGCGACTGTGAAGGGCAAGTACAACTGCCCAGGCATGACTCAAGCAACCTGGGGCTGTAAACATGCCAAGCCTAGCAGATCACACAGACTCAGTAGAGTGTGAAACAGACCTTGTAAAACTGATCCAACATCTAGCTTAAGAATGGAAGTGGAGGTGGTCAGTGCAGCTTTCCGCTGGATGGAGAATACGATACACACTCACATCGTGATTGTAGCTGACTCAGAAAGCATGCTGAGGAAAGTGAGGACAGGCAAGCTTCAGGCAGGGTGGCTTGCTTCGCTTCGGAGGTCACGGGTGGCAAGCATCGCCTGGATCTTTTCTCCGGGGCATGCTGGTGTGCTGGGGAATGAACAGGCGGACAGATTGGCTGGCTCTGCAAAACTTGGTGGAGTATTGATGCATGACAAGGCAGACGGAGTTGCAGCCTTGTGGAAGCACGTGTACACCTCGGAGGAGCAAATGGATCACCATGGTCTGGCAAGAATGAGACAGCGTGCAGTGACAAGGGGATCTGGCCGACGCTCGAAGGAAAGACAAGATGGACATATAATCAGATTGCTACTATTGGTGTTGGAACTCTTCGCTGGCTGCTGAGGATGGGGACTGAGCGCTTCATGGGAATGCCCCAAATGCTGTGATGTCAATTCCTAAATCAATCTATCAATCATGGTCTCAGTCTAACCATTGCAACAACCAAAGAATGATCCATATCACAGTCAGCACTGTGGTAATTTCGAATTAATGATGTTTGGTTCAGATGTTGTCTCAGTGTGATGATGAAGTCCAGCTGACGACAAGGGCCGTATCTTGGATGTTTCCATGTGACCTTATGCAGCTCTTTTGTTTTAAAAATGGAGTTTGTAATACATAGGTCATTTCTGGTGCAATACTCCAGCAGCCTTTTCCCATTTTCATTCATGTGACCGATGTTGTATTTTCCAAGGCATACACGTGCTCCCATAAGGCCGCAACCACGTTTGCCTTGTCATGCATCAATACTCCACCAAGCCTTGCAGAGCCAGCCAATCTGTCCTTGCCCACACGAGCATTGAAATCACGAGCATATAAATGTAGTCAGATTTTGGAACTGCCTTGATCTCAGTCTAACTCCTCATAGAACAACACCTTTACATCCTCAGGGGAAGTGAGTGTAGGTGCAATGCAGTGATAATGGTGGCAAAACCACATTGAAGCAGGCAGGCTGTGGTAGATCAGCACCCAATTGGCCAGGGGCTGCCCAGCTTAAGACGGGCTTTAGCTGATCAGTGGCACCTATAGGTGTCTCCCACCTTCAGAGGCAACCTGTGGCATCCCATGTCTATGCCAATTGACAAGGACTTATAACCCTCTGCTAACTCTTTGATTCCAAGATCGGTTAAAACCACGGATGGAGTTATACCTCTCCGTAGCACAAAGCCTGGGCAAAAATATAGAGATCATGTGTTGCCCATGCAGCATGATCCCTCTCTTGGCCTGCCTAGTTCACTCCAGAGGAAAAGAACACCAATACATCAGAAACAAGACAAGCTGCAGAAGCTGCCGGATCACAAAAGTAGTGCTCTAACTGTCCGCCTGTAAGAGCTTCAATAATAGACCAGCTGCCAACCAAGGCTTAGGGCCTGGTCTGCCCTGCCATGACATTTAGTCTTTGGGTTACATTTTCACGCACCAGGATAAGGCTTGTACCCTCCCAATTGCGCTCTTTTGCTGAAGCCGTTGGCACAATGTGGGGTGTCGGGTGTGGTAAGCGCTGCCCAACATTCAGCGCTAACAGAAAGCAGGTAGTACTGTCTACTGTCATACGGTAGCTCAGTCATATCTGACTAAGCCCTGACACAATAATACCAAAAAAAAAAACAATAAACAACCACACACGAACATCATTAATTATAATAATAATTACTTACAGTTGTAAAATATCCATCAACTGGTTTTGTTTGGCTATTTTCACTGCATTCTCTGTAATGGCCGCTGGGATGCCTAACTTGTAGCTGTAAACCGCCTGCAAATAGAAACACATACAGTGGAGTCTGGACAAGTAGAAGTCACAGGGGCTGAAAGAATTTGTTCTACTTATCAGAAATTCTACTTATCCAGACTGCAAACATTTACACTAATTTACACTAATACCATGCAGTAGCCTTGAGTAAAATGATTGTACCACTTAGGAAACACAGTTAGTGAACAAATAAATAGCAATACAATATCAGAAATGTTCAATTATTTTATCAGGTAACAATCTCCAAAATAAGCCAGTTTCATCGGCATTAAATACATACGCAGAATTATATTTAGCTAAAGCAAGTCTGAACACATCTTCTATCCATGAGTGAGTCGTTGCTTTGTCGACTGTTTCTCTCCAAACACATTCTTGTACAGTGATGCATTGTTGTTTTTTTAAATGATCCAACCAGCCAGCACTACAATTCCAGTCTGTTTGACCTCCAAGACGTGCAAATTCTTCTCCTTTCGCAATAAGTAAAGGCCCATTTACTGGTACATTTGCCGATCTAATCACAGTGAACCATTTTAAAAGGGCAGCATCAACAAAATCACACGCGACAGTTCTGTTCTAACTCGCTGTCTATCACTGTCAATTTGACATTCGAAAAACAATTTTCACATTTATGCTTTAAAATGCCAAAAAGTGTCAATGTTGGAACACCAAATTCTCTAGCTATATTCACTTTCTTCTTCCCACTATGTTCAATCTCTTCCAACAGCTCAATCTTTCTTTTTTAAAGTTAAAGTAGTAAGCTTTCGTCCACTAGCCATTGTTGATATGTAGCGAGATATGGTATATGCGAGATTGTTGTTTTCCAGGCTGATTAAAAATAATTCTTTCACGAAACAATTTTTTTTGGGGAGGGGTGTGAAATGAACAGTTCGAATTAAACAGGAACACTTATATAGTCGGTATTCATTTTTATGTTCAACTAATCCGAAAATTCTAGTTAACCGAATTCGATGTATCAGGACTTTTTATACAATGATAAAGAAGGATACTGGCCGGGACTAAGCCAGTAACGTCAACTTATGCAAAATTCTACTTATCCGAGTATGACTTAAGTGGACTCGACTGTAATAGCAAATGTCAAAGTAAGAAAAGGATTTTGGGTGATTCCTTTCATACGACATTTGAAATTGTAGCCACAGATTTTACATTGCTTGAGATTGATTGATTGATTTAGGAACCAACTTCACAGCATTCAGGACATTCCCAAAAGCGCTCCATCCCCATCCTCAGCAGCCAGCGAAGTTCCAACACCAATAGTACCAGTTGCAATCAGATTATATGTCCGTCTAGCCTTTCCTCTGAGCGTCGAGCGTCGGCCAGATCCCCTCGTCACTCATTGCTGTCAGACCATGGTGATCCATTTGCTCCTCCGAGGTGTACACATGCTCCCACAAGGCCGCAACCACATTTGCCTTGTCATGCATCAATACTCCACCAAGCCTTGCAGAGCCAGCCAATCTGTCTGCCTGTTCATTCCCCAGCACACCAGCATACCCTGGAGAAAAGATCCAGACGATGCTTGCCACCCATGACTTCCAAAGCGAAGCAAGCCACTCTACACAGAAGCTTGTCTGTCCTCACCCTACTCAGCATGATTTATGAGTCAGTTACAATCACGATGTGTGTGTGTAACATTTTCTCCATCCAGCGGAAAGCTGCACTGACCTGCCTCCACCTCCATTCTTAAGCTAGATGTTGTGGTATCATATGCCAGGCTCTCCTGCACCAAACGTCGACCATTAGCTTTTGCCAAGAACACCCAGGCACTTCTTCTACCTCTCAACACCGAACCATCTGTGTAGATAATCACATCACCCAAGCAAGCATTATCCTGAATTAGTTGCTGGATTTCCACTTCCGTGGCTCCTGCTGACCATTCCCTGGATTCCCGGCTCAATGTGATTACAACTCTGCACAAGTCTGACTGTTCCGCTGGCACTCTGACCCACTCCTCTCCTCGCCTAATGTTCTCCAAGATGCACACCTGTCTGATCGTATCCTCTGCGTGAGCCATCCATGATTTCCCTCTTATCAGTCACTGACCCTTAAGGGCGTCCAGTGCCTCATGCAACAGGTGACCTGTGTCTGCAGCTACTGTGAGGCATGCCTTCACCTGCATCAACTAGAGCCTACCAGCAACAGTCGGCAGACCAAGGATGTAACGCATACACAGTACTGGGGTGTCTCTGGTGCATCCCAGAATGACTCGCATAGCTTCGTTCTGTATGCGCTCTAATTTCACCAGCTGACTCTGAGACAGTAAGCATACCTAGTCCATAATCAATCACTGAGTGGATCAAGTGCTGGTATAGTGTGAAAAGCATTCTCTGCTCTATGTCCATTGCAGCCATAGTTTTAAGTGCATTCAGTCCCTTTTGAGATCTTGTCACAACCGTCTCCACACGGTCCTTGAAGGATAGGCTCCTGTCAAATGTGATTCCCAGATACTTTAGTTGTTTTCTCCCTGTTTACGCTTCTACCATCTATCGTCTGGCTTGGGACATCAGCTCTTACAATCCTGTGGCCAGAGAGCACCACAAAACAGCTGCCTTTTCTGGGTGGATGACAGCACTCATTTCAGTGCACCAGTCAATCACTTTGTCTACTGTCACCTGGGCTGTTTGCTCCCTATCTCTTCCTGCTTATATGCAAGAATATCATCTGCAAATGTTAGTATCCTTCCAACCCCTGGGGCTTCTAGGTTTGCAGTCTTGCTCGTATACACGTTAAAGAGCACCGGTGAGATTGCGGATCCCTGTGGCAGTCCCGGGGTTAAAATATGTGGCTCTGAGGTCCATGCACCCATACGGAGAGCAACCCGACGAGAATGCAGGACGGCTGCTATCCAGTTCACCAACCAGGGATTGACCCCCTTTTCCATCAGTGCGGTCATCAAAATATATCAAACTCTATTGTACGCATCCTTGAGATCAAGCGCTGCCGCCATCGTTTCCTATCTACTCTGAAACCCCTCATAAATGTCAAAGGCAAAAGTGGCTGCATTTGACCAGGTGTCTTTTCCTGGCCTGTAGCTCCCCAGGCTTCTTGGAAGAAGCTTCCCCCTTTCCAAAAACTCTTGCAGCTTGACAGCAATTATCTTCTCTAAAACCTTGCTTGAGAAAGATACAAAAGGTTACGAAAATGTCTTAGTTATAACTGGTGTGTACAGGACTCTACTGTGTGTACTTCGGTTTACGTTGTTTCGCTGTAATGTTGTTGTCACAATGGGACATAACTTCACGTTATGTCGCTACATTCCGCTATAACATTGCCATTTAAATTTTGTGCAGTGCATTTTTCCAGGATTTTTAACGTGTAATCACCCATAATTATGAGTTCAAAGCGCACAGTAAGTGCTACTAGTGTGTCTGGTTGTAAGAGAACCAGGAAAAGTGTTACTCTAGGGTTAGGTTAAATGTGTTACGTTGTTATGAGGCTCGCGATAAGGCTGTTGATATTGGTAAAGTCCATGGTTTACCTCCAACCACGGTAAGGACAATTCATGCACATACTGAGAAAATCAAAGAAGGTGCTAAAAACGTAACCCCTTTGAGTGCTTCCAAGATCATTCATGGAGATCATGAAAGCACGTCTGGATTGAAGACCAGAACCAACGGAATATGCCTGTGAGCAAGATGGCTATTAAATAGAAAGCAAATTATCTCTATGAAGATCTAGCTAAGAAAGCAGGTGAGAGCAGTACTAGTAGTGCTGATGATAATTTTAGAGCCAGTCGTAGTTGTGATGCCTCTACGTCCTAATTAATTCTACCACTTGCCCTCTAACCCACCTCTATTTAGCCAATAAATATGAACAACCATCAAAATAAACATTACATAATAAACTGTATTTCATTTAATTCTATGGGAAATAGTGTTTCGCTATACATCGTTTCACTTAAAGTCGTGTTTTCCAAAAAACGTAACCCCGACTTTAACCAGGGCCTTCCTGTATAGCAAATTTTACCATTGCTGTTCCCACAAGGGATCAAAAAGATTTCACTGTAGCAGGAGTATCAGTAGAAAATGGTTTTTATGCATGGGTGTGACGCAAATGTTGCACTCTGATCCATGCAAAAAAATTTTAATCTGCTGTGATAGCAGAGTTTGTGAAGCCTATGACATCAAGAAGAGTTGCACAACTGCATAGAATCCGAAAGGAATTGGCTAGTGCAAGAGATTTAATAGGACCTTACATGATCTTCTTTATCCCCTCAAAGCTAAGGAGAAGAAGAGATGGTCTGATCATCTAGCTGAGGTGCTGCAGGTGTACAATTCAACGTCTCATGCCTCAAGAGGGGTTTCCCCTCATTAACGGATCTTTGGAATTGAACCACATTTACCTGTTGATTTTATCCTAAACATTGTCACCAATGACAGAGATGCAGGTACAAACCAATATTTAGAGGGGCATCTTTCTTATTTGCATGAAGCACACACCTGGAAGAAGCAACAAACTGTCAACATCTATACCATACAAGTTGAGGAGTTTGTTAGAAAGTGGGTCCATCATATGGACAGGGAAAACATCCAAGACATGTGGTCTTCGGAAAAGTATATGGTTGTCAGGGTGCCAATCATGTCAGGAGGATCATATGCAATTAAAAAGATCGGAGGAGACAGATCAATGATTAGGGTCGCCAGTCATGAGCTACAGCAATGTGAAGATGAAGCAGTAGATTAATCATTGGAAATGATGCTGGGACTACAAGCACAACTAAATGCCCCAGCAGTTGACGAAATAGGTCAGAATATGTCTGAAGAACCAGAATGCTATATTTTCCAGCCTGAGGATATGAGCAGGAGACAATCTGAGAGGATCAGACTTCATGAGAAGAGATGATAGGATTTTGGTCACAGAGTAGGAGAAATGTTTTTAATGTTGTCAGGTCACCAACATTTTTGGGGGATGTAATTCTGACCGCTGGCATTGAACTATCCTGATACTTACGCACAGTCAACATACTAATTCAGCGGCAAATGAGTTAGTGTGAAATAAAACAAGATAAAAGGACATTGACCCTGCCGTGTTATAGTCGGGATTTCCAGAGTTCAGGCATGTCAAGAACAATGGAGAATCAGAGAATGTCTTAAGTTTTATGGGGTTGTTGACCCACATCCTCAACTGTTAACTAATATTGGGAATTTTGGTAGAGCAAAAGACCAATGGGTGAGTGGCCTACTTAAGACACCTTAGACAAAGAGCCACATAGATCAGCACAGGGCACTGCCCAATAAAAATTTTGGAATACAAACTCACGACAGCTAACCGGAGAAAACATTGCTAGCAAGTTACACTAACAGCTTAGGCGAACAAGCCTGGACAGTTGTATAAACAAAGACTTGAAACAATTGCTATTAACTGAGCTCACATGAGTTGTTATAAGTTAATTAAACACTTTGCTATATTATGCATAGGCGTATTTGGCATCAGCCTAGTTCAGAAAAAAAATGGCAAACTACTGAAAGAAAACTTGTCAAGAAGTCATAAACAGCCAAAACTGTTGATGTTGACTGCAAGATCCTGTAAAGGATACGCAACTAACTAACTAACTAACTAGTACTATGTGTAGGGCTTATTAGTTGCCAAAATAGAAGGCAGATAAGCCAAATATCTAGCATAGTAATGGTGCATACAATTAAGAATCTAAACTAGCCTTCCACAAAATAAAAGGACATTGCAAAACAAGAATGATCGGACAGAAGAAACAAACTCAAAATAAGACCAACAAGAGAGAATGCTGATTCTTCTATACATCAACCTGTGGTAGGCTGACGACACTTTGATATGCCCAGTGTGACATTGTCTGCTAGAACAGAGAGTTTAAGTGCTGTGCTGGTGTAGTGGCTAACAAGCTTGCTTGCTGGCCCAGTAATCATGGGTTTGAATCACATGGAAAGTGGTATTCAAGATGGATTTACAATGATGGCAGAAGATGTCTTAGGAGGTAAAGGTGACCAGCGTGATGCTGAAACATCATAGTTTGCATGTCGACCAGTCTATAGGAATATGGGGTTTTAACCACAGGCCTGATACGCCTCATGGTGGGTATACTGATCTTCGCTTTATATGTGAAACTATAGGATGGTAGTAGATGAAGAGCACTGGGCACTTAGTCAATATGAACATATATATTGGCGATATGTATGGTGAAAAATATTCACTCAGATATTTAGGGGTCCTAGACCCAGGTGATTGTGTGCAATGGTGAACGATGACCACCCATGCTTATTGGCATGGCACGTAATTTAGGGTGTATAATTAAGGAGGTGATGTTAGATACTAGGAACTTTCCATAGATTAATATACAAGTGTTTGTTGAGAAGTGATTTTGTGTTGAGTGTAATCTATAATTGCTTGTTTATGAATATGTTGGGATCATGGCAATCAGAGATGTTGTTATTTGTCATTCACAGGAAGACAACCAGCTACCTTTCTGGGTATTAGGTGGCACATCATTTATAGGTCATACCTAAATTATTAGGTAGCATGTCATTAATAGATCGTACCTCACATTATAAGGTGGTATGCCAGTCGCTAGTAATAATATTAAGGGGTGTGTTGTTTCTAGGTGACGACTTACATTTATCTTATGTTGTTAGCTATATTCCCTACATTCAGACTAGATTTTTCAGTTGATAAGAGTAGAAAGGTACTTAACCCTACCAGACCGCTGTACCAATTTTTCAGTTATTTCCTAATCTGCCGCTATACCGCTGTGCCTAATTTTCGGTATTTTGCCTATTACGTGAAAAAGTGCGTCACAAACTAAAAATAACCAATCAATCGTGGTCAAACCTCATGGTTAGTCATTGCAAATGTCTGCCCCCATAGGTTTGAACTGACTTTGTGTGGTTTAACGCGAAAAACTTCTGAAAATTCACAATGAAACGAGCAGCTGATGAACCAAGCACTTCAACAAGAAAGCGAAGAAGTTATAGGCTTTTCACAGTCCAACAGGTGATCGATACGTTAGTTTATTCAGACAGGATTGGCACACAAAGGTGGAATATTGGTGCTAGATGCCAGGTAGACCTACTTTCTACAATGTCGCCATGTTACATCTTATTCTAACCACTTGTTTGCAAGTAACTAACATTTTTCTATATCATGTTGGTTTTTTCTCTTTAATGCTCAGGAGGTCAGGTAATAGGTCCCAGCTTCCCTCCCTTAGACTGTTCCCTTGGTTCATGTCACCATTTGTCCCATGCCATGGCTAAAAGCTTTCCTCCAGGCTATCAAATGGGGGGGGGGGGGGGGGGGGGGGGGGGGGGGGGGGGGGGGGGGAGAAAGAGAGAATATGTAAATAAAAAGAGAGAAGCTTACATAATTTCTTGTTTTTTGGGGACTTCCACTAATTTATATGGCCGCTCAAAACAGTGTAGAGTGGTTGCCAGTTAAGAACAAGAGTATAGATAGACTACAAACTACAGGCGTTCCAGACTAATCTTCTAAACAAGTTAACTTGAACAAATAAAGTAAAAGCCAACACAAATGCAAATTTATACCACCTTAAACAACTTCTATTGCTCAAATAATGATTCAGATTGTAAATACAATACCCTGATAAAAACAGGTAATAATGGAGTAAGGCGTAAGCATACTATTCCGTTCAACTCACTAGACTTATTAACTCTACCAGACTTGATGCCCTGAACCTATGTAAGCTTCTCTCTTTTTCTCTTTTTATTTACATATTCTCTCTTCCCCCCCCCCCCCATTTGATAGCCTGGAGGAAAGCTTTTAGCCATGGCATGGGACAAATGGTGACATGAACCAAGGGAACGGTCTAAGGGAGCGAAGCTGGGTTTTAGAGCATAATAGTAGTCTGATCCCTTAATAGCAAAATAAAGATAGACATAGTAAAGACAGAAGTAAGGGGGAGAGACGCCGGAAGAGTTATCAAAATAGGAGTTGGGCCCCTTAACTTGGGTTACCAAACAAGGGTCGGCACAGGTCAAGGTCACCCATGCAAGAAATGATATCTGTGATAGGCGAGTGACTGAAAGTAGAACTCAGGTTGAAGTACAGTTGAAACTCACTCGAGATCCAGGGCTTGAACTGTCAACATCGTGTAAGATTTCAGAGACATTATTTCCTAACAAGAATGAAGAAATAGCCTGCAAGGTAGTTGGCTGTGGTACTTGCTTGTGTTAGGAAAGTAGTCGAACAGTGATTCTGTACAACTAGAGAATGTGTTATGCTTGCTACTGCAACATGCTGACTTGCCAAAGGTGTCATCAGGTGTGAGTGATGAATTTCATGGCCACAGGTGAGGTGTGACAGAGGGTGACAATTCATTTAAAGGAATAGTTGCTGTAAGTTGTACCATTTTCATATGTTTTGTCAGTATGTTGGGCAGAGATGCACTTGTTTAAATATATCGAGACAACAGAGAGTTTAGATACGTGCTGTGTTAACAGATACGAGCCAGGACAGTTATAGACATAACATAAAAAGAAACATAGCAACAAACAACCACCTTTCTTTCTCTCTTTCTCTCTCCAGTTACACTTACCAACAGATCAGATATTCTTGGAATCATCACATGCGTCTCGACAAAGGCCTTGATCTGTTTAAACTGGCTTTCTAGGACTGTAAGAGAGATGCCACAGACGTTGGCCACCTCTGACAGGAAATAAAAAATGCACTTTAAGGCGATGTGCGGCAGTAAAAACATCGATTTTTTGTCAACTTGGCTATTTTTAGAATAGTTCATTTTTAGACACCTTATCATGTCTTCTATCAGATTCTGTACTTGATTTTGTTTAAAAACTGTTATTTTTATGTAATATTCATAATTTACTGAACCCACCCTCTGTGTCAAATTGTATAATTATTGAAAATTGTTGCGAAATTGTCGGTTTTCAAATCCTAGCAACGATATCTCAGGAAAACACGACACGCGCGTGTAAGGTATCCCTGGAAAGGTCGTGAACTTCCGTAACTGTTCGTGAAACTCCGAGTTCGTCTAATCAGAAGCTCTTCTGTGTACATCGGGTTTATTCGTGTCTATCATCTTCCGGAAACTTCCATATATGGAACATCGTAAGCAATCCGCGTTCGCCGATGGCTGAAATTGATCACGTGGGTTTCCAAAATGGCGGCTTTGTGTTGTTTACACCTGGCGACGTGCTGAAAGTTCATTGTTGACAGACTGACACGCATTGAAATATGCCTCGTTCTAAGAAATTTAACATCCAGTCATCCACTCAACGTAAGTAATCTCTCAGACTACACATCGCAAATGCTCGTAAGCAGCAAAAAGCCTATCAAAACGTCGTAAATGATACAGACAATTCTGAAACTACTGAATGAAAGTGACCCAGCTAAAGTGCACATGCCACTTCCAAATCTAAGTGTTTTGACAGTGAATCTGAATGAATCAGTGCTATCGTGTTCTTCTCAAAGTTGTGGAAGTGATTCTTTTATTACCCGAAGCCAATTTAAAAGAGATACGTATAAATACACAACATCCACTAGCAGCAAGTATGATTCTGGTGACGACAATGGATATCAAAAACGGGATCACAGAGCAATAGTTGATTGTTCAGAAATTGAGGCAATAATCAAATTGTTATGTTGTCCAGTTTGTAAAAATGATAGTCTTATTTTGAAAACTGACAGCAAGAAAGGCAAGGGATTAGCTGTGTATGCAGAGGTTTACTGCTCTTGTTGTGAAGAAGTAGTGTGTGGAAGATACCTATCTGAAAAAAGTAATGATGGGGATAGATCTTTTGCTGTCAACAGCCAGTCAGTATATTCAGCATTAGTTTGTGGGATGGGTGCAACAACATTTAATAATTTTTGTGAAAATATAAACCTGCAAGGTATTCATCACAAAACATTTCACAGCAAAGCGAATAAACTATATTCAAAGATAGAAGATCTGGAGGACACTTTTTTCTCAAACCGTAAAGTATGTTCGACAGGCTCATGCACAACAGTCAGGCATAACTCTACATGACAATGATGTGCTAGATATTAGTGTCAGCTTTGATGGCACTTGACTGACTAGAGGCCACACATCCCACGTTGGAGTTGGCTGTGCAGTGGATGTTCTTACAGGAGTTTGCATAGATGCCCATGTTATGTCCACATATTGCCAGGTGTGTGAAACCACTGGTAAGACTTTCCAGGGACAAACCAGATGAATTTGCAGCATGGAAGGCAGAACATCTTTTAAACTGTGACAACAATTTCACAGGATCTGCTGGAATGATGGAGGTGAAGGCTGCAAGGGTGCTGTGGCGACGGTCTGTGGCCCGTCATAAACTTCGCTACACGTCAATACTTTCTGATGGTGACACCAAAACATTTGCGGAACTTACCAAGATCAAACCATATGGGGATGACATTCAGATAGACAAAGAGGAGTGTATCAACCATGTCAGTAAACGCCTTGGAACAGCACTGCGCAAACTAAACTAAACTACTTAGTAGATGTGTGTCAGGACAAACTCAGAATTCAAATGAGTGTTTACACAGCTTGATATGGGCTCGATGCACTAAAGACAACTTTGCCTCTCGCAAGCGTGTTCAGTTTGCAGTTGTAACTGCAGCAAGAGAGTTCAACTTTGGAGCTGCTGCTGCCCAAGACACTGCCCAGTTTTATGGACCTTCTACAGGCCTGCATATGCAGAGACTAGGAACATTTAGGATGCAGAAGCAAGTAAGAAATAGTCTGAAGTACAAGAAGGACAAACAAACTAAAAGACGCGACACTGTACGAGCGGCCAAATTAAAGAGACAAGGTGAGCTGCATGCTCTGGAGGGAGGTCCTGCATATTCAGCAGGACAATTTTAACACTCAAGGTCCAGTTTTACACTTTTTTTCTCTGTAAAAGAGTTCATTAGTAATAAAAAACAAAAAAATAATTAGTTTTTCCCCGTTTTCTCATTTCGCCAGTTTTTTATACATAAGTACAATTGTTTTAAAAACTATTCGTTAGATTTCACTCAAAGTTTGGCCGGATTGGCAGATATTGAAGATAATGTACATGACCATAAGTTAACTAAATTCAAAAGGAATAAGAAAATTGTAAAAGAAGAGTATCCAGAGTGGAGAGGAATAAATTCTTCCAATTGGACAATTGACAGTAAGCAAGAAACTATGGTTTTCACTACTGATTGTCAGTGGAAGACACCAATATATACAGCAGAAAAGGGGCAAAAGCTAGGAGACAAATTCTAAACATGAGAGAAACAGATACTTTCAAAAAGAAGGATGTTTGTCTAGTAGAAAGTAGAACACAAAAACAGCAGAAGACGGAAACGGAGGATAAACTTAGAGGTCTCATGAAATCGATAAGACCATGGTTATATTTAAATAAGAATTAACTGATACGCTGAGCGATTCTCCCAAATTTAAATTCAGGAGAACGTGAAATGATTGAAGAGTCAGAAGTGGAAAGTTCTGGTTTGAGCGAGGACGTTTCAAACTCTTGCCTCGATATTAGTGATGAGAATGATGACAAGGTTATGGCTATAGTAGAAAGCAATAAAATATATCGAGGTAACTTAGCATTGTTGAAAAATAAATTAAAGAAGCGTAGAGGTACCTTATAGAACACGAATGAGAAAATAAATAGCTTGAATCTCGATTCATTAGTACTAACTCGATGTAGTTTTAAACTCCCAGCAATTTAGATGAAAATGGTCATTTTCAAGTTAAGTAACTTTTGTTGGGAGTAGATATATATTAATTTGTGTTATGAGCCCCGTCCGTAAATTGGGGAAAAAGGGGTTATATTTTTTGACTTAGTTATTGTTGATTCATTGATTTGCAAGGAATGTTTTCAGTTGGTAATTATATATTATTTTGTATAATGTTGGGAGGATAGACGCTGTCCATACAAGCTGTGTCTGTGTCTTGAATTGTGGTCTCCATATTTACTTTTGAAATGTTCAATATTAACATATTGGTTTGGCCAGTTATTTTGAGTTGTAATTTTAAGTGACAGAATTATGACATTTATGATTGGTTATTGTAGATTCATGGTTTTAATTGGTAATTATATATATTATTTTGTATAATATTGGGAGGATAGACGCTGTCCGTACAAGCGACAGATATTAGGGGGGAAATGTGTTGTGTCCTGATTTGTGGTCTCCATTTCCTTTTGATTTCTTTAATATTAGCATATTAGTTTGACCAGTTATTTTGAGTTGTAATTCTCAGTTCGAAAAAGTGTTAATTAATTTTGGCCCTTATGACTTGAGTTGTCGTTGATCAAGCTTAGATTTGGTTCTAAGTAATGTGATTTTTTTGTTTAGTTAAGTGATAAAAACAGTGTTTTTCATATTGAGTTACAACCAAAGAGTATAATTAAGGCTATAAGAGTGGTAAATGAATTAATAAGGTCCTTGGGAGCTTGGTGAGTACAATATATCTGACATTACGTTCAGAGCCATGATGTTGGGCAATCTTGAAACATAAAGAGAGGTATCTTTGGGTTGTTGGGGTTGGTTTTTAGCATAATCCTATGTATGGTAGTCATAGTTTGGACTGTGGATAGCAGCACAACTTGTAATGGTCAGAGATTAGGTGAATGTGGATAGTTTTTAGAAGGTGATGTTCATAATAAATGAACAGTGATAGTATTTTTTTTTTTGGGGGGGGGGGGTGCTGTGGTTGCAGCATAACCCGGGATAAACATAGATTGAGTGCCACGAGGTTGAGGTGATGCCCATAATGTATGAATATAGGGTGCATCATAACCTAGGGTGAAAATGATGGACGTTCAGTGCGATGAGGATATTGGTAGTATTTTTTTTACTGGCTGTGGATAACAGCATAACCGGTAGTGGTCACTTTTTAAGAGGTCGAGTTTTAAGAATGGATTCATAATAAATGAGCAAGTTAATAGGTTTTGACTAGAGAGTTTAATTATGAGGGTAAAAGTGAGTGTTTTGAATTTTTATATTAAGGATTAAGATAAGGTATACATGTCCATGATGACAGTAGAGGTAAGATTGGAATCTAGAGGGTTTAAGCGGATTGCTTGTGACCCTGTGGAAGAGAAGAAGAAGCATTAATGGTAAGGTGCTGGGGAATAGCGAATAGCTATAGTTTCCATGTGTAGTTGAAATTTTACTTAAAAAGGGTCAGGAAGGTTATGGGTTGAGGGTGTTAAATAGGTTTTGTTTTAAGACTTTTCAAGGAAAAGTATTGGTCAGAGGAAAGAAAGGAATATAACAGAGTGTCTTATAGGGGAGTGTTAGCTGGTGTGCAACGAGAAGATTCTAATATTCAGCAACGCACGGGTGAGCACCCTGCTGGGGGGTAGCTAGGGAATGTTGTGCTGTGACGACATGGTAGTGAACAGTTAGTTACCACAGTACCATCAGAGAGAGTAAACTAGAAACTCAAAGATGATGGAGTTGGATTGTCTGTTGATGTATTCGGCCTGAATGTCTTTGCCTCCTACACTGCTATAAATTTCTGACTATTTGGGGTTACTCAGTGACAAATGGTAATCAACAAGTGACACCCCTGACACTCACCTTCAAAAGGCTTGGAGTTTTCCTTACTGCAAAAAAACATCAAGACCGCTGAAAGTATCTCACTCCTGCTGGTGTCACTTGAGGGTGTGTTGTCAAGATAGTACAGGAATTGCCTTCCTGTTTTTACCTGTACCAGAATAGAGAAATATCATAACTGCAGACAGGCGTTAATGAATGGTTCAAGACACTGGTGGCAGACTTCTACGACATTGGAATTAAGAACCTGGTGCCACGATAGCAAAATTGTGTTGAAGTCAATGTGACTATGTTGAGAAATAATGTAAATGTGTGATTTAATTTTGGCTACAATAAATCATTTTTATATATAATGTTTTTTTTTAAAATTTTATACCGGGATTTACTTAAAAAAACGCACCTCGTATCTGTGACAAGATTGGAAATACCTTAAAAGAATCTAGACAAATTCTAGAAAAATGGCAGGAGTACTGCAGTGGAATGTATGATATGAGTGACAGTGAGGATATGAATGAGATACTTGAACCAATGACAGCAGAGACAGAACCTGAAACCTTATTAGATGAAATTGCATAGGCAATAAAGAACCTGAAGAATGGTAAATCACCTGGATGTAATGAGATACCAGCTGAACTAATTAAAGCGGGAGGAGAAGAAGGCATAAAAAACTCACATATTATGTCAAATCACACATTATGTAAAAAGATATGGAAATATAGTGTATGGCCAAACGTTTGGAAGAGAACTATCTTCATTCCAATACCAAGGAAGGACAATCTGAAATTATGCACCACCTATAGAACTGTTGCCCTGATCAGTGTGAGGTTTTTTGTGGGTTTATAGAGAATTACAGAAGTTCCAATGAGTGAAGTTCTATAAAGTATATCTCTCTATAAAAGATACAGGTTAGTAACAGTAAGTTTTGTCTAGAGGTATTGATATTTATTCTCACAGAACCTTTGTAGAGAAACCATTCAGAATTTTGGCTCATCGAGTACCCCCACTGTGAGAAATGAGACCTAAGTTCAACACAGAATTATTTATAGATGATTTCTCTTCTAGGCCATATATAGAGATCTTGGCAGTTAGCCACAGTAACCAATGAAAGCAGTTCTCTCATCTTCTAGCTGACTGTGCTCTGGTCGCCAACTTCATTCTGATCTCTTTATTTCAAGTGACACAAGACACCTGGACAAATGACCACATTGACAATTGAACCATTGTAGTGAACATAAACAACAACAACAACTGTACTTTACACGGTTGAACAAGACATCAACATGAGAAGATCTTGACAACAGTTGGACACATATTCACAAAGAATGATCACACCAACAGGTTAGACAAGTCATACATCATGGAAGATACTTGACAACAACCACACAGAACTTCCACAATATCTGTAACCAACAACAACAGTAGAGTAACAGTCACAATGAAGATGCTTGACAACAGTGTACAAGACAACCACAGAGACATGTATCTCAAAACTGTTCTCTTACTAACATCATTTTATTAATGTCTGCTGAGGTCAAGTGAAGACTCAGGCTTCATATATTGCCAAAATCTACATTTCAATCATAAGTTTATATGCAAATTATAATTGACAATGATTATGAAAACCCAAACACATCACTCAATATCCCACAGAAACATTAATCTAAAACAAACCCTCCTCCTTCATATCACTACTTCATCAAGATATCCTACACCACAAACTCTTAAATCATGCTATCACATTTCCAACTGTCAATTGAGGGTAACACATGATAAACCTATAGCCGGGCACAAGTATAGGGAGACACTGCTATACTGATCCGTGTACCGTCTTTTAGCACCTATGAAGGTGTTGGGAATGTCTCAGGTTTCAGTTTCCCCATAATGTTTTTCCAGTTTAGGCTATTCCCTACTTTTACTAGTCCGAAGCAAGTGACAAACATGTCCTTCCGAAGGGTGAGTAGACTGTTCGCAAAGTTGATAATTGGGATCAGTTTACATTTCAGTAGATGAAGATCTAAAACTATTATGTCCCATCATTCTTCCCTGCCAGTCTATCTCCCACCAAGTGTTCTGATGGTACTGAAATCACCACACCTAAGCATTAATAATCCATTTGTGAATTAGCTCCATGTTCTATACTTCTTCTCCATTAGCTTTTCAGCTAGTATTAAGCTGGAATACTCCTCAAGATATGGTTTTGAGGAGGAATATGGTAATCTCCAGGCACACATTTAATGTTCACCCTTAGCCAGTAGAGGCATGCTGAAAACCAGGTGATCTCTCCTCCTAAGGTTTCTTCTTGAATTTATCTTGAAGATATAGCCTGAAACATTTACAAAGATGGAGAGTATCCCTGTCTTAGGCCCTTAATAAAGACTTTTTCTTCAGTGCCATCTGTATAGGCCAGAATTAGTGGATTGAGGCTGAATATTTCACCCTGTAGTGATGTGGTACTATTGGAGTCTCATTATAAAGCTGGATTTGAAGACTAGAGCTCAGGACTTCCCTGGAGTTGTCCTGGTAATTGAAGGCCTCCCCATCTTCCTCATTCTCTGTTAATAAACAAAGGCACAACATGTGTTTTACATCTGTTTAAACATTGTGATAGTTATGCAGTACTATCACAGATACAGAGAGGAATGGGAGGGGAGGGGGAGTGTGATATTCGAACACCCGCCTCTCACTGATGATGAAGTGCAATTTTATTTGGTGGTGTGGAGTGATATCCTTTCTCAAGGTTCATCTCCACTTTTGTGAATCATAGGCAGATCAAATCATCATCATCATGTTGTTCTTCTTGGCCCATTAAACAATAGCAATATCTACTGCAGCCGGTACCAAGTATTATTGCACAAGCAATGCTTTCACATGTGGAATACACACATGAAAGAAAACATGAATTTTTTCCTGACAAATAGCATGAGCCTTCCCATGTATTCAGCTGACTCGACACTGTAGGTTATGCCACATATTGCTCCTTACTGGAATGTTCATATAAACCTAAACCCTTGTTGCAAAGAACCAGTGCATAACGTCAAAAATAAATTGCATCCCAGGCAACCTATATGAATCAGTTATCAGTTATCAGTTATCAGTTGGGGTATCTTCGTTGCACTCCGGACATGTCCATAGGTGCTCAGATCCTCCCCCAGCATATGCATCAGCGTCCGGTGGCTAATAGTGCCAGTTCTGTGTTGGTTGACGAGGCGCTTTGTTTTCCCGATGTACCTCTCGCGTCTGGCTGTGCCGATTCTTACTCCCAGGTCTTTCATCCTGGAAAGTGATGTGGAATCACTGGCGTCAAAATCCTCTGTTCTCGCCATATCTTTAAGGGCGTTAATGACATCGGCACGATCCATGGGCTGGCCATCTACAGGGGGTGCAGAGCCAGCCAATTTATCAGCTCGTTCATTTCCCTCGACTCCCGCATGTCCCGGGACGAAGATGAAGGTGACTTTGCGGACAACAGACTTCCACAGCGACTCAGTCCACTGTCTACGTACAGATCCAGCTTCGACCTTCTGAATCATGCTCATTGAATCACTTAGTACACACACGTTGGTATAATGCTGTGATTCCAGCCATGTGAAAGCCTGTGTAACTGCCATCACCTCCATCGTCATGCTGCTCGTGGTCATAGAGTGGGCACCACTGGATTCTTGAACGGTTCGGCCCGCTGAACGGGCTGTAAATGCCCACGCACTTCTCTGCTGCTTTACAACAGATCCATCTGTATAGATGAGCACTTCGGGGCTATCTGAGTGATCATAGATGAGCGCGTTAACCTCTGCATTGACAGCGGCAGGGTTCTGCTCTCTGCACCGTCTGTCGAGTGTGATAATGCAGGAGAAGGTACACTTAAAAGCTGGAGGCACCGGCACCCATTCCTTGCCGGGGTTGATACTGGTAAGACTGCAGACCTGTCCGACGACATCTTCCGCTCGACCCATCCATGATTTGCCCCTCTATAGCCTGTCACCCTTTTCTCTGAATACAGCGTCATGCAGAGGGTGCTGCTCATCTGCACTTATTTTTAAGTATGCACGAGCTCTCCAGATCTTGATCCTGTGTTCCATTGTCGGGAAGTCAAGGAGATACCTCCTTGACTTCCCGACATCCTGAAATGGACTGGGGATGTCAACGTCTGAAACATTATGTTACAATCAGTCACGCAACCTATATGAATGCTTTTGGCAATCTTCTTGAGCGTAATACAGTCATCAGACATTACAGGAACTTTGTAATTTCTAAAGTGCAATGCAGTCCTGCAAACATGGATCCAATAAGCATCTTTACTTTTACAAATATGAGAGGTTAATTATACAATTACCATCTCATTCACTCAAACATTCTCAGCCATTATAAGGGAAAAGTTACATGTAGCATCACACATTCTGAAACATAACTGCCAAAAGCAACTCGCAAGAGCAGTGTACAGTTTGGTTAAGAATGGTCATGATAGGCACTCAACGAATGTTCAGAGTGCACCAAGGTTTTGCAATATGCATTGATCATAGTTTACAGTCATAAGCATATGCAAATCATCAGATTAGACAGATAATAGACATGGTAGGAATGTTTTACTGTGGTAGACATGACAGGTTGGAGCGGCAGTTTTAGTGTCACTGTACAACAAAGTTCTGTCTTCATTTCCACATTTTCTCAAGAAAATACTCTGCCATTCGTCTCTCTCACTTATCATCAGGTTTTCACATAACATATTAAATGATTTAGGTACCTGAAGTGCAGATGACTACATCTTAGAGAATGCTTTCGGGCAGGTTTTACCACTGCATCTTGACCACGTCTTTACGGGATGGAATTAATGCTTCGACTGGCGGGCTAATTATGTATTAGATAGCGTTATCCGCCCAAGGGTCACCCAATCAAATGGAGTTCCCCCTTCTCATCTACCCTCTCTCGATCTAGAATCTACGATTCTATTTTTAGTTAGGGTATCAAGACGGCTTACGTTGGTTAACTACCGAGTATTGAGAAATGTAAATGGACTGGGGATGTCAACGTCTGAAACATTATGTTACAATCAGTCACGCAAGTAAAATTCTACTAAAAATTATAATGGGAAGACTTCGTAAGAAAATGGAAGAAGAAATTAACATGGTTCAAGCTGGATTTAGACAAGGAAGAGGAATAAGATATTACATTCTCAACATGCATTTAATAATAGAGAATTGCAGAGAATTTAATGTAAACCTTATTCTTATGTTTTGTGGATTATTCAAAGGCATTTGACTGTGTACAATATCAGAAACTTTGGGAAATCATGAGGCATATCTGCTTTCCATTACACGTAATACAACTCATAAAAATGCTCTATCTAGACCAACAAGCAGTGGTTAGAATAGATGGCAAGACATCAGATTGGTTTGACATCAAGCAAGAAGTCTGTCAGGGATGTGTGCTGTCCCCCTATTTGTTTAACCTGCATGCCAAAAATATAATGATAAATGTAAGAGATGATATAAACAGGGAGCTATATGATGCCCTAAATATTGGTGGTCATGACATACCAGAAATTCGGTATGCTGACGATACAGTATTGCTATCCAAAACGCATGCTGACGATACAGTATTGCTATCCAAAACACAGAATGGTATAGAAAACCTAATAACCTCAACCCAATTGAATAGTGAAAACCACAGCTTATATCTTAACATAGCAAAAACAAAGATAATGCATACAGATAAAACTACCATGGAGAAACAAATTTATGTTAATGAGGAAAAATTGGAGGTGGTAGAAAATTTGGAATATTTTGGGTCATTGATTACCAACAATGGTGACACATTATACATTGGCACCTTGCCGTCTTGACAGACGATAGTTTGTGCTTTAAAAAGGCATAATAACTTTTAACTATGGCGGTAGCGAGTGTGACTGATAAGGCCAATTTGCGCTGTAAATGTCTGTTCACAGTGGGTGCATGTGAACACGTGGTCATTTCCACCATCATGCACCATCTTACGTCTCAAACGCTTAGTGTGTGCCTTTTCTGCAATAATTTTCTCCTTTGACTTTATTCCATTTCTGATATTTGCCCTCCATGCAACACGTTCAGCGGCGACTTGCTCCCAATGTGCATTATCAATGCCTGTATTAATCATGTCCCGCTTACACACATCTTTGTATCGTAGTAGAGGCCGACCCTGAGATCTCTTACCCATCTGTAATTCACCAAAAAAGATATCCTTTGGTATTCTACCATCATCCATTCTCCTAAGATGTCCTATCCATCTAAGTCTACGAAGACTGAGCATGGAATAAACTGTCACACAACCTGATCTTTCCAATACTTCAGTATTTGTGATTTTGTCTTGCCACTTAATACCAAGAATTCTTCGCAGACACCGCATATGAAAGCTGTTTAAATTGTTCTCTTGGTGTGAGTAAGTTGTCCAGGTTTCACTGCCATAGAGAAGAGTACTAAGGACACAGGCTTGATAGACAAGGACTTTTGTTTTGGCAGTAAGCTTCCTGTTCTCCCAGACTCTTTTTCTTAACCTGTTCATTGTTGTTGCTGCCTTACCAATCCGGATGTTGATTTCCTGATCTAGAGATAATTTGCTATTTACCACTGATCCTAGATATGTAAAATGGTCTACTATCTCTAGTTCGGCGTCGTCAATAAAGATTGATGGTATCCCATGTGCACCTTGTGACATAATCTGTGTCTTCTTTTTGCTAATTGTTAAACCAAATTCAGAACAAGCATTGGAGAATGCAGATAGTAGACATTGCAATTCTTCCTCAGAGTGGGTCGTAACTGCAGCATCATCTGCAAAAAGCAACTCTCTGATCAGTACCCTCCTAATTTTGGTCTTAGCCTTCAATCTCTGAGCATTGTAGAGGCCGCCATCTGAGCGTGAGTGAATGTATATACCACCATCCTGATCACGAAATGCATATTTCAGTAGAAGTGAAAAGTATATTCCAAAGAGGGTGGGAGCTAGTACACAACCTTGCTTAACTCCACTCTTGATTTCAAATTCTTCAGAAGTTGCACCATCAAACTTGATTATACCCTTCATGCCTGTGTGGAACGATTCCACAATGGACAGAAGAGTTGGTGGGCAGCCAATCTTCTTTAGTGCCTTGAACAGACCCTCACGACTGACCAAATCAAATGCCTTTGTGAGGTCGATGAAGGCAATAAACAGTGGTTGATTCTGTTCACGGCATTTTTCTTGCATTTGTCGCAATGAGAATATCACTATCAGTGGTAGACCGGTTCTGTCGAAAGCCACACTGTGATTCGGGGTAGACTTGATCTCCTAGGACTTGAAGTCTGCGCAGAACAATTCTGGCAAATACTTTTCCAACAATACACAGAAGTGAGATACCCCTATAGTTGTTGCAGTCGCTCCGATCGCCCTTGTTCTTGTACAGTGTTATGATGCTTGAATCTTTGAAATCCTGTGGGACTTGTCCTTCTCGCCAGCATAGCTCTATTAGCTGGTGGATCTGTATAGTGAGTGTGTCTTGCCCACTCCTGATAACCTCTATTGGAATCCCATCCTTACCTGGAGCCTTGCCAGATGCAAGTTCATTTATAGCACACTTAACTTCTGTTATGGTGGGAAGTGTGTCCAGGTGGTCAAGAGTTGGTAGAGCCTCTATGGCGTTAAGGGCATCATCCGCTAGTTTGGTCTCACTTGAGTAAAGCTCCAAATAGTGCTCTACCCATCTGTCCATCTGCTGTTTCTTATCAGTGATGACTTCTCCAGTCAAGGTTTTCAATGGTGCACTTCTTTTGATCACTGGACCACAGGCTTTCTTTATTCCTTCATACATACTTCTTATGTCTCCCTTATCACTTGCGATTTGAATGGACTCACATAACTTGATCCAATAATCATTTGCACACTGCCTGGCAGCCTTTTGCACATCCTTCCTAGCTTGCCTTAGTTCACTCAGAGTGTTACGCGTTGGTCTTTCCTTGTTTCTTAAGAGAGCTTTCTTCTTCTTATCAATCAAGGGCTGCAGAGTCTCGCTGTTGGCCGCAAACCATTCCTGCCTCTTATGATCCACAGTGCCGTAAACCTCTACGGCAGTTTTATAAAGAGTTCCTTAATTTGACCCCACTTTTCATTTACTGTACAATTTTCTGGTGTATCAGTGAAAGCGTCTTCAAGTTGCTGTTGAAACTGAAAGCACTTTTCAGGATCGTGAGTGTTAATAACATTAATCCTGGGGCTAGATTTGGGTTTAGCTGTGTAGATTCTCTTTGGTCTCAGTCTAACTCTTGCAACAACCAAAGAATGATCTGTATCACAGTCAGCACTGTGGTAACTACGAGTCAATGATATATGGTTCAGATGTTGTCTCCGTGTGATGATGAAGTCCAGCTGGTGCCAATGGCCGGATCTTGGGTGTTTCCATGTGACCTTATGCATCTCTTTTGTTTTAAAAAAAGAGTTTGTAATACATAGGTCATTACTGGTGCAATGCTCCAGCAGCCTTTGCCCATTTTCATTCATGCGACCAATGTTGTATTTTCCAAGGGACACTGGCCATGAACTCGAGTCCTTGCCCACACGAGCATTGAAATCGCCGAGCATATAAATGTAGTCAGATTTTGGAACTGCCTTGATCACGGAGTCTAACTCCCCATAGAACAAATCCTTCACATCATCAGAGGAATCGAGTGTCGGTGCATATGCAGTAATAATGGTGGCAAACCCACAAGAGGTTGCCAAGCGCAGGGATAATAGTCTTTCATTTCCTCCTGCTGGAATTTCAATCATTCCCAGTAGCGAATTCTTCACTGCAAAGCCCACACCGTGTTGCCTTTTTTCTGCCTGCCCTCTACCCTTCCAGAAAAAGGTGTAGTTGTTTTCCCTGAGTGACCCTTCCTCAGCGAGGCGAGTCTCCTGCAGGCCAGCAATATCAATGTTAAGACGATTGAGTTCGGCATCAATCACAGCCGTTTTTCTCACATCGTCAATATTGGTCAAGTCAGTGGAAAATCCTGGACACATGGTTCTCACATTCCAGGTTACAAGCCGTAGCTTGAGGTTTCTATTTTTATTTTTGTTTGTACCTGGTGCATTGGTTTTACAGCCTGCGATTCAGATTTTGTCCTAGCCCCAAGCACCATTGAAGCAGGCAGGCTGTGGCGGATCAGCACCCAATTGGCTGGGGGCTGCCCAGCTTGAGGCGGGCGGTAGCTGATCAGTGACACCTATAGGTGTCTCCCACCAGTCAGAGGCAACGCGTGGCGCCCCATGTCTACGCCAACTGACAAGGACTTATAACCCGCAACAGTTGCCTCTCGCTTTGATTCCGAGACCAGTTAAGACCAGGGATGGAGTTATTGCCTCTCCATAGCACAAAGCCTGGGCTAAAATATAGAGATCATGTGTTGCCCATGCAGCATGATCCCTCTCTCGGCCTGCCTAGTTCACTCCAGAGTGACACAGTGAAAGAAGTTAAAAGACAAATAGCTATTGCTCTTCAAAGACTAAAACTGAATAAATTGTGGGGTGGCACAGATTCCCCCCCCCCCCCCCCTCCCCCATGCATATCCTTTACAAGACATCACTGTCAACATCATCATCGTTCAGCTGATTGTTGATTTCTTGGCAAGATTATGCTCAGTAGTTTTCCATTGCTTTCTGAGCGACCGCCTCACATTCCCTGTGAATTACAGATGCAGCGAGAACCGCTACTAATTCTCGAAAACACATCACATCATGGGATTACGGAGAAAGGTGTTAAACCCCTAGGTCAGCGAGACTGGTTGAGGGACAGATAGAACTCCAATTCCAATTTTCAAAGCAAAAATTCCAAATTCGGCCTCATTCAACCTGCCTCTTCAGCTGTGATTATTGTTGAGGTCCGTGGTTTTTGTGGGTTCATTCACCCTAATTCTTGTCTTGTGAGCCCTATCTCGGACTGGTTATATTAGTTCGTGTCTGTGACGTCAGCTGGGGGTTGGTCGGTGGCTATCCTTTGTGCTTGTCTCCTTTTGTGGTATCTTTTGTCAGTGAAGGCTCCTGGTTCGTCTGGCTTGACTGGTTGCAGTCCTTAAAAGGACTTTTTATTTGGTCTTTTTGCCTCCTTTTTTGTGTATTGCCCGTAGAAGCTTTTCGATGTTTCTATTTTCTTCCTTGTGCTTTTGTTCTCTTTCAAGTCTGAGTTTCTGTTGTCTTTCGATTTCTTCCTCTGTAGTCAACCGCGGGATGATCTCTCTGTCATCTACATGGTATGGCTATGGATGTTCGTCATCCTCACATAATTCTAGTTCTTCAGCTGTATGGCATGGCATTGGTTTCTGTCAGCAACCTACTTGCCAAGGGTAATTCAGGACTCCCTACTTTTGCACGACACGAATCAATAACTCGTGTGGTTTACAAAAGGATACATTTTTATTTAGAGCTATTTACATACAAGCTCTGCGAGCGAAATACTTCATGGATAATCAACAACATGGTATGTTTCACAGATGCATTGAAGAGGTGAAAATACTGATACTATTAACTAATTGGAATCTAAAGCCTAGCTAACACTATTGCTGATAAACTATATAAAGTTTCTAGTGAACACGTCTGTTCTCTATCAGTCCTTGTCCCAGTCTGACCACGCTTCTGGTTGCGCATTGAACCACGGACATTCAGTCCTCCGTGCGCTGGCGAGTTTGCATGCGTAGAGTCCCAGCACGCTTGGTCAGTTAACTCAAGTAACTGGTATTCTCCAGTTACTCGTCGAGAGGCGAGTTCCCTATACTCTTGGGAAACCCTCGCTCATAAGCACTCAATGACCTCTTAGTTGACACGAGTGTGTCCTGTTGTCAAGCTAAATATAGTGCCTGTGTCTCTCTTGTCTGGTGTCCTCTGTATAGCTCCGTCTTAACTCTCTAAGCTCCTGTGTAGATCTTTGACATGCTCCTCTCCTCTGCGTGTAGTGTTACAACCGTTTAACTCCTGTGTGTAACACGTATTGGTCACTGAAAAATTGGCTGTTCAATTTTGTCAAAGATCTCATAAGTTTACGTATCTCTTCTGGGGATAGAACAAATTCTCTTCTCTGCCTTTTCACACTGTTATATTGATTCACTCGGCTAATTGAGTAGTGCATCACATCATTATAGTTGGACATACCTCTATTATATTCTTGGGAATTATATTGATCTGGAACCGTTGTCTTCTGACTTATGTCCTGGCTTCCGTCGTTTGACCCTATGTCCTTTGACTTCTGCCCGTTGACTTATGTCTCAACCTGTCCTCAAATTGCCCAAAATGACAACCCGCTACAAGTTGTCTCTGTTACGAGAACAACACTTGAGCATAAATGTTCATGTTCCCCTATAATATTAGTACCAACTCGTATGCTCTATGTTCTACTCTTCACCTTTAAACTCCCGTTTGTGAAGAAATATTTTCAATGTTACATTCAGGTTTTCTAAAGAAGTTATTGTGTCCCCTGTTTTGAGTTCTTTGAAATAAATGGTGACTGTAACCTTTATGTGTTTGTTTTGCTGTTTGTTTGCGTGTTATTCATTAAACTACAATGTACTTAACTTGCTAACATGTGTATGCATTTCTATTCTACATGTATGTTTTCCTTCGAGCGCCGTAAATCGGATTATTGTGGCTACAAATGTCGGTTACTTTTATTTATGACCACAATTTCGTTTTAAGATGCTCAAAGTACTTTCTCTATTTACCACTACTATTTCTAAAGTATAGCAGTTACACACTTAAAACTGAACAACACATTGGTTACACAGATTGACACAGACAAGTTATAATAAGACGATTTGCGCGGAGAAAAAAAATTCCGCTAAATCTCTCTCTCTCACTCAATGTTTACTTGGTCTTCATTCACCCCTCGCTATAATACATCTTTCGTTCCATACTTTCATACCATACTTATGGTAAAACATTCATTCGTCTTTAAAATATGGTTCATAATAATACATAAATGAACATTACATATTTACATTAAATAATTGGCTGAATCGCACAAGTGTTCACGCCACATGACTGTGCTATGTCTTTGCACGCGTCATATCTATACAAAATATTATAAACGTTTATGATGATGGTTTGTTACCGATCATATGAAACTAACTACTCTAAATAAGTTATAGTAATTTTGTGTGCTGTCCTAAATTAACCTACGGGAAATATCCTAATTAATTAACTACATTTAAGCAAAGTGGGTTAGTTACCTTATAGTAATATTGGTAAATGACATGATATTAATTTTGCAATGATTGGGTTAGTTTAGAAATGATATTTTAAGCAAATTAATATATATATGATTATGTTTACATGGTGATGTGATAAAGTAATGTTAATAATTACATTTCTAACGTATGTGTTAATCTAAATGAGGTTTTTAAGTAAATGTAGGTGACTTATACCTATAAACTAACATAAATAATGTAATATACTTAATTGAACATTTACTCTTCAAATATAAATATACACAATGAGGTTATGCGCACTGTTTAAAAAAAAACAATGTACTATACATATCACAATTATATATAACTTCACTAACGTCACCCTGTTCGGTGTAATGTTCGAGCACTGTTCCTTGTAGACTAGTGTAATAACATAGTTCAATTCACCAGTCTTATATGCTCTCCTTTCAGGATAGTGGTATATATAAAGTTCCCTACTTGTTTCTGTAGATTCACATCTAACACTCTCGATGTAAATTAAGGCTTATCTTCGTGTTAGCGTTGTAGAGATATCACTAATGTGTCTGTTCATTTACTCATAATGGCACTGTTTATCTTTCACAGTTTAGTAGACTGGCGATATTAACGCACTTCAAAGTGTAAGTTTTTTTCTCATACACGGCACTGATTTCATTCATAACTACAGTGTCACTGTTTCTGGTGATAAATCTTCGCTCTTCTCCTGTACTTCAGGTATCTCTATATTTGAAGGTCTACTTAAAATGTCTGCCAATGAGTTCAATGATCCCTTCAAATGTTGGATTATAAAGGCATAGTTTGCCAATATTAAGGACCATCTGTAGATCCTGTTGTTTTGCGGGATGCCAGACTGCATTACCGCCAGGGGAGAGTTGTCGGACTGGATTACAAACTCTGTACCTGCCAGAAACCTATGCAGTTTTCTCACACAATAGATTACGCTGAGGCCCTCCAATTCAGAAGCTGAGTATCTTGATTCAGCAGGGCTGATTTTACGGCTTACATACATCACAGGGTGGAACCTCCCGTCGTAAAACTGGCCTAATATACCAGATGTGGAAATCGCACTTGCGTCTATGCGGAGAATTTAGGTAAGATTTTGATTAGGTAAACGCAAAATAGGTAGTACACTGAATAGATATTTCAATTTTGATAATGCACCAATTAACGCTGCATCTTGCACATCCAATTTAGCCGAAGCTTTCAAAATATTTGAAAAAACACTGGTGATTTCCGCCAGATTGGGAATAAATTTACTATAATAGTTTACAAGACCAAGTAGACTCCGGACCTGTTTCTTGGTCATTGGCATAGTCAAATTCCGAAATTTCGTGACTATTTTCTCGTCTGTTTTGAGCTGGCCTCTACAGATGGTATGGCCTAGGAAGTCAATTTCCTCCATGCCCAACTCAACCTTAGTGGGTTTGACAGTAAGACCGAATAATCATAGCCTGTCGAAGACATGTCGGAGTTTCAGTAGGTGTGACGTCCAGTCTTCAGTATGAACACATATGTCATCTATGTATGTAGAAGTATTGGTCACCCCGTGGAGAAGATCTCTAGTAAGACGTACAAAAGTGGCAGGAGCATTACGAAGGCCAAAAGGGAGAAAGCGCCACTCATAGAGCCCTAGAGGTGTAGAAAAAGCTGTCAAAGGAATTGAATTTTCTTCCATCGGGACTTGCCAGTAACCTCGAGTGAGGTCGAGTTTGGAAAATATACGAGATGTAGACATTCTAGGATCAAATCTTCACATGCTGGAATTGGCTCAGCATCGATCTTTGTCACTCTGTTTAAACGTCGGAAATCGACACAGAGGCGAATTCTTGAGTCCTTTTTGGTGACAAGAATGATAGGAAAGGAATATTCTGACTGTGATCTTTGAATTATTCCACTCGACTCAAGAGATAGTATTTCTTTGTCGAGATTTGCCCTATAATTTAGAGGGATGGAATAAGGTCGACATTTGATAGGGGTGTTATCAGTCAGAATGATGGAATGCTCTATTCTGTCTGTCTTTCCTGGGATGTCGGAGAAAATGTCCTTGTATTCTGTCACTAAATCTATCATCTGTCGTCGTTGCTCATCCGTAAGTTTGGTTTCTATCCGTATGCTATCAATGGCCCCAGTCGTGTCTACAGTAGGGACTGGTAATTCTATTCCGTCGTCATCTGTCTGGTTAAGTACTGTTGTGGTATTAGCTGCGTGTGCTGTTACCTGGCTAAGTGTATTTGCGATGTCGCTGTCGTGTGTCGCCCTACCTAGTGTAGTTGCATTGTGTACATCTGTCGTCCGATTGACTGGTGTGGGTGCATTTTGTTCGTCTGTCGGTAGTTCCTGTCGTGAGAAATATGGTTTCAGCATGTTGATATGAAATATCTTTAATTTTCCCCTTATCGATATTTCATAGTCGATATCTGATATTTTACGTTCGACGTTGAATGGCCCTTGCCAAGATGTTAGTAACAAATTACGTTTATCTGGCGTGGTTCAACTCCAACTGTTTTCGTTTGGTGCTTTCTTCTGCTTCTTTCAACTCTTTTTGATGTTGTCTTTCTAATGCTCTTTCATCTCTCTCTATAGCAGCTTTTCTCTCTGCTTCTTCTCTCTGTAGAGCAGTTTTTCTATCTGTTTCTAAATGAGATGGATATGCTGGGTTCTTATCGCACATAGAATAAGTGGGATGATGTAAATTGCAATATCCACAACGTGGAGATTTTTGATATGGCTGGTCTTTCTTACGATACTCTTTTTGCCTAAACGATCTATTAGGTTCGTTTTTCACAAAGGCAGTGATCTCAGTATCATGGATGGTGGTTTTAAAGATATCACGATTTGCAGAAAAGTAAGCAGACCCACGTTTTTCTAGCTCTTGTGGGCGTGGGTTCAGATCCCACTTCTGACACCAAATGGGTCCTGCCTGTCAGCAACCTACTTGCGACAGGTAATTCAGGACTCCCTACTTTTGCACGACACGAATCAATAACTCGTGTGGTTTATAAAAGGATACAATTTTATTTAGAGCTATTTACACACAAGCTCTGCGAGCGAAATACTTCATGGATAATCAACAACATGGTATGTTTCACAGATGCATTGAAGAGGTGAAAATACTGATACTATTAACTAATTGGAATCTAAAGCCTAGCTAACACTATTGCTGATAAACTATATAAAGTTTCTAGTGAACACGTCTGTTCTCTATCAGTCCTTGTCCCAGTCTGACCACGCTTCTGGTTGCACATTGAACCACGGACATTCAGTCCACCGTGCGCTGGCGAGTTTGAGTGCGTAGAGTCCCAGCACGCTTGGTCAGTTAACTCAAGTAACTGGTATTCTCCAGTTACTCGTCGAGAGGCGAGTTCCCTATACTCTTGGGAAACCCTCGTTCATAAGCACTCAATGACCTCTTAGTTGACACGAGTGTGTCCTGTTGTCAAGCTAAATATAGTGCCTGTGTCTCTCTTGTCTGGTGTCCTCTGTATAGCTCCGTCTTAACTCTCTAAGCTCCTGTGTAGATCTTTGACAGTTTCCCCTTGAGTTTCGTGTACTTTTTCGCTTTTTCATCCATGCGCCTTCTGTATTCCTTGCACTTAAGTTCATGTATCCTTTTTATCTCTGTGAGTTCTTCATCGGTAAACAGTGGCGGCAGCCTATATCGTCCTCTAGCGTCCTCTATGCCATCGTCAGGGTACTCATCTCGGTCTTCTACGGATGTCTGGTGGGATATTGGCTTCACGTTGAGTGTCTCGGGTGACATGGCTAGGCTGCTAGCTTTCACTTGCGATTCAGGCTCCGTCTCTTGCTGATTTTCATCTTGTGGTTTCTCTATGAGTTCTTGTATGGCTTCTGTTGGTTTGTTTTAAATATGTTCCATTTAAGCTTTATGCAGTTCAATATTCAGTTCTTGAGTTCAGCTTTATGCAGATAGAACTACAAAAATTAGATTTTTAAGAGCATGCATCTTTCCCATTGCAACATACGCCTGTCAGACCTGGACACTTACTAAACAAGCTGAACAGCGCATAAATGACTTTGAATATAAATGTTATAGATGAATTCTAAGAATTTCTTGGATAAAGAAAAGAACAAATGCATCCATACTTCAAGAGCTGAATACTGAAGAAGGTTGGCTATTAAAGATGAAAAAACAAAGACAACTGAAGTATTTTGGTCACTTAAAACTTCACGAAAGTTTGGAGAGAACAATAATGGAAGGGTATATGCCTGGGAAGATTAATTGATTGATTGATTTAGGAACCAACATCACAGCATTCGAGAATTCCCATAAGCGCTCCATCCCCATCCTCAGCAGCCAGCGAAGAGTTCCAACACCAATAAATCCAGTAGCAATCTGATTATATGTCCCGTCTCGCCTTTCCTCTGAGCATCGAGCATTGGCCAGATCCCCTCGTCACTCCTCGCTGCCTCATTCTTGCCAGACCATGGTGATCCATTTGCTCCTCCTAGATGTACACGTGCTCCCACAAGGCTGTACCACGTCTGCCTTGTCATACATCAATACTCCACCAAGTTGTGCAGAGCCAGCCAATCTGTTCGCCTGTTCATTCCCCAGCACATCACAATTGATGAATGAAAGATGAGTGATTGGAAGGGCAGAATGTAAGATTGGCCTGCGTGCCAAATTTGTTACCTTTTGAAAATAAAGATCGTTCGTTCATTCTCTAGATCAGACAATATGTCAAATCTGTTCTTAACTTCTATGTTTAAATTATCTTGTATTTCCTTGTCATTTTTCAATGTACACAGATCATATTTAGTGTTTCCTGTTGTATACTTGACTTTCTTTAAGTTTACACTCAATGTGCCTGTAATCAATATGTGATCACTGTGTCAGTCAGCATTGAGAACTGTTTTTGCTATTGTTAATGTATTTTGAAACCTTCTGCTAATCAGGATGTAATGAATCTGGTTTCTAATCCTGCTGTCTGGACTCCTCCATGTCCATAATCTAGGATGTTGTTTAAACCAGGTTGTTTCCTACAATTATTTCCTGCTCTTTTCCCCATTTTACAAGTCTGTATCCTCTTTCGTTTCACTCTCCCAAACCATGGTTTCCTACTGTGTATCCATCATCTTGATTTCCTACTTTTGCATTAAAGTCACCGATTATGATATTTATGTCTGAATGTTTACATTTCTTCAAAGCAGACTCCATGTCATTATAAAATTCCTCTATACTATCTTCACTGCATTCACCTGTTGGAGCATATATGAGAATGACGTTTATGTTAAAAGGTCTGCCGATCAATTTTTTAAATAGAACCCTGTCTGACACAGCCCAATATTCTTAGACAGATTTTGATGTTTGCTAAGCTAAGACAATTGCTGCACCTCTTTGCCATTCTTCTCCCCCAGAATAAATAATCTTACAATCCTCCCCTGTCTTAATCCCTGCCCCTTTCCATTTCGTCTTGCATATTCCTAACATAGTAATCTTCTTTCTCTCCATTTCTTGTTTGATGTTATCTAATTTGACGTCGTCACTTAATGTCAAAACATTCAATTTTGCTAATTTCAGTGTACCTGTCCTTTTCTTGAGATGATCTGTATTTAGTGAATCATGATTAATTAGACAACTTTAAAGAACTTAGTTTGCTGTTGCTTTCCTTCCTGTGAGTGACCATACTGGCCGGTGACCGTAGCCATTGTCTAGTTAAAGAGATCTTCAGCATATCATCGCGAAACTTGAGACCATAACCAACAACTATTTGTCAGCTACCATTAAAATTTTATCCACCACATGCCTTCTGTGGCTTCATGTGAACAACTTCCGAAAACAAATATGAAATAAGAGCACATCCTCCCCAGAAAAACACAACACAAACATCCTCTGAAGAAAACACCATTATGTAAGGTCCATGTATGGAATTTTCCATAAGATTTTTGGCCAGAATGAACGAGCTTTGTATCGGAAAATGGGCATTCCACAATCCTGAAGATTCCCAAACAATCCAGGGGAGAGAATAATGATTAAAATGGTGTATGATACATAGTTATCTCTTTGCGTAAATACCTTTGCTATGGTTTAAAAATGTCAATTTTGTAACTATTTTCAATAAATAAACAGAATCGTTTCGCGAAAGAATTATTTTTAGTCAGCTCGGAGAACAACAATCTCGCACATATGATATCTCACTACATGTCAACAAAGGCGGTTAGAGGACGAAAGTTAGTACTTTAACTTTAAAAAGAAAGATTGCGCTGGTGGAAGAGGTTGAACATAATGGGAAGAAGAAAGTGAATGTAGCAAGATAATTTGGTATTCCGACATTGACACTTTCCGGCATTTTAAAGCATAAAGATCGCTACAGAAAATTGATTTTTGAATGTCAAATCGACAGTGATAGACAGCGAGCTAGAACTGCCGCATGTTATTTTGTTGATGCTGTCCTTTTAAAATGGTTCACTGTGATTAGAACAACAAACGTACCAGTAAATGGGCCTTTACTTATTTCAGTGGAGCCAATACTTGCTAGATTGTATAAAGAGCTGAACATTGAACCAGAGGAGTTTGTAAACATTGACAATGATGTTTCTACTAGTGACACTCTTTCAAGCACTAATATTAGAAGGGCTATGTATGCCAGTCATTCAACCAACAGACCATTCCAGCCCTGACTGATGATGAGGATGACTGTGGGCTGCAAGCACAACCTGTACTGCAGTCAGATATTTTGGCATGGATTGACAAAATTTACATTTACATGATGCAGACTGGATGTTCAGATGATGCAGTCTCACCATTTTGTGCCTTTAAACAGGCAATGGGAAGTCATTTTTCACAAGTCAAGAAGCAAAGCAAACTCACAGACTTTTTCTTTAATTAATTTTGAAATTTTCATACGACTTTAATGTTCCGCTTTCTAAAATAATTAAACATTTCAACATTTCTGATATTGTATTGTTATTTATTTGTTCACTAACTGTTTAAGTGGTACAATCATTTTACTCAATGCTATTGCATGGTATTAGTATAAATGTGCGCAGTCTGGATAAGTAGAATTTCTGATAAGTAGAACAAATTCATTCGGCCCCTGTGACTTCTACTTATCCAGACTCCACTGTATTCCAAAAATAGCTGACATGACCCAAATTCAATGTTGTTATCCGCACGTGGCCAAGGTTACAACTAAATGTTTAAGGTGATGTGCCGGTCACAAAAATTATGAATATGGGTCAGGTAATGAATCAAGGTTATGCATCACTTACCACAAGCTTCCGTGGGAGCTGCAGTTCGTCTATCCATCTTTTCAATATATACCAAAGATCTCCTAGTGCATCTTTGGTCTCCTGAGAGATAAGAATGTAACAAATATAGCGGAAATATTAGAATGTAACAAATATGGCTACAGTGTTATATTTTACTAAATTTCTGTCTAGGTGTGTTTGGTGTGTGTGTGTGTGTGTGTGTGTGTGTGTGTGTGTGGGTGAGGGAGGAACATATACCTAATCACATAACATGTCTAACAGTGCGAGAGGACAACAAGGCAACTGTAGGCAGCCAGACAAGTATATGGTGTGTGTCTATAAACGACAAAGTCCATTTGAACAATTCATCTGAGTTTATTTGCATCAAACTTGTAAAGTACTGTATAGATGAAATCGTACACGACTTGTCAACCTCGGCGGCAGATGGAAACTGCCTACGTCAAATCGTGAGCAACCCTAGATACCTAACTACTGGTTCTCACGCGTTCACAAACCTATTTCCCTATTTTGCACACCATCCATTAACTCATTACCTTCTTAACAGAGATGGTGCTCTGTTACATTCCTTCCTACCCTCAACAAGACTTTTCCCCAAAAAGTCTTAATCCCTAACCTATTTCCCTAATGTATTTCTCCCAACCCGCTTATTCATCTTAAACTAGCCCCCTCTTAACCAGTGAGCTTTAGTTATTACTCTTTCTACTCCTACGAGTCTACTTGTCTACTTATATACTATCTACTTACATACTCGACTTTTGTGTTGTATCCTTGTAAGTTCAGCGCCCATGTCTGTATTTTTCTGTTTTGTACTGGGGCTTCTAGTAAAGATTTTAATGGCATGTGATCAGTTTTAATGATGAAACTTGCGTTATGTAAATAATAATCTAATGTTTGTAGAGCATAGTGGATAGCATATGCCTCCTTCTCAACTGTCGACCACTTTTTCTGAGATTTGCTAAGTTTGTGTGACAGAAAGTAGATTGGTCTCTCATTTCTAACCCCTGGTATTCCTGAATTTTCGCCTTCATATGGTTGCGTTAAACATGCCCCTATAGCTTTGTCCAAAGCATCTGTATATAACACCAATTGTTTGTTTAAGTCTGGATGTGCCAAAAGTGGAACTGTTGTTAAGCTGTTTTTTAAAAAATCAAATGCTTTCTGACAATCTTCAGTCCATTTAAATCTTGCGTATTTGCAAGTCAGGTTTGTAATGGGTTCTGCTATTTCTGCGAAGTTTGGAACGAACCGACGATAGTACCCAGACATACTGATAAAAGCTCGAACTTCTCTTATATTGGTTGGAACAAGTAATTCTCTAATGACTTTAACTTTATCCTGATCTGGTTTAATTCCTTCTCTATTAATGATGTACCCCAAATACTTAGTTTCTGTTTTTAGGAATTCACATTTACTGAGTTTCAATTTAACATCGTGTAATTTTAGTCTATCAAATACTAACTTTACGTGTTTCAGGTGGTCTTGCCCGTCTCCTGCTGTGTAGATTAAAATGTCATCTATATATGCTAATGCGAACTTTTGCATGCCTTCTAATACTTGATTTATTAATTAACATATAATGGGAAGGCGCCGTCTTGACTCCAAAAGGCATAACGAAAAATTCGTAAGAACCTGCATGAGTACAGAAAGCACTTTTCTTCTGAGCATCAGGAGACATAGGGATGCACCAAAATCCTGACCTTGCGTCCCGCGTAGTAAAGAAGGTAGACCCATTAAGTAGTCCTAAAATATCAAATCACCGGCAATGGATAAGCTACATTCTTGGTGATTTTGTTCAGGGCCCTATAGTCACAACAAAAGCGGTGACTACCATCCTTCTTGGTCACTATTACTATCGGAGATGACCATTCTGACTTGGATCTTGTTATGATTCCTGCTTTCAGCATATCTTCTATTGCTGTTTCCACTATCTCTCTATTCCTTACAGGAGTTCTATATGGTTTCAAACTAATTGGTGGATGATTTCCTGTGTCTATTTCCATAGTAACTGTTTTAGTCTTACCTAACTCCAAGTCATTAATAGCAAAAACATCCTGATGTTTTCTTACTAAGTCTTCTAATACTTCTTTATACTCTTGCGGAGCTTTCAATTGTGATAATAACTCCTGTTCTCTCTTCAAAGATGACGTTGTTTTGTCTATTGAATGTATCTGAGATGGGTATTTTCTGAATGCATGGATCGATTCATCATTCCGTCTTTTCCCACTTCCTCTTCTTCTATTTCGGTTATTAATAGGGTCTTCTGGATATTTATTCATTGACAATCCTTCTTTAACTGTTGTTGCTATGTTGTTAAGATCAGGTGCTATTTTTGCAATCACACACCCTCTATACAATTTAATTTCTGTCCCTGTGGTATTAAAGATCATTACCGGAAAACTGAATTGTCTATCTAATGTTATTAATCCGTCGGTGATTTCTAATCCTGGTTCATCTATTATCTCTCTCTCTCTCTAACTCTGTTACTGTAACTGTTTGTCCTGTCGAAAAAATTGGATTTTAAAATTTTTTTGCTTGTATCAGATTGACTGTCTGTGGTTTTAGAGTCATAGATGTTTTTACTCTGACCAGGGCCGATACATGCATGTCTTCTTCCAAGTCCACATATACGTTTTGAAATCTCAACTTATGTAAATCAAAATAAAGCCTTACACCATTTTTTAAGTAAGAAATCCCTACCTAGGATCATGTTCCTATTTAACTCTTTAACCACATGAAAAAGGTGTCTCACGTTTATTCCTCCCAATCTAAGGTTTATCATTGTTTGTCCAACCACTTCTAGATTTTGTCCAGTAACCGAATGAAGGGTATCTTGATTTTCAAACATTTTGAAATTCTTTAATATACGATATAAAAAATTTTCCTTAATCACACTGACTTGCACTCCTGAATCAATCAATGTTCTAATTCTAAATTTTCCTATTTCTATAATGCATGAACTGGGATCAATCATATTCAGTGAAACCTGTTTTATCTCTCCAAGTTGAGGCCATTTTCTATATTCTCTATTTCTAATTGTCCTACTATACTTGCCATCTGGGTAATTAATATATTCACTCATTTTGGGACCTCTTTGTTTTCCCTCCTACCGCAGGTCCTATTCAGTAAGTGGGACGCCAGTTTTCATGCGTTCTTGGCCTTGTAAAATTCCTCTGTCTGTCTTCGAAATTTCTATTTGGTCTACTGTTTATACTTCTATTTTGTGCACTAACCTGAGCACGTCTGTTACCACAAAATCTAAAAGCGTGTCCCCTCTGACCACAACTCCAACACACCATATTTGTGCTACCTACCGTCTCTCTTATAGGGTTACGCATTTGTCTTTCTCTATCACGAGTATTTTGATTATTATTTCCCTGCACTGTCTGTATTTCTCCCCGTCTTCTCCATCCTTACCTCGCTTGTCCTATCTCCATGGGCTCCTCAATTCTCTCTTCACTATTACTTCCTATCTCTCGTCCTACCCTTAGTCTAAATCTTCTTCTCAAACTCTCTTCCTGTACAGCTATATCCACAGCCTGTGATAACCTCGCAGGGTTTTCTCTCATTAATTTAAACTTCAGTCCATCCGACTTTATACCGTCTACAAAAATTCCGACCAACATCCTTTCTACCTCTTCCCCTTGTACGTTCTGTCCCAGAAATGCTTCCTCAGCTAGTTTAATCAACCTGTCACTAAATAATTGCACAGTTTCTCCTGTGTTCTGCTTGGATTGTCTTAACAATGAAAATGCATGTTGAGGATCTGTGATCTCAGCATACTTACGGGCTAAATCATCTTTAAACTGCTTCCATGTCTCATCTACTCCCGCTTCTAATTTTCTTCTAATATGATCCGAAACTGGTGTTACAGTGGCCTGATAAACAATTTTCTTCTTCTTCTCGTCTGTCGCTCCCACCAAAAATGCATGTTTCTCCACCGAGGTCATCCATCTCTTAAAATCTCTCACCTGCCCACTGAATTTTTCAATATCTGTGCCTACCCCTTGCTGCTTTATTGCGGAGTTGAGTTTGCTTATTGCTCTACCCACTCCCCCTAAAACTTGTGTCAACAAAACCTCTTCCTCTGCCATGTTGCAATATTTTTGTTATATAACTTCACTTAATATGCTTAATATAAACAATTTCACAATTACAATATAATTAATATGCCTTTTTAGGTAAGGATACAACTCACAGCACATGGCGTATTCAAACTGTATGTACTTGGCTGATGTCCGGTCCTTGCAAAGTTCTCTTAAACGACGAGCATAATTATTACTTCTGCTCTGTCTTCTTTTCGTCCTGTAAAATTTCTGGATCCAGGATCTGGCTTCTCCTGCGTGATGGCTAAGTTCAGACTTCTGGATGTTTTAGAGCCTTGGCTTCACCCGTGTCTGGGCACGCCGGTTTTCTGGCTTCTTTTCACCCCTGGCCGGGCACTTCTGCGTCGTCTAGTCCTCTAGAGCAAGTTTGTCAGGCAAGCAAAACGAGTAGAAACTTCCTCAGGTCTGAGTGACGTCAAAACAATTGCAAGCTTCCTCCATCCTGGGCCACATTCAGCAAAACAATTGAGTTGCACTGGATTCAAAAATTGTTGAAAGTCATTTAAGCCCGAGTTGGAATAATTTCAGAACCAATTACAAGTTCCTTCGACCTTGGATAACATTCAATAAAACGGCCGGTTCAAATTGGATTCATAAATGATTGGAACTTTGATCACCATTCTGCAAAAATTTGACTGACCTGAGGTAACATTTGAACTGGAGCGGCTTCAAAAATTTGACTGACCTGAGGTAACGTTTGAATTGGAGCGGCTTCAAAGATTTGACTGCCCTGAGGTAACGTTTGAACTGGAGTGGCTTCAAAAATTTGACTGACCTGAGTTAACGTTTGAACTCCTTGACCTTGGGCGGTCTTCAAAAATTTGACTTGAAATTTTACTTGGCCACATCTTCTTCCTTATGCATATAGTTGACATTCCAGCTCATGGCGCCCGTTCTCTGTAAGTTCTCGACAGTGCATAAATACAACATGCAGTTGTTTGTAATACTTGTGTAAGCTGCGACAACCTAAGAATTTCAGATCCTGGCGTCTAAGGCACCAAATTAGAGTCCTCTAACAGTGCGAGAGGACAACAAGGCAACTGTAGGCAGCCAGACAAGTAGATGGTGTGTGTCTATAAACGACAAAGTCCATTTGAACAATTCATCGAGTTTATTTGCATCAAACTTGTAAAGTACTGTATAGATGAAATCGTACACGACTTGTCAACCTCGGCGGCAGATGGAAACTGCCTATGTCAACGCGTGAGCAACCCTAGTTACCTAACTACTGGTGCTTACGCGTTCACAAACCTATTTCCCTATTTTGCACACCATCCATTAACTCATTAACTTCTTAACAGAGATGGTGCTCTGTTACACATGCTATTCCATATTATGTGTATTTAAAATTTTCATTGTTTTATTTCATCCCTGCAGAATAATCAGTTATACAGAAAAATCCTAAAAACAAATCACAGGGTTGAGATGGAACAACTACAGAAGCTATTCAGGCCTGTGGGAAAAAAGGAATTAAATGACTGACAAGACTTTTTAATATAGCATGGGAAGAAAGAAAAGTCCCAGACAATTGGCAACAGGCAATAAAAAGTCCCAGACGATTGGCAACAGGCAATAATATGGAAAAAGAAAGGCAATATGAGAGAGTGTGAAACACACAGTGGTATATCACTCCTGAGCCATATAGGGAAACTATGCAAAACCATTGGAACAAAGAGCTAGACCCATAGTTGAACAGCAGTTAAGCAAAGTACAATTCGGTTTTCAGAAAGGTAAAAGTTGCACTGATACACTATTCACACATGGACAAATATGTGAAAAAAACCATCAAATATCATGACCAGCAGAATATTGTGTTTGTAGATCAGGAAAGGCTTTCGATAGAGTAGACAGATACAAATTATGGACCATTCTGGAAGACTACAGGAAACAAGGACAACTGCTAGAAAAAATCATAACCATGTACCACTCGAGCCAAAGTGCAGTAAGAACACAATAACGTATATCAGATAGTAGCAGACCTGGCATGGCTTCGCCCAGCCCCTGGCAGGGATCGATCGATCGATCTATCTATTGATCTATCTATTGATCTATCTATCTATCTATCTATCTATCTATCTATCTATCTATCTATCTATCTATCTATCTATCTATCTATCTATCTATCTATATCTTAAATATTCTTTAGGTCCCTAAACCTAGAATAGACTTATATAAAACAAGCTTAGCATACTCTGCCGCTCAGTTGTGGAACAATCTTCCACAAGAAATCAAAGACACCACCAATTATTATACATACATTCGCAACCTGTTTGAACACTACCTCAGTACAGACTATATGCCCCCATAAACAAAAACACAATAATGGTAACTTATCTGAAACGACAACTAGCCAAAAAAACATTCCCTTATGTATGGCACGTTACCCCTTCCTTAGGTATTTATAATGCCCATGTTAAACACTGCCTCAGTGAGTCATTTGCTATTGATTATTTTTCATGCGTTTTAATGCTATTGTTCTTTTGTTGTCAAAATTTGCTTCATAAGTGATGTTGAATGAAAGAATGTATGAGAGGAAATAGAGAAGAAGGGCAGAATGTCAGACGGGCCTGCATGCCCAATTCTTAACCCTTTGAAAATAAAGACTTTCGTTCGTATCTGTCTGTCTGTCTGTCTGATGAGCTGGCCTGGCTGTCTATCTATCTACCTATCTATCCATCATACCATCCACTCATCCATCTATTTATCTATCGCAACAGGCATCTGTCTGTTAATCTATCTATCTATATGTCTGTCTGTCTGTCTATCTCTGTCTGTCTGTCTGATGACCCAGGCCGGCTGTCTGTCTATCTATCTATCTATCTATCTATCTATCTATCCGTCCATCCATATATCCATCATACCATCCATCCATCAATCTATCTATCTATCTACCTACCCACCTACCTACCTATCGCAACAGGCATCTGTCTGTCTGCCTATCTATCAGTTTGTTTATTTATATGTCTGTCTGTCTATCTATCTAACTGTCTGTCTGTATATCTATCCGTTCACGTCTGTTCCCATGCTCGTCTGTTTCTGATGATCCCGTTCTATTTCAGTTTGATCCGCAGGAATGAAGAACAACAACTGTTCCCAACTAATTTCTAATTTAATCAGAGTGTGAGTTCCCTTCCCGCATGATGGCGAGACATTTCTTAGTCTGTTTGTGAAGCGTGTAATGCCTTTTTCTTTCTTTGAGGAGAAATTGTTGATTTTAAACTAAATAACTATGTCAGTTGGCTCCCCGGGAGTGAGAAGACAATCTGTACAAAATTTCATTTCAATCGGATGGACCGTTCGGGAATGCATAAAGACACACACACACATATACATTGTCTTTTATATATATAGATGTTCACAGTCAATACAGGAGTGAGACAGGGATGTATGCTCTCTCCTCTGCTATTTAATATCTACATGGTCTGAATATCCAAAGAAGCAAGTCTTGACAGAACAGATTCAGAAAATTTAGAACTCTTTACTTCAGATGAAACAACTGATCCACAGGAAATAATTGAACTTCTATTTGCAGATGATCAGTGCCTGTTTTATGGCAACGATTGTAGACTGCAAAATCATATTAATAATTTGAGTTCAACATGTAGCAGATACAATATGAGTATAAATACAGCCAAACCAAAGTAATGCAAGTTAGCAGATCGCCTGGTCCACTAAGTATACAGATAAACAGCACATCTCTGAAACAAGTTAAAGAATTCAAATATTTTGGAGGTATGATCACAGAAGATGGCAGATTGGATAGAGAAATTGAAATCAGATGTCAAAAAGCTAGTGCACTTACATGTCAACTATCACCCTTACTGAAACATCCAAATATACTCATGTCTGCAAAACGACAGATAATAAACAGCAATCAATCATGTGCCATGCCGGAAGGCGTGGGCGGTCATAACTCACCATTTCACTCGATCAACAGAGTCGTGGATCAGCTCAGTGTTGCTGTCTCATCCATGCCATGTGGCCAAGCCATCCAGGTATTTTCCTCTCGGTCTTGCCAGTTGTCAATAAGTTCTCCAATCCATTTCTTCTCATAACATTCCAAAAAATTTTGACTGTCTTCGTCTAATTTCTCTAATCAGTCTACGATTTTCATTTGTCTCCTGTAGTACTTGGTCATTGGTTTTTCTGTCTGTCCATGGTATACTTTGCATTTTCCTCAGAAACCATATTTCTGCAGCCATCAGATGTTTTTCAGCTTGACTGCACATTGTCCAAGTTTCACATCCATACAAAAGATCAGGGTCTATGTATCCCCTCAACACTCTTTTTCTCGTTTCAATTGACATCTTTTTATTGGTCAGAATGTCTTTCATCTTGCTAAAGGCTACTTTTGCCATGGTGATTCTTGTTCTAATCTCTTCAAGGCATCTCCCATCAGATGTTATGACTGTTCCGAGATAATTGTATCGATTCACTTGTTGCAGAATATTCCCATTTACTTGTATATTACATTGTGGTACTTTGTTCTTCCCAGTGACGACCATAACCTTTGTCTTCTTACAATTTAATTCCAACCCCAGCTGCTCACTGTGTACAACAACCGCGTCTACTAATTGTTGCAGGTCCTGTGCATTGTCTGCAATCAATACTGTATCATCTGCATATCTAATGTTATTGATGTTTCTTCCACCAATGCTGATTCCATTTATATCTTCTACATTTCTGAAAATATTTTCACTATATAGGGAAAAAAGATCTGGAGACATTACACATCCCTGCCTAACACCTCTCTTAATAGGTTGATATTGTCCCACTTCATTATCAATCCTTATGGCAGCTTGTTGTTTCCAATATATGTTTTTTATAAGTCTAATGTCTTTCCCATCAATTTGTAGATCTGCAAGCATATCCACCATGTTGACATGTCTAACTCTATCAAAAGCCTTTGTGTAGTCAATAAAGCAAAGATGTATATCCTTGTTTACTTCAATAGCACGTTCAATAACTGTTCGCAGCATATACACAGCATTTACTGTACCCTTTCCTTCTACAAACCCACATTGTTCTTCCCCTATTTCAGGTTGTATTTTCTTCCTCACTCTTTGCATGATAATTCGTAACAAAATCTTTGTGATGTGACTCATTATACTAATTGTTCTATGTTGATCACATTCCAAGGTTCCTGATTTCTTTGGGATTGCAATAAATACAGAATTACATAATTCAGAAGGTATATCTCCAGTATCATATAATGTGTTCAGCAGTCTGGTGACTTGCTCTAATCCAAATTCTTCTAAAGCTTCAATCATTTCTGTTGTGATGTTATCTGCACCGGGGGACTTGCCAGCTTTCATATGCTTAAGAACATTCTGATCCTCCATCTTTAAAATTACTGGTCCTTCATTATTGAATCTAATATCATACTGTTCCTCTCTGTTATCATTATACAGGTTTTTCACATAATCTGTCCATACATGTAGAATCTGATCTTTTTCTATTATGATTTTGCCATCTTTAGTTTTTAGACAGCCTGTTGATGTACTTGTTCTTTTATTAGTAAGTTCCTGAATTCTTTTGTGCACTAATTTGGTATTTTGACTGTTGTGTTGTTTTTCAATTTCTAAGCACTTTTCCTCAAGCCATGATTCTTTTGCCTTCCTACATAATATTCTGACTTGTCTGTGAATTTCTTCATATTTGGCAGGATTATTTTTGTTGAGTCTTCTTGTTTCCATTAGGTGTAAAATTTCTTCAGTCATCCATTTCTTACGACCCACCTTCTTTAATTTTGGAATAGTTGTTTCTGCAGCCAAACTGATTGAATTCTTTAACATTTCCCATTGATCATTCACATCCTGGAATAATATCTCTAGATCAGACAATATATCAAATCTGTTCTGTACTTCTATGTTGAATTTGTTTTGTATTTCCTTGTCATTACTCAATGTACACAAATCATATTTAGTGTTTCCTGTTATATACTTGACTTTCTTCAGCTTTATCCTCAGTGTTCCTGTAAGTAGTCTGTGGTCACTATAACAATCCGCACTGGGAACTGTTTTTGCTACTGTTAGTGCGTTTCTAAATCTTCTGCTAATCAGAATGTAGTCAATCTGGTTTCTGATCCTGCTATCAGGACTCCTCCATGTCCATAATCTTCTAGGGTGTTGCTTAAACCAGGTGTTTCCTACAATCATTTCCTTTTCTTTTGCCCACTCTACGAGTCTGTATCCTCTTTCATTTCTCTCTCCTAAACCATAGTTTCCTACTGTGTATCTATCACCTTGATTTCCTACTTTTGCATTGAAGTCTCCTATTATGATGTTTATTTCTGAATTTTTACATTTCTTTAAGGCAGACTCTATGTCATTATAAAATTCCTCTACACTATCTTCACTGGACTCTCCTGTTGGGGCATATACTTGAATAACATTTATGCTAAAAGGTCTGCCACTCAATTTAACTAGTAGAACTCTGTCCGACACGGCCCAATATCCTTGAACAGACGTTGATGTTTTCCGGTCCAAAATTACTGCCACTCCCCTTTGTCGATCTTTACCTCCAGAAAAAATAATCGTATAATCTTCATCTATCTTGATGACTGCTCCTGTCCATCTCGTTTCGCACATTCCTAATATATGAATTTTTTCTCTTTGTATTTCTTGTTTTATGTTCTCTAATTTTCTGTCGTCGTTTAACGTCCTAACGTTCCATGTTGCTAATTTTAATGTCTCTGTCCTTGTCTTGCGATGATCAGTCTTTAAGTGAATCATAATATACTAGGCACTTTCAAAGAGGTAGTTTGCCATTGCTTTCCTCTATGGCAGTGACCATACTGGCCGGATGACAGCAACCATTGTTTCTCGAAAGAGATCCTCTGCTTGCCATCTCGAAAATCGAGACCATAACCAACAAATATCTGTCGGCTGCCCTCAAAATTTCATCCACCACCTGCCTTCTGTGGCTTCTTTTGAACACTTCCAATAAAAGAACACGAAATAACATCACATAATCCACAGGAAAAACACTGAACAGCGTCTCCTCGAAGAACAACGAGTCATCTCGTCGCCATTGTACCGGAAATAAACAGCATATTCACACAAACCCTATGCTACCAATTTCAAACTTGGACATTACCCAAATCATACTTTCGCAAAATCAACATCTGTGAGATGAGATGCCTGAGGAGAGTTTCCAACTTAACAATGCGAGACTGAGTAGAAATGTTATCAGACAGACAGTGGGATCAACACCTTGTGCCACATTTATTGAACGACAGAAGATCGAATGGTTTGGCCATCTTGTTAGAAATCATCACCATCAACTACCAGCACTGGCCCTACATCAAAGATCATCTGCAACGAGAGTAAGAGGACGTCCGAGAAGAAAATGGATAGACGACATCAAAGACATTATACAATCACATGGAATGACACTATCCAGTGCCACCCATCGGGCGCTGAAACGCCAATTATAACTCCCCACATCGCTTGACGGGCAAAAGTGAAGGATGATGATGATGATCTTTTTATTTTTTTTGTCACTTGATCTGATATATGAAAACTGTTGCACTGCTACACATTATTATCCTGTTGCATTGCATGAATACACTTTAAGTTATGCAATGTGTATGTATAACATATATTCCCATTTTCAAGTGGATACTCATGACAGTTGTCAATGTATTATGTGAAAGTGTGGGAGTCTGTGCATATAAATTTGAGTGACTGTGAAACAGAGTGCATATGCGTGCGTGATTTTTTTGTACGATTGAATATATATGGGCATGAGAGAGTGAGAAAGAGAGAGTATGCATGAGTGAATGATTTAGTGTTTGTGATTGTGAGTATATGTGTGTGGGTGTGGTTTTGTTTGTCCATCAAGAATTATGATGACCATTCATTTAATCCAGTGGGGTTGAAAGTATGGAGCCGTGAGTTCTAAGATGGCTGATAAGGCCTAGTTTGGCTCAAAATATTCTTTGACAATGTGGGAAAAGAATGCTTGATGTTCCAGGAGGAGGATCTCCTGCTGTGGTTTTTGAAGAATGACTTGTGCAATGAATTGGATTAAAGTGAAGAAGATTTGCGCAATTCGTTGACTTCATTCTCTCGCCTGAGTCCATCTGAGACCAGTGGCAAGACAAGTCAAGATGACTGGAGACGAATACAGGTGCAGGGGATGACCATTGTGCTCTATGTGCCTTGCCATGCTCATTACGTTCCACAACGCTTTGTAGGTAAACGCCATCTTGCCTGTTGAATCATCAGTGATTTCATCTGCCCAATCTGCCGAATCCGGTCTTCACATGCTGGGTAGGCACATCCAAGTTCACCACATGGTTTGACACCAAATCGACTACCCACACCTGGTTTAGCCTCTCATAGCCGTTGCCCAGGGTGTGGCCGCTGTCGCATGCTGACAGCTACTAGGAGCCACAGGCATGAGCTGGATGTCAGTCTTGGACCAGTGGGGGATGGGATGTGTGGGTGTATGACTGTGTGGTTGTATGACTGTGTGAGTATTTGTATATTTGTGTGTTTGAAAGTGTGTATGCACACGTGCGGACAGACACAGATGGATGGGTACGGACAAACAGATGGACATGGACAGAAGGACGGACACGGACACAGACATACAGACACAGGTAGAGACAGACACACAGACCCAGACACACAATCATACATACATGGGTTTGTGTGTGTGCATGCGTGTGTGTGTGTGTCTCTCTCTCTCTCTCTCTGTATGTAAGAAAACTCACCTCTACATTGCCATCATCGCTTTCAAGAATGTCCTCGTCTTCACTCATGCTGCAATAAAAATGTTATGTTCCTTTTGAAGACAAAGACTAAGTGAAGTTCACTACATGTGACATAATGAAACGCATCATTTCACACTTGGTCAAATTAAGAACCCCAAACAGAGAAAATATAGCACTAACAAGCACCGTGAACATCCTATGCCACGCTTGACACTTCTATTAATACAACTGTCAAGTTATAATTAACTCAAAAGGCGTCCCTAAAACCTATACCAATTGGAGGAGGCTAGTAATATGATCCACTGTGTAGCACAAGACGGAATTCAAAGTTAGAAGAGCGCATTTCTTCATACACTGGCAGAGCGGATAGTCCATGTCGCTCATAGTGGCGATTTTATTCTTTAAGTCGTGACTTTCATCACTGATTCGAGATAATCCTACCATTCTTAAGATCACTAAGACGACCCTGAAAAGGAAGGTTAAAATACCCTGTGTTTGTGCGTGGTTTTAAGTGCGATATTAATTATTTAAACTCTGTAAGTGCTAACTTCACTAGTTGCAACGCCTAGCAGACCTGAAGGCCATCTCTGGCCATCATGACGAAATTTCATCTCTCTAAATCTGCTCGATCTGAATTGATTCTTCAAAATCTGCTGTCTTTAATAAATGCATATTACAATATAACATATTAGAAAGCTGTAGGAAGTAAAGTTCTCAATGCGCTGTTATGCATTCTATCAAACTGCTAACTTTTTCTATCTGCTTGCTCAGAAGACATTTTATGTGCATGAACCAATGTTTCGCTTAATCTGCATGCTTTTTGCCTGTAACACTACTAGTGAGTACGTGAGGAATTTATATCTTCCTGCTTTCTTCTTAGGTTATGTGTGAATAATGGGTTGATGTAATATTGTTGTATATTTGATAGATTTGGCACAGCACCATTTGAATGCAGTGGCTATTAATTTACGTTTCACAATTTGCCATCTGTGACGGTTGTGCTAGACCAGTGGTTCTCAACCTTTTTTGGTCTGTGCCCCCCTTCACCATATTTTTAGGATGTCATTCCCCCCTCCCCCTCTCACCATATTTTTAGAATGTCGTTCCCCCTCTTTCGTATTTCCTCCCTAAAAATTCCCCCCTGCCCCTACACAGTATACGTAATAATTTAAGCTAAATTTAATAGCACATACTAAAACAAGTCTAGACATCTACATAAAACGTGATTTGCGGATCTACTTACATTATAAAATGAATTTCAGAAGGGTGATACGTACAGAACTGTAAAGTATGAAGGGAAAAACAATATCAAGTAATCGGTTCTTGTATTAACGCGATCCGATCTTGAAATAATCTCCCCCCCCCCCCCCCCCCCCCCCCCCCCCCCGAAACCCCACCGGTTGAGAACCACTGTGCTAGACCATCTATCCAGACATGGGGGAGACTCAAACCTTTGTCTTTTACCAACTGTTGATTACCAGCAGAAGGAACCATTGCATTTTGACTCCAGATGAAGACGAATAATATAAGTGAAAGAGGTACTAACTTATGTCAGGCCTCTCACACTAATCTCACCGGAGAGTGAAGACGTGTTTTTGTATCTCTTACTTCTCAGATTATTATTACTGCAAGCTGAATCACCTATCATGGATTTTTATATCAATGTGCTCGTTGTGATTCTGAGGATGTGGTGAAATAGTTTTTAGATTAATACAAGTGTTTATTATCGCAAAAATGTGGGTTATATCTAATATTCATTTGATAGTTGAACACTATTAAATTTCAACCAATCAAGTGCAAGAGGTGTGTCAGATACAACCACGGGACCTCAAATTGCCCGCGGCGTGGCTAGATAACAATGCGATTGCTGCGTTCTTCAAATTTAGTTAGTCGTAATATTATGCAATAATGTCAGGGGAAGGAGAGTGCTCCGTATTGGAAGTGAATGGTGAAAGGACTCGCTCAGGTTTACGATCGGCTGTCAATAAAACTTACATACTAAACAAAGAGAGGGCCGTGAAGAATAAGCTATCCAAGTCCATAAATCCCAACGGCCTAGTCGTCAAACACACCAACTCAGGACAGTGTGTTACTATTTCCTTCAACAACACACTCTATTATGAGGCATTCCGAACTTGCCTACTCAACTACTACAGGCTTGAACTAATTGAACACAGGCAAGATAAGCACGGGGCCCACGTTGAGGATCTGATTACGACGCCAGTGATTACGATACATTTGTACCGCAGTAAAAATAAAATCATGACACAGGGCAGTAATGAAAACATTAATTCCTGGCTAAAAGTAGATTTTGTTGAACTTGAAAACTCGACACAGACATTCACTGAATCTACTCATACGATGAGTGTACATGACAACATCAACACGAGGCCTGCCAACCCACCAGCGCTCTTGGCTATTGAATACCCAATGGAGCGTATCCAAAACAACATAGAACCCAATGTTGACATTGTTGAAGAAGTACCTGCCTCAGATAACAATAGCATCTTAACTATCAATGGACATTCGTGCGACTGTAAACAGCGCATTGAGGAACTAGAAAAATCACTAAAGGCGCTCATTGTCACTGTTTCAACCAACATTGAAGCAAACAACAAGATAAGCAGTGATTACAATGCTCTCAAGACAGAAGTCGCACTCCTGCGAGATGAAAATTTGCTGCTGAGAAATACAGTTCAAATCTTACAGAATGCGTCCTCTACAAACCAAACCGAAGAAGCATGTAATTCTCAAGCAACCGCTTCATCCTTGGGAAATCTTGGGGAAGCTCAATCCCACCCAGAACAGATAATCACTATGAAAACAACTCAACGCGCAGAGGAAGATAAAAAACAACAAACACCTCAATGTGCAGACGAAGATAAACAACAAGCAGTCTACCCCATTGACGTCAAAATAAGCAATAGGTTTGAAGTACTTCAAGAAAAGTCACCGGAAAAATTACAGTGCTTTAACATGCTGCAAACGGGCAAGACAAGCCAACAAGATACATCGGGAGAACCACATGGAGACATAAAGACTGCTGATAATCGGAAATGGATGAAACAACGGTCGAGACGTGCTGACAACCAACATGTACAGACAGCACGACCTGACTGTACACATATTATACTAGGCGATTCCTTAATGAAAGGTTTATACAGCGACAGGATGGCCACATCAGACAAAGACATTGTTTCAATAATCCCACTGCCTGGGGCTGGTGTAGACCGGCTAACAGACAAGATTAGCAGGTTGGCTGTAAATCATAGCGTCAGAAGGGCAAGCGTACATATTGGCATCACCGACACCATGAACAACCAACAAATCACAGGGTCTCAACTGCTGGCACTCTTGAACGGATTACGTCACACTTTTCCCAACTCATCCATTTTCTTCTCCTCCATCATATCACCGAGTTATGGACACCAGCGCCGTCTAGCTGACATAAATAACAACATGTTGCAGAAGTTCTGTTCTCAAAACAAGATACAATTCATCAACAATACAGCATCATTCACTTCACAGGCTGGTGCACCAAAAAAGAGTCTTTACAAGGATCAAATACATTTATCTACATTGGGCACCAGTTTTCTCGCCAAGAATTTAAAGTATCCAGAACGGACATACCATACATCCAATACGGGATCGCGCCGGACACTTTTAGCTACTCCTGAAACTCAAGCCAGACGACATACTCCCGTCACACCAAGTACCAATAGGACAGAAGTGTGCAGATCACTCATAACCACTGCACCTGAAATCCAAGCCAGACGGGACACTACCACAACACCAAGTCCGTTAAATACGTTGTCTTTCACACAGGAGGGTAATAATTACGAAGATATGATTCCTATTCTCCCCAGAAAGGATCCGACTCTCAGCAACGACGTGCCAGCACAACCTCCTGTTAGCCACCAACCAGAGGCTCTAGTTGGTAGTCATTACATACCCATGAGACATCATAAGTACCCATTTAATTGTAATCCAGAATGGTTGCACCTCACACGGTATAGCCCAGCTACACTTCGTCAAGCACTTATAATGTCGCTATACCAACAACCAACACAACCTGGTATTTACTAGCAACTTAAGACAAAGCTACACCGGATCTCGGTACAAGAAAGAGCCTCTCCTTAAACGTTTATCTGCATATTTGGTTATAACTTGATCTAGTAACGTATTAGGTTATAAGTTATTACAAACATTGACTGGTTTTGACTTTATATTAATTGATAGTACTTAGCTGTATAGCTTTTATAATAATTCTAATTGTGTTTTCACGGTGAGTGAGGGGGTCTTCACTGCTCTTCCTTACGGATCTGTGTACGTATTTTTATATATTTACAGAGATATTACTGTTTCTCTGTACTTTAGAGTGTGTTTTTGTAATAAGGGACGTAAGTTGTATTCACTTTGTGTGTGTGTGTTTTGCTTTTAAACTTGTGATTACACATTGTTGAAATGTCTAATAAGTACGAACACTGGCTCAGGAATAATGGGCTCAGAATCGGGCATGTAAACATATGCCATCTATTAGGGAAGCTGCCCGAACTATCACTTATACTTAATCAAAATTTTCACATGTTTGGCGTTAGCGAAAGTCGATTAAATGGCAACATCTCAGATGATGACATCGCTATCAGAGGTTTTAAAACCATTAGAAGAGATCCCTATCAGAAACAAGAGACAGGTATTGCAGTTTATATTTCCAACTCGCTTAACGCCCACCGCAGGCTAGACTTTGAAACCTGTGAGATTGAGTGTGTATGGATAGAGGTTAAACTTCAAAATTGCATACCGTTAGTAGTTGGCTATCTTTATCGAAACCCCAGTGCAGGAAATATCTGGTATGAAAAATTCACCACTATGATGGATGTAGTCTTTAGTAATGCTAGGGAAATAATATTGCTAGGTGACTTCAACATAGACGCTAACAAATCAAACAAAACATGGGAAAACATAATAGAGTCATATAATTTCCAACAGTTAGTCAAACAAGCCACTAGAATCACTAAATCATCTGCAACACTTATAGATCATATTTATAATACGTGTGCTGATAACATCACAGAATGTAGTGTACCTATCAATGCAATGAGCGATCACTATCCAGTATGTTGCACGTGGTCGAAAAGGGGCACCAAAACTCCCAAACACAAACATATAAGCATAAAATATAGAAATTACAAAAATTTCAATCGAGACGTCTTCTTACAAGATTTGGTCAACTCATCTCTAGATTATGTTTACCAGCTTCCTGACCCAGACGATGCTCTGGACCACTGGCTAAAGACCTTTCTAAGTATATTTGATAAACATGTTCCATTTAAGGAAGTTCGTGTTAAACATCACACAAAGCCCCCGTGGATCACACAGGAGGTAGTTGAACTTATGAGAGATCGCGACAGGGCTCACAAAAATAGAGATCTAACTATGTACCGTAGTCTGAGAAACAAAGTTCAATATGTTATTCGGAAGGAAAAGAAAAACTATTTTAAGAACATAGTAATAGATAAAACCAACACTAAAGATATATGGAAAGCAATTAATACCTTGACAAACAAACACAAATCATCACAATCATTACCATCAAATCAGGTTACATGTGATCAATTCAGTAGATACTTTCAGTCAGACATAAACCAACTGAAGGCTGCAATACCAGATGCGCCTCATGACATATCTTTATTATCATCATTCTGTGAGAACAAATGCTATGGACACATTTCCTCCAACATACCGCTAATGACGACAACTGAAGTATTTACTCATCTCCGTAATCTAAAAAACAATAACTCATCAGGACTAGATGGAATTAGTAGTCGGATCCTTCGCCATGCTGCACCGGCGATCTGCGAGTCACTAACTTTTATATATAATCAATGTCTAACCAGAGGTCACTTCCCATCAGCCTTTAAAATCGCTAAAGTGTATCCTCATTTAAAAGCTGGTCCTCTAGACGATCGTCTCATGAGTAATTATAGACCAATTTCCATATTATCCTCATTATCCAAACCGCTAGAAAAGCACATCCACAAAACAACACTAGATCACTTAGTTCGCCATAAACTGATAGTTGACAGTCAGTCAGGATTTCGGCCAAAATATTCTTGCCATACGGCACTAACAAACATGATAGAAAACTGGCATCAAAATATTAACAACAATACTCTATGTGGAGCGGTGTTTATAGACTTTAGGAAAGCATTCGATATGATAGATCGTACTATTCTAATTAAAAAACTAGAAACAATGAAAGTAAGTTTTAATATAGTGACATTAATAAAATCATTCTTATTAGACAGAAAGCAAGTAGTATCACACAATAAAGTTTTATCTCAAGCCATTACCACTAATATTGGAGTACCTCAGGGGTCTATTCTTGGCCCTCTATTATTTACCATTTATATAAATGATCTTCCATTAAATCTGTTGTCGTCCTGCGATCTATTTGCTGATGACTGCACAGTATATACAAACGCTGTTGATCGTAATGTGCTAGAATTATCCTTGCAACAGGAAATAAATAGTGTAGTTAACTGGAGTCATGCAAACCGCATGCAAATTAACATTACTAAAACAAAGTCTATGTTAATAGGAACCAGGCAAAGACTTCACACTCTAAACTCGCAGAGAACTCTTCAGCTGCACATTGGCAGCACGCCTGTAGAAAGTGTCACCGAGCACAAGACACTGGGTGTTATCATAGATCAAAATCTAACTTTTAACTCACATGTTCATGCTCTAGTTAAACAAATAGCCAAAAAAGTATACCAACTTGCCAAAATTAAAAATTTCCTTGACGAAAACACAAGAAAGATATTCTATACTTCTCATATACAAACACATATTGATTACTGCTCCACAGTCTGGGATGGATGCTCCAAATCAATAACAAAACGCCTATATTCACTCCAGAAAAGGGCAGTGCGTTTAATTAATGGTGAAAAGCTTACCGACAATTCTAACCTATATAAACGTCTCCGGTTACTGCCACTCCACAAGCGCCTGCTTTTTAATAAGACCAAACTAATTCACAAAATCCTATTTCAAAATGCTCCAAGCTACCTTTGGCCATTGTTTAAATATAACGCTAGACATAGCGAACGACTAAATATACTTCATGTCCCTAAACCTAGGATAGACTTATATAAAACAAGCTTAGCATACTCTGCCGCTCAGTTGTGGAACAATCTTCCACAAGAAATCAAAGACACCACCAATCATGATACATACATTCGCAACCTGTTTGAACACTACCTTAGTACAGACTACATGCCCCCATAACAAACAACACAAAAAAGACAATAATGGTGACTTATCTCAAACGACAACTAGCCAAAAAACATTCCCTTATGTATGGCACGTTACACCCTCCTTAGGTATTTATAATGCCCATGTTAAACACTGCCTCAGTGAGTCATTTGTTATTGATTATTTTTCATGCGTTTTAATGTTCTTTTGTTGTCAAAAGTTGCTTCATAAGTGATGTTGAATGAAAGAATGTATGAGAGGAAATAGAGAAGGGCAGAATGTCAGACGGGCCTGCGTGCCCAATTCTTAACCCTTTGAAAATAAAGACTTATTATTATTATTATTATTATTATTATTATTATTATATATTGTTTGATGTCATGTAAAGGATTATGTATGTTTCGCACTTTGTAAACATTGCACATAAGGTTTTCCTTTATGACCATTCATGAACACAAACCCTATTTTCTCTTGCCATTGAGAAAATCATTGATATGTGAGTTACTCATATTAACTTCTGAAGGCTGGTGGGACAATATTTGTTCGAATCTAACAGTGAACAGAAAGTAATAGGTTGGAGATGAGTTGAGAGCGAAGAGGAAACACTTGTAAACTAGACATGAAATGCTCAGGGCCAACACACATGCATAGCCATACTATGAGTCAATGAGTGATGTATTTATGTTTGTGTCATTTATTAATGCCATCATAACATCATCATCTTCTTGTCCTTTCTATGTGACTTGTTTTACTCATCAGACATCATATCAACATTCTGTGTCATTGTTGGTTGTAAACATCTCAATGAAACCCTGGTACAATGAGAACACACACACATACAGCAGGACCAGATGATATTTAGCATGCATACAGTTGTGGTACCTACTGACATTCATAGTTGATTCAACAATATGTAGGAGAGGTAGTATAGCTCTTACTCTCAAGCTGTTATCCTTCTTCATTCTTCCTTCACTGTCCTTTTTCATTCTTAACTCTCTCTCTACACAACATTGAGTGTTTCTTCTTCTTCTTCTGCGTTCATCCGGATTTTTTTTTTCCGGATGTGACTGCGTTGCGCCTGTTTACAGCAGAGCTGTGTTCTTGCGCCGTTAGGCCGACACATCCGACTTCTGCGGGCATTTGTTGACCGGGTTAACCTTCCCAGGGACATTGAGTGTTCAAGGATGTATATGTTTATGGTTGTTTGAATCACAGTGGTGCAATCTTGGTGGATGCAGTAGATTGAGAAGATGAAGCCAAACAGTAGGAGATTGAGACAGCTCAGGTACTCCGCCCGAGTTATGAGCAGTCGTCAACGTACGAGTGGATTCATTCACCCATGGGCCCAGATACTAGATGCCAGCCTTGTCTCATTGCCTCCAGGTGACATTTCCAATTGCTAGATCCAATGCACTCAGGAACAGCCAAAATTTCCCAGTTCAATAGAATAAGAAGAAGAGATGCCACATAACTCCAGGCCATCAATCCTTCTGGTTGTTCTGAACAGTTGAACCAGTGTGAGATCATTCTGTTAATTTTTCCACAGGAGAACATTGCGTTCATTTTTCCACAGGAGAACATTCAGTTCATTTTTCCACAGGAGAACAATCTTAGTCAACACAACACAAACATTACACTATTACACATCTGGGAGGGATGGTGAGATAAACATGTATTATGTTCATGATGCATGCCACCTTTTGTAATATTAATTGATGTGCATGTGTGATATCATGAACCATGTGTATTCTTTGCACCAGCACCCCAACCCATTTGCATTGATTTAATAAATCTTGGGACTTTAGCTGCTTTTCATTTCCTTAACAGTTTTTCATCATATTGTACCAAGTTGATTGTGTGTTTAATTATAAGCACAGTTAACACCATCTAACTTTTATTGGGAATTAGTGAGGATGGGTGAAATCACATGGGGGGCTGATGAACTTATCCCATGGTAACTACCCATGTTCCCAGTTTCTTCCAGGAACCCTTTTCTTATTCTAGATATAGTCCTTCTGGACCTTAGAGGGATCAAGGGGACTTTTGGGGGATCTGAGCTTATTGGGATCTAATTGGGAGAAACAACTTCAAGGTGTGTTTTACAATCTATCCGAGACTCCCCTAGACCTGCTGAGTTCTCTTTTGTCTAGGTTCACCACCCAGACTAATGCACACCAGTTAGGAATTAGTCCCATGTCTTTAGGATAAAAAGAGTACGGGGGATGCACTTAGTGATTCTGATTCCTACCACCCTTTTCAACACCTTACACTACATTAAAACTAAACTAGGAACATGCAACTTACACATGCAAAATCAGTACTTAAGGCTCTCCTGTCTGGGAAATTGCCAGTACTACGGACACTATTTTCTGAACTTGGCAGCCAGCATAAGGTCACCATACAGTGAATACCATCCCACTTTGGAGTACCCGTTTCCGTTGACGAATTCTTCATGCATGTATAATTTTCTGTCAAACCCAAACAAACCAGCAACGGGGTTGCTGACAAGGGGATGATCTCATCCCTCTTGTGGTGACTCTAAGTGCTTGATTTTGCATCTTGTCCAGCTCTTGTAGTGTGGTTTTTGATACTGAACACCACGCAGTTGAGCCGTATTCCAGATGTGATACTTTGCTGATAAACTTTGCTATGTATTTTCCCACTGGCTCCCCATATGGTTCCACATAGTTTTCTCAGGATGGCCATTTTCCTTCTGGCTTTTGCTACTGCTTTGTTGATGTGCTTTCTCCATGTCAGCCTGCCATCAAATGTTACTCCAAGTATGTTGGTTCTTTATCTTCTTTAAGGGGTATTCCATTTATCTGCATGATCCCTGCCTTTTGTGTTGGTGTCGTGAAATGCAGCCTTTACATCCCAGAACAATTTTTGGTTCATTTTTGATGGACCATGTTGAGAAGTTACAGAAGAACGAATGCAATTCTCTATAATAAAGAATGCTGGGGGAAGAAGAAACTGACCCTGAATTGATAATAATACCACACAAACATGCAGTGTTAAACGGACCGCGACTGTGAATGGCAAGTAAAACTGCCCAGGCATGACACAAGCAACCTGGAACTGTAAACATGCCAAGTCCAGCCGATCACACAGACTCAGTAGAGTGTGAAACAGACATTGTAAAACCAATCCAACACTTGACTAGAGGCTAGTAATTACCTGTAAAAAGGTAGAAAGGCGGGGAGTTAGAAGGATAATAAACCATTCGGACTGGATCCAGAAATTAGGTGTTGTGTGTCTGACAGAGGCAATTAACACTGGGCATGGGGACTTTGTACCAGACTGGCCATACACAGTGTGAAAGGCAAACTGAACAGAGACTGCCCACTGCCCCAGGTGTGAAGGCCAACCATTCAGAAAGAATTTATGATGGACATGCTGGGAGATAATTCAGTCTGCACCATAAAAATGTGTGAATTGAAATTGCTCAGACAGGAGACTACCCCAGTCAATGGTGGGAACCAGACCCCCAGATCAAATAAGGCATTTAAAACCACAAGAAAGTGGTAATTGAATTAAACACCTGGGGGAGATAAGGAAGAGTATATATGCTAGGAGATTCTGATACTCAGTTCAGGAATGAAAAATCTTCGAACAGGTGAGAAGAGAGAGTAAATGTAGATTTCTTAGTACCTATCTAAATCTAAGTCTTTTAGATGTATGTACTGATTTTCAGTCTATATCTGACCTAGGTTATTTCAAGAAATATCATTGTCTAAGGTTACTTAAATGTATATTGCCATGAGATGGATACGAGAAATAGGACAAACGTGTCAAGCGCAGAAACTAGATAGATGTCACTAAGACACACAGTTGAAAATCAAGTTAACACCTGTGGCATGAGTGGGTGGAGTTAATGTGGTCACATGACTGTGCCCAGGCCAAAACTGGAAAAAAAGCGTTCGGCAGGACGTGTTGGTTACAAGTTACGTGAGTGAGTAGTAATAGAACTGTTAAGCAAGTTAACAAGTGAATTATACAATAGTAAGATCTATAAGATGCATCAACCAAGGTCCCTCATGACGATTAGATTAACTATGCATTGTGTTTTTGTAAGCAGTGGGTGTGCTGGTCATACGCAGAACGTGAAATGGAAGGAAGCCTGCGGTGTATGACAGCCACGTGTGATTACTGTTCTACAATAAAAGTGACTGTGTTGTCTAAGGACACAAAGGACTTGTGGGTTGTGTGCATAGTAGATCTGTGATTCGTAAAGTGTTTGTACGAGCCATTATAAATATTACACCCTGGACAAATCCCAAGATGTTGGACATTTTGGCATGAATCCATCACTTGGCATGAGTGATTCCGGCACTTTGCATGATCCTGGATGAGCTCCCACGTGCTGTACGACCCAGTCTGTCTGTATTAGCGACATGAACATGGGACAGCAGAAATGTAATAATTACAGGCATGTGAAACAATTGAAAAGCCCATCCCAGACTAAGACCGTAGGACAGAGATATGGAGGGAGGAGGATGGTGAACGCAGTAGAGCTGGAAGATAAACTTGGCCAGACTGGTAATTGTATATGGGTGTGCTAGGATATATGTATTAATTAGGATTGTACTGATGTAGAACTAGATATAACACATTCTTGACTATTTCTTCCTAGCTCTCAATAAGAGCGCCTGCGTATAGATCTCAAGAACAAGTGACAACCAGGTAGTGCCAGGACTGGCAGATGTCAGAAAACCGGCAAGCTGTTTTCTACTGGAGAGTGGATTTAACTGCTTAGCTGATCTGGACCACAGATCCAGATAGCTGACAAGTAACATTGAAGTTATGTAATGTTTGTCATCACTATCAATATGTTATATGATTTCATCATCATCTTGAAAAACATCAGATGTTTAATAATAATGATAGTGAATAAATGTTGTAGTTTGTTTTAACTCATAGTTCAGTGTTATACTTTTAATTCCAATTGTGCATACGTGTTGAGTGTGTACATTGGTGGGGGCTTACTTACAGACCAAGGAAGGGAATAATCAAGGGAGAAAAACCTGTACTGGGATAGTTGTCAATTACTCTTAAATTTAGACTTAAAAATCTATCTCAGCTAACCTTCTCCTTCCTACTCCTTGGCGAATATTCAGCACAGTTCATTTCAATTTTGTTACGAGCCATTTGGAGCTGTATGTTGGATATTCAGGGCTTAATCTGTAGCTCAGCCATATAGATTTTGTCCCTAGTCAATTTCCCTAGTCAATTTCTGACTATTTGGGGTTGCATGCCAGTGAATAATACTTTCATCTAGGCAGTGGCCACCCCAACTTCTGACAGTTGGAGAGAGGGTAAATAGAGTCGTGATGCACTTGTCAGTGTTTATGCTGACACACCATCTATTTGCCCATGCAACAAATGCATCTGTATCTCTTTGTAGCGATCTGGTGGCCACTGATGCATGTTCATGTGTGCTCCATAGAACCAGGTCATCGGTGTACATTGCCGTTTTAATTCCATGCGGTAACTTAGCAACAAGATTGTTGATGAAAATTTAAAAAAGTGTGGGGGACAAGATTCCGCCCTGGGAAACACTGTGATGTAGTAATACTTTCTTGCTCTTGAGTCCGTCTATCTGTACTTGGGCTCTTCTGTTGTGCAAGTATGCTTTCACCCATTTGTACATTCTTCCATTGACTTTGCAGTTTCTCAGTTTCTTCATCAAACCTTCTTTCCAGACTTTGTTAAAGGTTTTCTTCAGATCTATTCATGCAGCAAACACCAGCTTCTTCTCTTGGAATGCATCCTCAATTTCTTGAGAGAGGTAGGTTGTCTGATCTTCCGTAGAGAGGCACTGCCTAAAGCCAGAAGCATAAGAATGTTTTCACTTTCAATGTATCACTCCAGTCTGTGATTGATGATGCGCTCCATTGTTCTGCAGAGACAGCTGGTAAGGCTAAATGGTCTGTAGCTGGAGGCAATGGAACTTTCTTTCCCTGATTTTAGGAGGGGTATCATGATTGCTTCTCTCCAGGCTTGTGGAACACTAAGGTCCAGCTGTTATTGAAGATCTGCAACAGCTTTGCTTTGGCCTCTGTTCCTTGGTTCCTGATCATTTCACTGGAGATACCATCAGCTCCTGGTGACTTTCTCATTTTAAGTTTTTATATGGCTAGCTCCAGTTCACTGAATGTGATAGGTGCCTACTGAACCTCATTTACTGTTTCATTCTGTCCTGTATATTGCCATTTCTCAAGAATCTCTTGTTGTTTCTCTGGGCTAACTTTGATATTGTTATCTTGTGCGAATGAGTCTGCAAAATGGTTAGCTGCTTGCTTTCCAGTTAAGATGTTTCCGTCTTTATGTAGTGCAATTTTTGAGTTTCTCCCTGTGCCCTCATCGTTAAGTTGATTTATTAGCTTCCACAACTTCCTTGTGTCTCTTTCAAAGTTCAGTGACTCTTTTTCATCTAGCCTGCAGCTTGACCTTTTGAAATTTGGCTTTTGCATGCTGGAATTTATTGTGGTGCTCTTGGCTGGGTGTGGCCTCTGCTTGCTTTCTACACACTTCCACATCATTATGCAACTGTTCCAGTTCACTACTCCAGTAGGGTTTATAATGTTTACGAGCTCCTCTTGGTACTGTTTCTCATGCTGCCTGTAGTATGCATTTCCCAAACTCTTCAACTACTTTATTTATGTCTTTCTCAGTGTTCAGGTTTCTAACCAGTATGCTTGTGCAATGCTTGTACATTGTCCAGTCTGCTTTCTTGTAGTTCCACCTAAAACGGTGCTGCTTTCACTTACAAGCTCATTTTCTACGTTAGAAAGACTGGCCGGTGGTCATTGCCACCAAGTTGTTTCCCAACAAATCATGTAATGTTCCACTCCAGGTCTGGTGAATGAAAAGCCAGGTCAGGTGTAGTTCTAGTGTGCTATGATCTCGAGTAGAAAGCATGTGGGTCAGACGGCTTGTTAATCAAGATGAACCTATTCTCATCCTGCTAGTCTTCTAGTCTCTCTCCTCTCTGGTCCATGTGATCATAGCCCCAGCTCTGCGAGTGGCTGTTGAAGTCGCCACACACAATCATTTTTTTCTTTTATTAATGGTAGTGTGTCCAGTCACTTGGACAGTAGTAATTGTATTGCCTGTCTTAAGTTTAAGTGTCTGATACTCAGCCCCTTCAATGTAAACTTCAATTTAGGAAGCAGTGATGTTACTTTTTGAAAGGGTCAGTATCCAACCATTTCGCCTGTCCTCTTGGTCAGATCGGTAACACTGGTAGCCTCTGATTTTGAAGGCTATATTTTCGTTGAGGTGAGTTTCTTACAAGCAACATATGCTTACTTTTTCTTGGTCCAAGATGTTTTCTAGTTCTATTTTTGTTGTTGCCGACTCCCTCCACATTCCAGTGCATATTTTTAGTTGTGCCTATTGAATGAAACTAAATATTATAACAAATTACATTATAATTGCTCGTAATTATGAGTATAAAACCAAGGATAATTTACCTTTCCGCCACAGGACTCCCACATGTGGCACATCTATAAATGTAGTCATCATCATTTTTGAAATATTCGGCATGTGGATGTTCTTCGCAATACCTTTTTGGTGCAGAAGTTCTTCTGTATGAGCAAGAAAAACTTGACTAAATAAAAATGCTTGTAAAAATGAGTGTATGTAAAAATAAAAGCAATAAGGCATGTCAGATGTGTTTGCTTGGGTAAACGCCAAAGAGATAGAACAGTGGTTCTCAACCTTTTTTGGCCCGTGCCCCCTTCACCATATTTTCAGAATGTCATTCCCCCGTTTCGTATTTCCTACCTAAAAATCCCGCCCCCGCTCCTACACAGTATACGTAATAATGGAAGCAAAATTTAATAGCACATACTTCTTCTTCTGCGTTCATCCGAATTTTTTTTTTCCAGACGTGACTGCGTTGTGCCTGTTTACAGCAGAGCTGCGTTCTTGCGCCGTTAGGCCGACACATCCAACTTCTGCGGGCATTTGTTGACCGGGATAACCTTCCCGGGGGTTTCTTAGGATGTTTGACTCTCACTGTTGTGGTGTTGTGCCCCATCCCAGCTGGCCCATATAGAACAGCCAAAGACATCCTGGTCAGCCCTCAAGGGAAGGCAGGGGCAGACCATGGCCATTCCCCATCATCCAAGGAGGCTTCCATACTTGCAGAGCCGACACACAGCGCTCTGGTACTGGGCTCACGCAAAGAATCATCACGTCCTGCACATGGCTGCTTAGCCTCACTTCCATATATATTGGGCCTTCCATTCACCATAGGCTGTTCTTCTGGAAACCAGAAGAATGCAGTCTGCAGATAACATCCACACAGTGAGCTTTTGATTCGGACTTTCCATGTAATGGATTTGCTATCCAAGCAATATTCCATTTCGTGCCATGAGGAACTTTTTCCACCTTTTATGAAGCCCACACAGTGAGCTTTTGATTCAGACTTTCCATGTAATGGATTTGCTATCCAAGCAATATTCCATTTGTCTCTGGGATGCTTTTGTTACCGACATAACTGTGGTATGAAGTGCAGCAGTCTAAATACTTCTTCATGTACCTTTAAATGTCAACATGAATGTAGTTAAAGTAAGCTGCAGTCAACTTGAGCTTGTTGATATCTCCATAGCGCTTGTCCTCAAATGAAGCAGGTGTGGGCCAAAATATCTTTCTCTGTTCTGCATATATTGGGCACTCCTGAAGCAAATGTTTAGCTGTCATTTTACCAGTTCCACAATTACATTCATCGGTATCTCCTATCTTTAGTTTATTGAACAAGTGGTATTTCAGCCTGTTATGTCCTGTGCGGAGTCTGAAGATTGCTACTTGTTCTCTTTGGTCGAGTTTGTAATATGCATCATCCTTCTGGTGGCCTGGATGCTCTGACTCCCATTTGGTTCTATAAGTGGTTTGTATAAACCTCTTTGCCTCATTATAGGTTATGTCTATGTCAGGCTGTGGTAGTCTTCCACCCTCTTTTGCTAGTCTGTCAGCCTTTTCATTTCCAGGTATACTGCAATGTGATGGGATCCATGGTATTACAACTTTTTGGGATTTCTGACATAGTCCATAGAGTGCTGCTCTTAGGTCTGCTAGTTCTGTGCTGTTTTTGCTCTTCAGTGTTGAGACAGCTGGCTTTGCATTTGTGAAGATAGCTATTTGCTTCTCTTTATTTTCCTCCATCAAGAGCATTTCTGCTGCAGTTTTCAAAGCCTCTACCTCTAGTTTGAAGTTACTTGAAAATTTTCCAGTTGCCACTGACTGTGTTTTTTATCACTCCATTTTTTAAATTTAGGAGAATTCCTCCTCCTCTTCCATTTTCTATTGAATTTCTGGCTGATCCATCTGTATATGCATGGGTCCAAATGCTGCTTGGGTAATGTTCTTTTATGTAGTTTAGGGTGATTTTTCTTCTTTCGGTTTCATTCTGAGTGTTCTTTTTCTCAATACCAGGAATGTTTTCTATCATCTCAGGCAGTTGCTGCTGTCTCCAAGCTGGGAACTTGTGTGCATTGTAAATGGGTTTGACTGTTGATATGTTAAGTATGGGATCTGCCTTAATCTTTCGTTTTGCAGTTTCTACAATGTTGCCACGCTTCTGTCTTCCCTTTCCAAAACCATTAAACCTGTTATACATAGGATGGTCTGTCAATCTTCTGAATTTTTCTGCTTGTTGCTGGGCTCTGCTATCTCTTCTATCCTGCATTGGTTGTAAACAAGTGATCTTTTCTAGCTCATTAATAGGCGTTGTCTTCAGGCTTCCAGTTATGATCCACATTCCTTGATTTTGGACTCTACTTATTTTGTTAAGGTTTGACTTAGCTGCTGTTGCCCAAGCTGCAAAGCCATATTCCAGTACTGGCCTCACCCGTCCAGTATATAACTTCTTGAGAACTTTCTCATCTGCTCCCCACATTGTACCAGCAAGCTTTTTCATGATTGCCATTCTTTGCCTTGCTCTTGTTCGATTTTTCTCAACCTGTGTCTTCCATGCCAGGCGACGACCAAAGGTGACTCCTAGATAGTATGGATTTTCTTCATGGCGCTATATATTAAGTTGCATGTCCTTCACAGGACGTAGCAGTCATCCCCAGCATTTTCGCTGTTCGTTATTCCTGGGCAAATTTTACATTCAGTAGTTTGCCATTGCTTTCTGAACGACCGGATCTTATACCTTTTTCGAAAAAACCAGAACCGCTGTGTTTCGAACCCGGGTATACGGGCTCACAAACCGTGTTCGCAAGCCCTTAGCCACAGAGATTGGCAATATATTTCCATTCAATACCAGCTTAGGTTGCTGAGTTTTATTTGAGAGGGAGAACACTGCGCATGTTGTTTTATCCTCACTTATCTTCACTAGCCATGATTTTGACCAGTCCTCGAGCGCTAATAAGGCTTGCTGTAATCTGCTGTTAGCTGTACTAATATATTCTTCAGATGTCCATATGACTAGGTCATCTGCAAAGGAGGATGTGTGTACTCTGGCTGGAAAATTTTGTCAATGAAAATGATGTCATTTATATATGCTAGGAATAATGTTGATGAAAGAACTCCTCCTTGGGGGACACCTTGCTCCAACAGCATCATTTTGCTGATTTGTCCTTGTACTTTTGTCCTGGCAGTTCTGCTCTCAAGGTAGTGGCTGATCCATTTATACATTTTCCCACAAACATGCATATTTTGCAGTTTTACTTTCAGTCCTTCCTTCCATACTTTATCAAATGCTTTTTCTAAATCTATCCAGACTGCTAGTATGTGTTTTTTTCTCTTGGAAGGCATCCTCTATTTCCTGAGCTACATAGGTTATTTGATCTTTAGTGGATCTGTACTTTCTTAATACTGCTTTGTGTGATAATGCATTCCATTAATTTTCTTATATAGCTAAGTAGACTGATAGGTCGACAGCCATTTGGTTCTTCCAGGTCTTTTCCTTTCTTTGGGACTGGTATTAGTATAGCTTCCTTCCATGCCTGTGGGACTATTCCTCTCTTCCAGCTGTAATTTAGGACTGCTAGTAGTTTCTTTTTTGCCTTAGTGCCTAGTCCTATTAGCATTTCATTTGTGATTCCATTCTTTCCTGGTGATTTCTTCTTTTTTAGGGTATTCATTGCCTGTTCGATTTCTTCCATTGTTAGATTTGCCAACATATATTCTGCTGCTGTCTCTGTATTACTATGATGTATCTGTTTGTCTTTGATTGCTTTCTTCTGTTCGGTTGTAATATCAATGTGGTTTGCGCTGGCATAGTGTTCTATTAGTGCATTTGCAGCCTTTTTTCCTGTAAGCAAGGCATTTCCTTGTTTAATTGTTATTTGTTTGTTTCTAGGTCCTTCATTGTTCATGGCTTTCACTAGTTTCCATAGTTTGTTTCCAATCCTGTCAAAATTCAGGTTTTCTGTTTTTTCCCTCCAACAATCTCTTGTTGTTTGATTTACTGTTCTTTTATATTTTGCTAAGATGGCTTTGAGAGAGATGTTCGCTTCAGTTGTTTGTTCTCTCTCCGCTGTCTTCCTCGCATCTTCAACTTTGTCCTCCAAAATTTGTAGTTCTTCAGTCCAGTATGGTTTGTAATTTTTCCTCGCTCCTCTAGGAATAGACTCAGTAGCCGCCTGTATTATTGCTCTATTTAGACTTTCCACCATTTGCTTCATTTTGCCATATCGTGTATTTATGTTTTCACAATATTTGTCTGTTAGTATGGCAAATCTGTCCCAATCTGCTCGTTTGTAATTCCAGCGGGGCAAAGGCTTTTACTCCTGTGGAACATACTCCATATTCATTACAAGCCTGATTGGTCTGTGGTCACTACCTGCTAATTGGTCACATGGCGATCAATTTTGTGGAGGATGTCTCCTGTGCAAAAAGCTAAGTCTGGAGTAGAAGTGGTAAACCATCTTCTGGAGTAGAAGCTCGGTGTGTCATCCACTTTGTTGAGTAGATGGAGATTTGAGTCTATTTCCCAGTCCTCCACTTCATCTCCTCTTTTGTCAGTATCTGGGTATCCCCATCTTTCTGAACGACTATTAAAGTCTCTGATAATAATGCAGTTTGTGTCAGTTATTTTCATGTTTCAGAGTGTGATGTCCTTATCTGCTGGGCTATACAGATTGTATCTATTGTAAATAATTCTTATTTTCACGTCCTTTATCGTTATATCAACACCTATAATTTCCATTTGGTTCTCAGAGATCACAGATACTTCGCTGCAAGGTATTGTATTTCGTGTTAAGTATTAGAACTCCTCCTTTGTGTCCTTCGCGGTCAAAACGTGTGGCCTGGTATCCTCTGACTGAGAATTTGCGATTGGCATTGAGGTGTGTCTCTTGAATGCATGCCACATCTATTCTATCTTTATGAAGACACTGTGTTAGGGAGACTTTCTTGTTATAAACTCCTTCGGCATTCCACTGTAGTATGTTGAGTGTCCGGGGTGTTTGATCAATAGCACTTAACCTACTCCTCTGTGCCTTGACTCCACAGCACAGGGGAAGGTGACCACCAGTAGTCATGGGTGGACCTCATTGAGGCAGGGGGCCCGGCACTATCACCGCCTGATGGGACTTCGCTGGATTAGCACCATAACAATTAATTTTAATAATAGCACATACTAAAACAAGTCTAGACGTCCACATAAAACATTATTTGTGGGTCTACTTACTTTATAAATTGAATTTTAGAAGGGTGAGACATATAGAACCATACAGTATGAATGGAAAAACAATATCAAGTAATCGTTTCTTGTATTAACGCGATCTTGAAAAAAATCTTAATTTCTCCCCCCCCCCCTGAAATCCCTAAAATTCCCCCCCCCCCCCCCCCCCCCCCACACTGAGATAGAGGATACTCAAGTTCCTCCTTCTCAATGTGATCCTGCCCGTTATAATTTCAGGGTTCTCTGAAACTCTATTTATGGTCTCAAGCCAATGGGCCAGTAACAGCCCATGCAGTTCTATGCAGTCGGTTTGGGAGGACTGAAAAAACGATGGGATAAGTGCATCAATGTTGGTGGAAATTATGTTGAGAAATAAAGGGACAATGTATGTATAAAAATAAACTGGTTTCAAGTTATCATATTTATTTATTTTTCTAGCCATTTGTGACATACTTATCAACTTACCCTAGTATGTACGTCATTCTCTCTCTCTTTCTCTCTCTCTCACACAGACAGACAGACATACGTACATCTTTGGAGGAGTAATTTCTTCAGTCGTAGTGCTTGAATTTAAACTAGTGCTTGCACTACTGGTGCTACTGCTGGTTCTTTCTCTGCAGTCTGTGGTGAAAGCCGAGGCCTGCTCCATCAAATTGTGCTAAAAGGAACAGGATAGTATCATATTATATAACTGTTTGCAGGTTACCACAAACCATTTACAAGTAACGTAATACTAGTTTATCTTACGGGGTTTTATGTAGTTTGATCGAATGGAGACAACCGAGAAAAGTGGCCAGGTTAGTCGAAGTGCCAAATCGGCTACAGTCTTCCGGTTAGTACCTCATGAAACAGCCAACTCAGCCGGTCGTTTATCAAGCGCTGGTTGAGGTATAGAGGTCGGCAGATTCGTAAAACTGGGTAGGTGTGGATAATTTATTTGCATGCTTACATTCGACAAATACTTGTGCCTCAAATTTATCTGTGGGATCAACCCAACAAACTAAATCAGACAACCAATTATGTACAGTTAAATCTAGTCGCTAAGAAGGGATACTTATATATATATATATATATATATATATATATATATATATATATATATATATATATATATATATATATATATATATAATAACATCCCTAATAAAACTGGACGTAATAAAATGAAACCTGTTCTAGTATAGTCGTACACATTCTGTGTTGAAAAATATATGTTGACTGCAAACATAGAAAAACCGATACATGTGCACGAAACCAGTCATGCTGGTCTTGTATACCCGGAATGGGATGCGTTAATCTATATATATAAAAGATAATGTATCTCTCTCTCTCTCTCTCTCTCTCTCTCTCTCTGTGTGTGTGTATGTGTGTGTGTGTGTGTGTGTGTGTGTGTGTGTGTGTGTGTGTGTGTGTGTGTGTGTGTGTGTGTGTGTGTGTGTGTGTGTGTGTGTGTGTGTGTGTCTCTCTCTCTCTCTCTCTCTCTCTCTCTCCTTTATGCGTTCCCGAACGGTCCATCCGATTGAGATGAAATTTTCTACAGATGTTCTTTTCACTCCCGCGAAGCCAACTGGCATAGTTATTTAGTTTAAAATCAACAATTTTTCCTCCAGCACGAGCTTCAGGAACAGACGGATAAATATTCCATCATATTGCTGCAAGGGAACTCACTCTCTGATTAAACCAGAAATTAGCTAGGAACAGTAGTTGTTCTTCACTTCCGTGGATCAAACTGAAATAGAACGGGATCATCAGACCCGTGCCGGGAACAGGCGTGAACGATAGATAGATGGATAGTCAGACAGACAGACAGATAGACAGACAGACAGACAGATAGATAGATAGATAGATCCCCACCAGGGGCTGGACGAAGCCGGGCCGGGTCAGCTAGTTATATATAAATATCTGTCTAGTAGAAATACTATTAGAATACCAATATGATAGTAGTATAGCAGGTTAAAGCTAGATGTTAATAATAATAACACAGCTATCCAAACGGTTAGTAACAATGCCGCGTGGGTGGCCCAAGGTCATTCATGTACCACGAGGGCCAGCATCCTGTACCATTCTAGACTGGTCATCATCTTTGAGTGTGTATAGTTACTAGTCTATCAAGAAAGCTTTCTCACGAGAGAATATTCCTATATCATACTGATCTTTTATAATTATTCTGTATGCTTGATATTTTCTAGCCGCACTAAGTTTCCTTTGAGAAATTCATGTAGGGCTGGAAGAGAAATTCTTATGTCTTTTTGATTCCAATTCCAATTTTCAAAACAAAAATTCCAAATTCGGCCTCGTTCAACCTTCCTCTTCAGCTGTGGTTATTGTTGAGATCCGTGGTTTTTGTGGGTTCATTCACCCTAATTCTTGTCTTGTGCTCTCTTACGAGTAAGTCCTATCTTGGACTGGTTATGTTGGTTTGTGTCTGTGACGTCAGCTGAAGGTTGGTTGGCGGCTATCCTTTGTGCTCGTCTCCTCTTGTGGTCTTCTTTGTTGGTGCAAGTTCCTGGCTCGTCTGGCTTGGCTGGGTGCAGTCCTTACATGGACTTTTAATTGGTCTTTTGCCTCCTTTTTTTGTGTGTATTTTCTGTAGGAGCTTTTCAATGTTTTCATTTTCCTCCTTGTGCATGTTTTCGATGAAGAGTTTGTGTTTCCTTTCGCAGTCTTCGTCCGTGGGCAGCCATGGGATGATCTCTCCATCATCTATACAGTACGTGAATCCAGTCTCACAGTCATAGATTCTATCTGGGTATTGTATCGGTGGGCTTCTTCTTTTCTTTTTCTTCCCAGCGAATTCTGAATTCCTTTTCTGCAATTTCCACTCTAATTGCCTGCTCCCTTTCTGATTCTAGTAACTCCTCCAAGGTAGGTCCCCGGGGCCTCTCTGTGCTGTCATCAGGGTGCTCATCTAATTTTTCTTCAGATGTCTGGCGAGATATTAGTTTCCCCTTGGCAGTTTCAGGTGTCGTGGTTGGGCTGCTGGCTTTATCTTGAGGTTTCGGTTTGGTCTCTTGTTGGGTTTTATCGTGCGGTTTCTCTGTGAGTTCTTGTATGACTTCTGTTGGTTTGTTTTGGGAGAGTTCCATTTCAGCTCTATGCAATTCTTTTTCATTCTTGATCATTTGTAGGATTTCTTCGTTCTCCTTCTTCATCTCGGCAATGCGCTCCATCTCTTGTTTGATGTTTTGCTGTATCTCCTTTATTTCAGCAAGCAGTTTTTCATTGTCGCTGGTTTGTGACGGGGTTAGAAGTAGCTTGACTTGCTTCTTTAGCTCGTCTATCTGGCTTTGAAATTGGGCTCTTTCCGCTTGTGAGCAGCCCATGGCTGTCTCGAACCTCTGCATTGCTTCGTTGTATGGTGTCTTTGTGGTGATTGCGATCTTTAAGACGTCTCTGTGTCTTTTCAGGACCGGACAGCTCAGGTATCTTGCTCCATGTTTACCCAGGCAGCTGGCGCGCTTTCTTTTGTTGTTGGGTGCTCGGAACTCGGTGTCCAGCTTGGCCAGTGGACACTCCTTGAAGGCGTGATGATCGGCGCAGTATCGGCAGTTTTCAGTCTTACTGCAACACATTGCTCAGCTGTGGCCGGCCCTCTGACATCTGGAACATTGGGTGATCCTTGGGATGAATCTCTCTGGTTGCTGCATTCTCTTGTTGATTGATACTGTGACCGGCATCTCGCTGCCCTCTGTCGTCACCACCGCCAAGGTTGTGGGAATCTTGGAGTAGGTGAGTGCCACATATCAGTCACTGACACATAGCAGACTGAGAAAGGCTGAAGGGAGCTTCCCTAAAACATGCACCGAAATGTACAATTATAGAGTGCACAGGGAAACTAGGGAAGCGTCACGAAAAACGTCACTAAAGGAGTTAGACTTGGGCTGCCGTCCTGTTCGGACGCAGCATGTCTTTAAGCATGGCTAACATTCCGTTATGCCGCTTTTGTTAATACAGTGTGTGTGTTCTCAAGTTCTGTAGAGCGATTGAATGTGGTCAACATGTGAGTAATTGAGCCGACAGATTAAAGTCTATGTCCGAGAGGAAAGTCGTTGTGGAGTTTTATTCCAGTGGCTGTGTTTTGGTCTTCAGAACTCAAAGGTATTAATATTATTATTCATATTATGTCAAACCCTGGACGCATCGATAGCCTTTACAACATCACTTCGTGACAGTGAGGAGCCGCTCCGCCTTAAAGAATCGGGTGTGGTGATTCTCTTCTCGTAGCTGCTTCAGGATTTCTTCGTCTGATAGCTCCACTTGGATACGCTTGATAACCCACTTGACTGTCGGTGAGTCGGTGTTTCCGACTCTGGTGTCTTTCTCCTATCTCTGCTTCTCAGTGGATTTGGCTCTTGCTTGAGGTGGGTTGTCGTCATCCTTCCGCATGTAGCTTCATTAGAGGTTGCTTGAATTTCTTGTTGTTCTCTCCGCTCGTCTTCTTTTCGGCTCCCACGTTACACATCTTGGTTGCCATGTGTCTCTTGGTGTTCTTGCCACGTGCCATATGTCTTAATAAGAGAATTGGAAAGTGTAGGAGAGTAGTATATAGGTCTTCTTCTGTGTACTATCAATGGTATACTGATAGGGAAGATAATCTTAAGATGAGTAGGATGTTATGATGCTATGCTACATGTCTGAACAGACAATCTACCACATGAGCAATCACTCACACCATCTCGTTTTGTTTAACTCTCGTCCACAGATTGTTGTGTCACCACCAATGCCATCAGTGCCACACTCACCACAAGAATCACCAACCAAATATTAAACCACCTAACACAAGTTTACAAATAATGTGAAGTCAACATACTGCCAGGGAGCAGTCAGCCATAAACTTTGTCATAAACAGTCTAGAGCTGTCAGCAGAAGTTAATAACACTGTGATAGGATCAAGATACTTGTGAAGTCTCAGGGCTAGGTATAGAAACATATCGAAGGACAATAACAATTATTATAGACTAAACCCTAGCCAAGATGCCCTCTTCCACTGTGACCTGTAGTGCAACAGCCTGATCAGCAGCACGAGGAGACGAGAAACGATGCAGCCGTTGTTCCAGATGAATCTTGGGAAGAGAACTTCAGCTAAGTGCCTGGCAAGCCACTTCCTTTGCCAGGAGACCTACATCGGACCCTCGCATCACTAACATCTTACAGTGATTAAACTGAGCATGTTGGCTCAATAAAATAACAATAATACTAGTGTTCAAGAATCAACTAGAAAAAGCAAAATCAAGATTTTTAAGAATTAAAACACGAGTGTGTATATTTGTGAAATTTATAACAAACGGCTCTGTCATCAATTTAGACATAGCTATTGAGAGACTGAGCGAAAGAGTGTACCATATTTATCTATATAGCCTTGTCTATCTCAGCAGTGTGAGACAGTGCAAGACTTGGGGGATTTTTTTCTTCCCAGGCACATGTAGCAGGATAAATGGGTCTGCAATCTGTATTTAAAGTATTGCTGTCAACCTTACTTTCCTTAGCCTGGTCACTGTTAGAATACTTGATCAATCATTTCTTGGCCAATAATTTCATACGGCCTAGATTCACAATCCTGAGAGACGGATTGGCAATCTAGAAAGACAGACTGACGCCCTGGAAAGACTGACACTGCTCCAGCTCACTGGTGGAACTGACTTCATCAATGAAACATGGGGGGGGGGGGGGGGGGGGGGGGGGGGGGAAAAGAGCATGAAGGATCCACCATTGACCACAAGTTGACCATCCAGACCGCCCAACTGACTACAAGTGCAGCCATATGACAGGGCTAGCCGTACATCTGTGGTAAAAGCTTCGCCACTTACAGGGCAATGAGAATTCACGCTTGACGAAAGAAATGCTAGCGCATGTTACATGAGAATAGACAGCGAGCTACGGATAAGTCATTAGAAGATCTCAGCCAGGGACAACCCTACAGAGCTGAGAAGATACAAGTGGATGTACCCTATGACGTGCTAGAGCACCCTTCCGATAGTCTCAGAGTGAAGATCGAGTTCCACTCTGCCACCGAGGAGGCAGCATGAGAGCGACTAGATGAGATGTCCCAAGTCTTAGAGGATGAGCTAAAACACATCACTAGAAGAGAAAGTGCACAGGTTTGAAGAGATTCTATACCTCCATTCAATGCGTCAATTTGGTAGTAGTGAGGGAAAAGAGCACAGCTAGCCCGCAGAAGACAAGGCGGCAGAAGCTGTTAGAAGAGGTGAGAGCACAGAGGAAAGCCACTCAGAAATGGTATAGAGCCGCTGCTGAGAAAGAGAAGGACTTGCACCAGGTGTAGCAACATCTGAAAGCCAGGCACAGTGCCCTCTATCAAAAGGAGAGGTTCAGCAGAAACAGACAGAAAACCCGGAAGGCACAGGAGACATTCTTCTGGGAACCATACAAGTTTGCCAGGAACTTGTTTGAGCAGCCACGATCTGGCAACCTCAATGTCAGCAAAGTGGAGCTGGAAAAACACCTCATGAGGAGGTATTCCGATTTCCAGCGGGACACTCCACTCTGAGAGACTGAGGGGTTCAGAAGGCTGGAGAAACCAACTGTGGGTTTCAATGTGGCAGTGATTAATATATTATTTGGGGGGTACGGGGTGTCAGGCATTGGTAGCACCTTTGGTAAGGATGACTCCCATGTCCTTTTCAGGACCCATCCCCCACTGGTCCAAGCCTGACACCTAGCTCGTGCCTGTGGCTCCTAGTAGCTGTCAGCATGCAACAGCGGCCACCCCCCGGGCAACAGCTGTGAGAGGCTGGCTAAACCAGGCATGGGTATCCGATTTGGTGTCAAACCAAGAGGTAAGCTAGGGTATGCCTACCCAGCATGTGAAGGCAGGATTCGGCAGACTGCGCGGAAGAAATCATTCCTGATTCAACGGGCAAGACGGCGTTTACCTGCAAAGCATTGTGGAACGTAATGAGCACGGCAAGGCACGTAGAGCGCCCTGGTCATCCACTGCACCTGTATTCGTCTCCAGTCGTCTCGACTTGTCGTGCCACTGGACTCAGATGGACTCAGGCGAGAGAGTGAGGTCGACGAATTGCGCAACTTTTCCTCACTTTAATCCAAGCCATCGCGCAAGTCATTCTTCATCCAACAACATTGAACATAGATTAATATAGCACGTGGAAAGTCTGCACCGGGACCCAATGACGTGCCTTACACAGCATAAAATTGGTGCCGGAATGTCTTTAAGAAACTCCACCGGATACTGAGATCTGTATGGATAATCAAGCATGTCAGCACGGAGTGGAAGAAAGCCAATGGAATCTTCATTCCCAAAGAGTAAAACTCAACCAGCATTATCCAACTTAGGCCAATCTCTCTCCTGAACGTCGAGGGGAAAATATTCTTTAATCATGACCAGTCAAATCACGACGTACTTGATGAGGAATAAGTACCTCAATATAACAGTTCAAAAAGAGGGTATCCCTTGCCTCCCTGGATGGTAAGATCATGGCATCATGATCCGAGAAGCCATGCAGAGAGTGAAGATGATGAAGGAGAATTCCACAAGATATGGTTGGATATGGCCAACGCATAAGTGTCAGTGCCTTACCAGATGTTGTGACATGCCCTTAGGGTGTATCACATGCCTGAGGGGATAAGAACTAAGCTCATGTAGTACTTCTTGGACTTCTCTCTCCATTTCTTGACCACAACGTTCACGGCTAGATGGATCGGCCTGAAGGTGGATATTGCAATGGGATGTGCGATTTTGCCGATACTATTCGTCATGGCCATGCAGGTGATCCTGGATGTGGCAATCGGCTACGCACACAGTCCGAGACTCAGCAAGGAATGAAGCATGCTGCTATTGAAGGCCTTCATGGATAACACGATGATCCTGACACCAAAGAAGAGCGCTTCCTGCAGCAGCATCCTCAGCCTAGGTGAACTGATTCGCTGGTGTAGGATGATCTTCAAACCAAAGAAATCAAGAAGCCTGTCGATCATGAAAGGTAGAGTGGTGGAAAGGTTGTTCAGGGTTGCTGGGCAGGCAATACCTACTGTGATAGAGGAATCGGTAAAGAGTCTTGGCCATGTGTATGATGTCACCCTGACGCACAAGAGTGCAGTAATAGAAATATATGAAATGGTGGTAAATGGAATGTTTATCATCGAGAAAAGCAGACTGACATGCAAATTAAAGATCTGGCGTCTCCATTTCATGCTGATTCCAAAACTCCTATGGCCTATACTGATATATGATAGAGGCATGAGCGCAGTGGATGATACTGACATGAAGATGAGTAAATATATAAGAAATTGAATTGTAGCATCACCAGGTTTCACGAAGGTTGCGTTATATTGTAAAAAGGTAAGCTTATCCTCCCTTTCTTGTCCATCAGGAAGAGTTCAAAGTCGGAAAATCAAGACTAGCAATGATGCTGCACGAGACTCCAGATGAAACAAACAGCACCTCACAACGGTTTTTAAATCAGGAAGGAAGTGGAAAGTCGACAGCACAGAATATGCTGCCCAAAACATTACATAAACTGAAGGAAGCCATGGGGCACACCCAGTCGGAGAGAAGGGCATTTAGACATCATGACAGAGCTCCAATGTAGTCAAAAGCGACGATCAAGGAATGCAGACATGGTGGTTCAGGAGATCTGCGAGGGAGAAGACGAAAAGAGTGCAAATGGCTGCCCACCAGGCACAGCTGGTTCAGTGGATGTCATGAGAGGAGACATTGCAAAAGTCTCACATGGAATGAGATCTGGTGCATGGCACCACTACACCTAAGTTTTTTCGTCCGATCCCCCTATGATGTCCTGCCATCAGCTGCAAACCTGGTTAAGTGCGGTAAAACCCCTACCCGTTCTGTCCCCTCTGCAAAGAGAAAGTCCAGACAATGGAGCATGTGCTGTCATTATGCAAAGTAGTCCTTTGAAAAGGCCGATTCACATGGCGCCACAATAACATTCTTGCTGAGCTGGCATCCAGCCATAGTGGATGAAGCCATAATGTGGGCGAACACAGGGGCAAAGCAAGGCCAATTGAGATTTACTTCATCAGAACTGGGATCAATTCTCCCTTCTGTGCCATGACAAGACTGTCAAGAATTTTCTCACAGTCTTCCTCTATCTCTCTTTCTACAAATCTTCTGGTTCACATGTCATAGCAAATGAAAGAAGAGCAACAACATATCATGATGTGGCAAAAAATTATGACTGCTTCGTTCTGATCAATATTAATTTTTTTAGGCCACCAAGACAGTTCATAAATAAACGCACATGTATTATCTATTTGGTTATGCGTCGAAGTACACTTGTTCCTTTGTTCCTCCAGCAAGACACTGTCATCATTTGGAGCTTACAGGTTCAAATCCCAGTTGGTAACTATAGCTTTCAATTTTATGTTGTCTAGTTGCGCCATCGCCGGTCTCTCTGGTCTAGGGGTTACACCACTTTCTTCAAATCCCATATACTCTCGTAAGTAATGTACTCATCTCGATGATGATGGAACTCCACAAGAGGGCACGTACTGTATGATTGGTCTGGAACCCTGGGAATTCTTCTGACCCCAGTATAAAAACGCGTGCACAGGAAGAACCGGTCTTTTCTATAGTCCACCACAACATATCTATGAGGCGCCAATGCCTATAGTAATTGTTAGAACTTGAAAGGTTTTGCAGTGGTATGTAACCATAATTAATTGTTTTACAAGCCATGTATAGCATATGGTATTTTGTTTACTTAAATGTATAGTTCAGTAAAACTATGAAAGTATAATAGTAACGGAGTGATTATCAAACTAATTAGATTGAAAATATAGCTAATCTTGTACAGATTCCTAGCTTTAATCCTTAAGTTAATAATTTCTCTAGCAGTAACTAAAATTAACTAAAGAAATCCTTGAGCCCGGCTGCAGATAACGGAGTTCAGAACTCTCCCCGGTTAATGGCAAGAGTTACCTTTGCATGGAAAATGGTGCAGACTTATCTGGACTTCAACGAGTTGATAATATTTACAAAAGATAGATGGAAAGATAACAGAAGACTTGAATTAAGTAACAAGTAAATTATGTGGGCGATAAATTAAGGGACAGGAAAGTGGAAGATTGAGGTACGCCACTTGGAGAATTGACACGTAGGAAGACAGCTCAACAAGTAACGTTCAGCCTTTGTTCCCAAAACAACTTAAAAGGTAAATCCTAAATTATAGCAAATATAGAGGGGAAAATAGTGTTCCACAGGTTAGGAGGTAATTGGGCGCACAGGGGCTAAGGAATACTTTGTAATAATTCAGGTCTAATTGTGTTTATTTGCATAGGTTAAATTATTATGAGTTAATGAGGTTTGTTGTTGTAAGAGCTGGGCAAATGTTGGTTATAGGAATTATTAGGAAAAATATTATTAGGAATATTAGTGGCAGTAATATATATTATAATTAGGGTTTTAGGCATTCTTATATCAGGTATAGCTGATTTAATTAGTTCATTATGAAGATGAGGTGATAATGGCTATGAGTGATTAAAGTAAACACATTTGGACTGTAGTCAATGAAAGGCAAAGTACACTATTATATAGTTAAATTGGATTGTAATCAGGCAGGGTGTTGTGAAGTGGGATATGATAAATGTAGATGTTTCCAATAACTAAAGTCAAATGGGCAGTGAGATTGATTTTGTGGTTTTCCTTGTAGGCAGCCCAAGCTAGCAGTAATGAGGATTATACAATGTGTGGGGTAATAAATTATAAAACCATGTCACAGGGTGCATGCTGGCCATGTTGGCATAGGGGTGAAGGCCTGTGAGATAGCTAGGAAGAAGGGCTACTTAATAACAGAGAGGTTGAGGGTCATATGTATGAAATATGTATATACAGTAGCAAGAGGTGGTTACAGGTTTATTCTGTAACAATGATGTATCAGTGGCTAAATTGATATTGACTAAGCTATGTAGTTAAGCCACATAAATTGTAATAGGAGAGAAATGAATACAATGATGCTTGGGTACTTTTTAGTAGGTACATAGTTGACTAGAATAGCCTGAATGAATCACTAAAGTGTTCTTTAATGTTAAAATTATACACCATTTGGCAGTTCAAAAATATTCAACATAGTATAGGAGTCTGTTGTTCAGCAGAAAGTGAAGTCTTTCATCACATCTGTTACCAGAATGCAGTAATATTTGTGTAGGTGTATCATGTTGTCGATGGAATCAGTGGCTAAGATTCCGTCTTAAGTTAAACATGGCGCTTGTCACCCGATGGAAAAGATGTGATACTACGTGCCACCTATAGCAAAGATGTGTTGGTGTTAGGTATGTCCCCGGAGACATAATAAAGTTAGAATTATAAACCGGTACACCACAGAAAGAATGGAGAAAAGAGCAATTAAACGGACATCTATCACAAAGTATAAGTACATTAATGGTATTGACCTCAATCAGCGCTTGCTGATTATTAATTTGTAATGATATTAGATATTTTAACTCTCCTAGGTGCAAGTGTTGCATTTGCACATTCTACAAATATTGGGATTCCTAACTGTGTCCTTTGCTTTTCATAGTTAAACATGTTTTACTTGTTGGTTATTAATTTGTAATATCATGCTGTAATGTGTGTGCTGTCATATTGGTATTGATATCCTTTATCAAAACATGGACATTGCAGGAGTAGTGTGTCCTATATCATATGGCATCCCTCATAAGTTTAGGTATTTAAGTGACAGAAGGTGGGGAAAAGGTGGTGCATTGAGTATCATGATGGTGAGTTATGTTAATTCTTGACATATGGTGCGCCAGAGTGCAAATTGAGATGACTTGATGCTATACTGGTGTATTTCAATTCTGGTTTCATTGAGGGAACATCAGGGAATATAGTATTTGGAGTTTTTGAAACCGGTGTTAATGAGAAAGCAAATGTCACTGAGAAAGTAAAACCCATCAAGTATGACATACATAAAAAGAACAATTACTGTTATAAAGGAAGCTATGGTAATTATTATCCATGACTAGGTGCAGTGATGTATGTACCAAATTGAATACTACATGAATGGGCATTGTCTTATATGTATCACATGATGATGACTATGATTGTGATGGTGGCTATGATGGTGGTGGTCATTGTCGCGAAATGCCGCCTTAACATCCCAGAATATTTTCTCGGTCTCCAAATTTGAGAGGTCAAATTGAGAAAGAATGAATTAATCATGCTACTCCCCGGCTATCTAGTCGTGAGGTAAGATTATTCACAAAAAGCCTCTAGCCATGACATAAGCTTGCAGATAGCAAGTAAAATGGGCTACTTGAGACGGACACAACTAGATAATTTAAATTAGTCTACATCCTTAGGAAAACTGCTGACCCAGACGGGCTATGACACCACACAGACACATTGGCACCTTCTTGCCCAGGTAGACCCTGGCTGAATCAACAATGAACTGGGCCATTGGGTGAATAAAGGCAATTACCTGTAGACAGGTGGAGATAATAGCCCTAAGGCAGTAAACAAGCCAAGTCAACTCAGATGGGCAGACTCAGTAAGGTGTGAAATCACTGATAAGACTCAGGGGGCTAAAAATTGTCAGACTCACAGGTGTGAGGGCTAGTGTGCATGCAGAAAGATTTAGGACTGACATGTTGGGAGATAATGTGTCTGTTGTAGGAATGTGTGAAACAGATCTGATAAAGCAATTAGAACAGTACTGAAGGAATGTTAATTGCTTTGGGATACTAGTTAAATAGGCTGTTAGCTCTGGTCATGTTAGAAATGAAAAAAATCTCTGAACAGGTAGGAACTATCTCAATGTTCTGTAGTCATATGCATGATTATTATGTTAGATTTCACTACAAAAGTTATTTCTTAGTAACTAGTCAGTCTTTTAGATGTATGTACTGATTTTCAGTCTATATCTGATCTAGGTTATTGCAAGAACTATCATTGTCGTAGGTTACTTGAGTGTTCTTTCTAAGTTCTGTGTTCAATATCATATTGCTTTAAAGTGTTATTCTTCTGAGAAATAGAACCTTATGTAAGACAGATCTTGTCTAGATATACTTGAGGTGTCGTGGTAGGTGCTGGTTAGTTCTTTGTAAACTAGACTAGTCTCTTTTTGGTGTGTGCATTTTTTGTACAGAATATAGTCAACTGACTATTTCTTTAATTCTTACCACAGCAGTGGCTAAGTAGGGACTGCTCTGAGTATTGTTTCTATGTCTCATATTTATGGAAACAATATTGTTACTAACTTTGCATAATGCTATTATGTTAAAGTATTGGAGGTTTGATATATCTGAATTGCCGTATGCAGCAGTGTTGTTATACTCAGGATATGCACTTGGCAACCATTTATTTAGTCTGTAACGTATAAGGAAACTATGTTTCCCAGTTTGTTGTAGATAAGGATATTACTTACTTTTTTTGCATTATACAATGTAGGTAAGAATAGCCTTATATGCCATTTTGTATTCGCATACCTTAGGTTTATTTGATGTGATTTGTTATATGGTAACTCACTAAGAATAAATTGGTGTTATGCTACTGTGCGCGCATTGGCACCTTGCCTATTGGTTGCATTTGTAGCAGAGGTGTAATGGTACAGACATTACCCACAAGTGTTATGGGGTATATGGTGCTAAACCTTTTTCATCGTATGGTGGACGGTAATTCACGGAAGTCTGGCACAGATACTGGTCACGGCTTGTAAGCCCGGATGATCAGGCATTATTATAATACCATTACCGACCCTGTGAGCTGCTAAACCAACTTTGGACGGAGCGGCTGTACGACACAGAATTTCTGTATTAGCGACATGGACATGGGGCGGCAGAAATGTAATCATTACAGGCGTGTGAGACAATTGAAAAGCCCGTCCTCGACTAAGACAGTAGGAGGGAGATGGAGGATGGTGAACGCAGTAGAGCTGGAAGATAAACTTGGCCAGACTGGTCATTGTATATGTATGTGTTAGTATTACTTAGGATTGTGCTGATGTAGAACTAGATATAACACATTCTTGACTTTCTTTCAAGCTCTCACAAGGAGCACCTATGTTATAGATCTCAAGAACGAGTGACTGACTAGGTAGTGTCAGGACTGACAGGAGTAGTCAGAATACCGGCAAGCTGTTTTTTTGTGTCTACTGGAGAGTGGGGATCTGGACCACAGATCCAGATAGATCAAGTAACAAGTTATGTAATGTTTCTCATCAATATCAATATGTATATGATTTCATCATCCTCATATTGAAAACCATCAGATGTCTATGATTATGATTAGTAAATAAATGTTGTAGTATTGTAACTCATAGTTCTGTCATTATATTTTTTTCCAATTGTGCATACGTGTTGTTGTGTACATTGGTGGGGGTTCACTTAGACACCAAGGAAGGGAGCAGTCAGGGAGAAAAACCTGTACTGAGATAGTTGTCAATACTCTTATATTTAGACTTAACAATCTATCCTAGCTAACCTTCTCTTTCCCATTCCTTGGCGAATATTCAGCGCAGTTCATTTCAATTTTGTAACAAGACACTTGGAGCTGTACGTTGGATATTCATGGGCTTAATCTGTAGTTCAGCCATATAGATTTTGTCCCTAGTCAGTTTCTGACTATTTGGGGTTGCTCGCCAGTGAATAATACTTTCATCTAGCCGGTGGGGCACCCTAATGATTACATTTCTGCCGCCCCATGTCCATGTCGCTAATACAGAAATTCTGTGTCGTACAGCCGCTCCGTCCAAAGTTGGTTTAGCAGCTCACAGGGTCGGTAATGGTATTATAATAATGCCTGATCATCCGGGCTTACAAGCTGTGACCAGTACCTGTGCCAGAGTTCCGTGAATTACCGTCCACCATACGATGAAAAAGGTTTAGCACCATATACCCCATAACACTTGTGGGTAATGTCTGTACCATTACACCACTGCTACAAATGCAACCCATAGGCAAGGTGCCAATGCGCGCACAGTAGCATAACACCAATTTATTCTTAGTGAGTTACCATATAACAAATCACATCAAATAAACCTAAGGTATGCGAATACCAAATGGCATATAAGGCTATTCTTACCTACATTGTATAATGCAAAAAAGTAAGTAATATCTTTATCTACAACAAACTGGGAAACATAGTTTCCTTATACGTTACAGACTAAATAAATGGTTGCCAAGTGCATATCCTGAGTATAACAACACTGCTGCATACGGCAATTCAGATATATCAAATCTCCAATACTTTAACATAATAGCATTATGCAAAGTTAGTAACAATATTGTTTCCATAAATGTGAGACATAGAAACAATACTCAGAGCGGTCCCTACTTAGCCACTGCTGTGGTAAGAATTAAAGAAATAGTCAGTTGACTATATTCTGTACAAAAAATTCACACACCAAAAAGAGACTAGTCTAGTTTACAAAGAACTAACCAGCACCTACCACGACACCTCAAGTATATCTAGACAAGATCTGTCTTACATAAGGTTCTATTTCTCAGAAGAATAACACTTTAAAGCAATATGATATTGAACACAGAACTTAGAAAGAACACTCAAGTAACCTACGACAATGATAGTTCTTGCAATAACCTAGATCAGATATAGACTGAAAATCAGTACGTACATCTAAAAGACTGACTAGTTACTAAAAATAACTTTTGTAGTGAAATCTAACATAATAATTATGCATATGACTACAGAACATTGAGATAGTTCCTACCTGTTCAGAGATTTTTTTCATTTCTAACATGGCCAGAGCTAACAGCCTATTTAACTAGTATCCCAAAGCAATTAACATTCCTTCAGTACTGTTCTAATTGCTTTATCCGATCTGTTTCACACATTCCTACAACCGACACATTATCTCCCAACATGTCAGTCCTAAATCTTTCTGCATGCACACTAGCCCTCACACCTGTGAGTCTGACAATTTTTAGCCCCCTGAGTCTTATCAGTGATTTCACACCTTGCAGAGTCTGCCCATCTGAGTTGACTTGGCTTGTTTACTGCCTTAGGGCTATTATCTCCACCTGTCTACAGGTAATTGCCTTTATTCACCCAATGGCCCAGTTCATTGTTGATTCAGCCAGGGTCTACCTGGGCAAGAAGGTGCCAATGTGTCTGTGTGGTGTCATAGCCCATCTGGGTCAGCAGTTTTCTAAGATGTAGACTAATTTAAATTATCTAGTTGTGTCCGTCTCAAGTATCCCATTTTACTTGCTGTCTGCAAGCTTACGTCATGGCTAGAGGCTTTTTGTGAATAATCTTACCTCACGACTAGATAGCCGTGGAGTAGCGTGATTAATTCATTCTTTCTCAATTTGGCCTCTCAAATTTGGAGACCGAGAAAATATTCTGGGATGTTAAGGCGGCATTTCGCGACAGTCATGTGATGATGATGATGATGATGATGGCCATGATGAGGGTGATGATTATATCCGCCAGGGGCTGAAGTGGCCTGTAGTAATCGATGTGTATATATGTAGACTATATTGGGATTTTAAAAACAATCAGGGTTATGGTGTGAAGTTGAGGATGTGTGATGAATGTGTAGAAAACATGGGATGGTGTAGAATATATGTGCCATGTCATTTATTCTAATCTCTTCAAGGCATCTCTCATCAGATGTTATTACACCTTAGCCAGACAATCAGTGTTCAATGTGGTATCAGTGTTGTCCAGCTTAAGCATTGTATAGGTAATGTGGATTTACTTAGTCTGCATCTGTTTGTGCCACGAGGGCAGTGCTTGTGTACACGATTGTTGGAGTAGCTACCCGATGAAGTCCCTGTGTTGAGGCAACTGAATGTCTGATGGTGGCGGAATCTATACTGTTGCGTATTGTTGTACAGGAGTAAAGCGTACTATCAGATGTGGGACACAGGAGTACAACCTGTCAATATGTTTTTTAGTTGGGAAAAGAGTACGGTGTGTTAGAATAACAGTTGCCGGTGTGCATAACTGTAAGTAGAGAATTGTAGAGTATTAGACTGAGGATATGGTAGGTGGTGTTTGGTTGTGGCTATATCATGGACTGAACATTGATAGTGTTCTATAGTTGTGTACATGTGTTCTGAGTAGAGTTGACACAAGCAAGAACTACACGAAAAGTCGAATAATGTTGTCCTGTGTTACCAGTGACTTGGCACAAATTAAGGCATAAAATATTCCGCAATGTGTAGGCAGTGAGCGTATTATGGTTTCCTTGGTAAATGTTAAATGTAGCCATTTTGGTAGGTAGGTAATGTAACCTAATTTGTCAGCACAAAGATTACATTCTGATGTGTGTTAATAGAATTGGTGTTGAGATGTGGTGTTTGCTTGCAATGTCTGATGTAAGTTAGCCAAATCAGTGTTGAGATGTTGTGTTTGCTTGCAATATCTGATACATGTTAACTAAATCAGTTTGAGATGTTGTTTGCTTGCAATGTATGTTAACCCAATTCTTTGTTGAAATGTTGTTTGCTTGCAATGTCTGATACATGTTAACTGAATCAGTGTTGAGAGGTTGCGTTTGCTTGTGATATCTGATGCGAGTGAATCTAATCAATACGTGTCAAGATGTTGTATCTTGTTGCATCTATCCGTCCCAATTACAAGAGTGTTGTCTGTCTTATGTAGAAAGACTCAGTGTTGGTGTTGTCTTGTTTGGGTTATCAAGTTGAGATTTTTGTCTTTGCCTAATAGCATTTTTGTTGGTTTTTATTTTATTTTTCAGGAAAAGCCAGAATTCTAGTTTTAGATTATAGATTTTCTTGGGTGTTTAGTAGACTAGAAGTTTTTAGTAGATTATAAGTTTTTAGTAGATTATAAGTTTTTTAGTATATTATAAGTTTTTAGTAGATTAGAATTTTTTTTTAGTAAATTAGAAGTTTTTAGTAGATTAGAAGTTTTTGGTAGATTATAAGTTTTTAGTAGACTAGAAGTTTTTGGTGGATTAGTTTTTAGTAGACTTGAAGCTCTTGCTATACTTATTTTTTTTGGGTAGATTACAAGGTTTTGGTAGACTTGAAGTTTTTCTGTACTTAGAAGTTTTTGTTATACTTAGGAATTTTGTTTGTTGGTTTAGAATTTTTGCTGGATGCTAACTTCTTTATTGATGCTACATGTCTGCATATTATTGTTGCTTTTAGAAGTTTAATAAACAAATGATACTTGTGTTATTCTTACTTTGTCGTTTAGTTGATAGACTCTAATTGTATAATTATTGGTGTCAGAACAACCCTCGGAGTAATTATTTGTCTGGAATTGGAGGCAATTTGTTTAATTCCCTGTCGGCCCATTCCTGGATCTTCTTAAACTTAATTCTTTACTATTCTTGTTAACCGAGGACGGTGAGAGGTTCTCTCTCTTTAGTCATTTTCTTCTTTGGCCCCACGCAGTCAGGGTTGCGCTCTTCTCCTCTTATCACCGTAGCAGAAGTAAGTGGTTCTTGCTCCTGTTTTCACTTCTGTTTCAGTAACGTGACGTTGCGTGAGAACTGGTAGCGGTTCTCTCCACATCAGTAACTTACGGGGTATGTGAACCGGTTGCTCAGAAAGCAATGGCAAACTACTGAGCGTAATCTTGCCAAGAAATCAACAATCAGCTGAAAGATGCTGATGTTGACAGTGATGTCCTGTAAATGATATGCGAACCAAACAAAAGTGCGTCATCTGGTCTTTACTTCTTTTCCCTACTTCTATGAGTGCCAAACACTACATGTGTGTTTATTTATGAGTTTCTTTCTGATATTTGTCATACGTTGTCTTTGCCACTTAAATTAATGGCAGACCTAATAACACACGGAGACAAGAATTAAAGACATAAATAATATGTGGAGAAAATGGTCAGAACTGTAGGAGATAACAAAAGATAGGACAGCTTGGTGCCAGTTGGTTGAAGGCCTATATCCCAATCGGGGATAAAGAACAGTAGAAGAATCTCAACAGACAAGACAGAATTAAAGTATGTCTTATGTGGGACAATACTGTGCAAGAGAGGCAGGGGTGTGGACAAATTAAACAGATGGGCAACAAATAATAAAAGAAACACAAACTTCACCAAAATATCAGGTGACAGTGAAGATTGGAGAGTTGTGATAGTCAATGTCTGCTATCATTTCTCTCTTTCTCTCTGTCTGTTTGTGTCTCTGTGTGTGTGTGTGAGAGTGAGTTAGTGAGTGAGAGAGTGAGTTAGTGAGTGAGAGAGTGAGTAAGACAGTGAGTGAGACAGTGAGTGAGAGAGTAAGACAGTAGTGATAGAGTGAGTGAGAGAGTGAGTTAGTGAGTGAGTCTGAGAGTGAGTGAGTGTGAGAGAGAGTGAGTGTCCGTCTGTCTGTCCATGTATCCGTCTGTCTATGTCCGTCCATATCCATCTGTCTGTCCGTCCATCTGTCCATGCCCATCCGTCTGTGACTCTCCATCTGTGCATCAGTCCATGTCCGTACGTCTATCCATCCATCTGTCAGTGCCCATTTGTCTGTGTCTGTCCATGTCTATGCCATGCATCTGCCTATGTCCGTCCATACCCACCCGTCTGTCTATGCATCTGCCCATGTCCGTCCATTTGTCCATGCCGATTCGTCTGTGCCTGTCCGTCTGTGCATCTTTCCATGTCCGGCCATCTGTCCATGTCCGTCCATGCCCATACATTTGTGCTGTCTGTCTGTGCATCTGCCCCCGTCCGTCCGTCTGTGCCTATCTGTCTGTGCATCTGCCCATGTCCACCGTCTGTCTGTCCTTGCCTGTCCATCCGTCTGTATCTGTGCATCTCTCTCTCTCTTTGTGCGCACAAGTATGTACGTGTATGTGAGTGTGTGTGTGTGTGTGCGAGCGTGCATGTGTGTGTGTGTGTGTGTTTTTTGTGTGTGCATATGGGTGTAGGAAAACTCACCTTAGTTGCACCAGATGTACTTGGAACTTCAACATCTTCTGCTTTCACATCTGTGGTGCTGCTAAAAAAAATTATATTACTTTAGAGGACAAAAACTAAGTGAAGTTTACCACATTAAACCATTGAACAAGGAAAGTAAGATTTACATAACAGACAGAAAACACACAGACAAACAGAAAACATAGAAGACAGAAAACACAGAAAGACATATAGCTGGGCTTTTTCCATGTGGACTTCTAGTAACAAAATTTCCCCTGGTCTCTGGGTAGTGAGATAGGACACCCGTGTGTATTGTTGCGCACATAAAAAATCCCTTAGAGTAGCCTAAGAAAAAGAGTAGCCTAACGGCACTGCCCGGCAAAATTTTGAGTTAAAAATCTACCGAAATATTTCAGGATCCTTACCGGTGCTACAGAGTTCATGTACTGAGCTGAGATTCTCCGGACTCAGGTTTGAGTTAGGAGTAGAACGGAGCACTTATGGGTTACACCCGTGATGTTGATCCGTCAACTAAACTAAATTAACTAAGTTGAGGTCCGCATGGCCGAATCGATAAGAACGTATGTTCTTAAACATCCAGTGTGCTGATGCCGAGGTTGGCGGTTCAAACCCTACACCGGACAGGTGGACTAAAATTTTGACCTGTCGTTCTTGACTTTGGGACGTAAATAACATGTATCTCTGAAGTCAGAGTGGGTTCGCCTAATGGTAAGGGAATCAGTAAATTGGGAAAGCTAACACACATGCAAAATTCAGTCCATCACTACTATAAATAGTGTGTATGGACTATGCTTGAGTTCTCCTTCTTCTTCGTTCATCCAGAGTTTTTTTTTCCGGACGTGATTGTGTTGTGCCTGTTTACAGCAGAGCTGTGTTTTTGTGCCGTTAGGATGACACATCCGACTTCTGCGGGCATTTGTTGACCGGGTTAACCTTCCCGGGGGTTTTGTAAGACATTTAACTATCGCTGTTATGGTGTTATTCCACCATCCCAGCTGGCCCATTTATAACAGCCGAAGACATCCCGGTCAGCCCTCAAGGGAAGGCAGGGGCAGACCATGGGCATTCCCCGCCATCCAAGGAGGCTTCCATAATTGCAGAGCTGACACTTAGCGCTCTGGTACTTAGCTCACCCAAGGAATCATCACGTCCTGCACATGGCTGCTTAGCCTCACTTCCGTGTATTGGGCCTTCCGTTCACCACAGGCTGTTCCTCCGAAAACCAGAAGAATGCAGTCTGCAGATGACAGCCACACAGTGAGCTTTCGATTTGGACTTTCCACGTAATGGATTTGCTATCCAAGCAATATTCCATTTAGTGCCACTAGGACACTTTTCCACCTCTTTTGACACCTACACAGTGAGCTTTCGATTCGGACTTTCCACGTAATGGATTTGCTATCCAAGCAATATTCCATTTCGTGCCACTGGGACGCTTTTTCCGTCTTTGATGACGCCCACACAATGAGCTTTTAATTTAGACTTTCCAGTAATGGATTTGCTAGCCAAGCAATATTCAATTTCATGCCTCTGGGACACTTTTGTTACCATCATACCTGTAGTATGAGGTGTGGCAATCTAAGTACTTCTTCATGCACCTTTGGATGTCAACCTGAATAAAGTTAAAGTAAACTGCAGTCAATTTGAGCTTGTTGATATCTCCATAGAGCTTGTCCTCAAATGAATCAGGTGTGGGCCAAAATATCTTTCTCTGTTCTGCATATACTGGGCACTCCTGCAGCAAATGTTTAGCTGTCATTTTACCAGTTCCACAATTACATTCATCCATATCTCCTATCTTTAGTTTATTGAACAAGTGGTATTTCAGCCTATTATGTCCTGTGCGGAGTCTGAAGATTGCTACTTGTTCTCTTCAGTCGAGTTTGTAATATGCATCATCTTTCTTGTGGCCTGGATGCTCTGATTCCCATTTGGTTCTATAAGTGCTTTTTATAAACCTCTTTGCCTCCTTATAGGTAATGTCAGGCTGAGGTAGTCGTCAGCCCTCTTTTGCCAGTCTGTCAGCCTCTTCATTTCCAGGTATACTGCAATGTGATGGGATCCACTGTATTACAACTTTTTTAGGATTTCTGACATAGTCCATAGAGTGCTGCTCTTAGGTCTGCTAGTTCTGTGCTGTTTTTGCTCTTCAGTATTGAGACAGCTGACTTTGCATCTGTGAAGATAGCTATTTGCTTCTCTTTATTTTCCTCCATCAAGAGCATTTCTGCTGCAGTTGTCAAAGCCTTTTACCTCTGCTTTGAAGTTAATTGAAAATTTTCTAGTTGCCACTGTTTTTTTTTCCACTCCATTTTTTAAATTTAGGAGAATTCCTCCTCCTCCATTTTCTATTGAATTTTTGGCTGATCCATCTGTATATGCATGGGTCCAATTGCTATTTGGGTAATGTTCTTTTATGTAGTTTAGAGCGTATTTTTCTTCTTTCTGTTTCATTCTGAGTGTTCTTTTACTCAATACCAGGAATGTTTTCTATCATCTCAGGCAGTTGCTGCTGTCTCCAAGCTGGGAACTTGTGTGCATTGTAAATGGGTTTGACTGTTGATATGTTAAGTATAGGATCTGCCCTAATCTTTCGTTTTGCAGTTTCTACAAAGTTGCTACGCTTCAGTCTTCCCTTTCCAAAACCATTAAACCTGTTATACATAGGGTGGTCTGTCAATCTTCTAAATTTTTCTGCTTGTTGCTGGGCTCTGCTATCTCTTCTATCCTGCATTGGTTGTAAACAAGTGATCTTTTCTAGTTCATTAATAGGCGTTGTCTTCAGGCTTCCAGTTATGATTCGCATTCCTTGATTTTGGACTCTACTTATTTTGTTAAAGTTTGACTTAGCTGCTGTTGCCCAAGCTGCGATGCCATATTCCAGTACTGGCCTCACCCGTCCAGTATATAACTTCTTGAGAACTTTCTCATCTGCTCCCCACGTTGTACCAGCAAGCTTTTTCATGATTGCCATTCTTTGCCTTGCTCTTGTTCGATTTTTCTCAACCTGTGTCTTCCATGTCAGGCGACGATCAAAGGTGACTCCTAGATAGTTTGGATTTTCTTCATGGCGCAATATTTTTCCATTCAATACCAGCTTAGGTTGCTGAGTTTTATTTGAGAGGGAGAACACTGTGCATGTTGTTTTCTCCTCACTTATCTTCACTAGCCATGATTTTGACCAGTCCTCTAGCGCTAATAAGGCTTGCTGTATTCTGCTGTTAGCTGTACTAATATATTCTTCAGATGTCCATATGGCTAGGTCATCTGCAAAGGAGGATGTGTGTACTCTGGCTGGAAAATTTTCCGTGATGTCATTTATATATGCTAGGAATAATGTTGGTGAAAGAACTCCTCCTTGGTGGACACCTTGCTCCAACAGTGTCATTTTGCTGGTTTGTCCTTGTACTTTTGTCCTGGCAGTTCTGTTCTCAAGGTAGTGGCTGATCCATTTATACATTTTCTCACAAACAAGCATATTTTGCAATTTTACTTTCAGTCCTTCCTTCCATACTTTATCAAATGCTTTTTATAAATCTATCCAGACCGCTAGTGTGTGCTTTTTCTCTTGGAAGGCATCCTCTATTTCCTGAGTTATATAGGTTATTTGATCTTCAGTGGATCTGTACTTTCTGAATCCTGCTTGGTGTGGTGTTAAGAGTTGGTTTTCTTCCAGATGCCATGTTAGCCTGCCATTGATAATGCGTTCCATTAATTTTCCTACACAGCTAAGTAGACTGATAGGTTGATAGCCATTTGGTTCTTCCAGGTCTTTTCCTTTCTTTGGGACTGATATTAGTATAGCTTCCTTCCATGCCTGTGGGACTATTCCTCTCTTCCAGCTGTAATTTAGGACTGCTAGTAGTTTCTTTTTTGCCTTAGTGCCTAGTCCTATTAGCATTTCATTTGTGATTCCATCCTTTCCTGGTGATTTCTTCTTTTTTAGGGTATTCATTGCCTGTTCCATTTCTTCCATTGTTAGATTTGCCATCATATATTCTGCTGCTGTCTCTGTATTACTATGATGTATCTGTTTATCTTTGATTGCTTTCTTCTGTTCGATTGTAATATCAATGTGGTTTGCACTGGCATAGTGTTCCATTAGTGCATTTGCAGCCTTTTTTCCTGTAAGCAAGGCATTTCCTTGTTTAATTGTTATTTGTTTGTTTCTAGGTCCTTCATTGTTCATGGCTTTCACTAGTTTCCATAGTTTGTTTCCATCCCTGTCAAAATTCAGGTTTTCTGTTTTTTCCCTCCAACAATCTCTTGTTGTTTGATTTACTGTTCTTTTATATTTTGCTGAGATGGCTTTGAGAGAGATGTTCGCTTCAGTTGTTTGTTCTCTCTCTGCTGTCTTCCTCGCATCTTCAACTTTGTCCTCCAAAATTTGTAGTTCTTCAGTCCAGTATGGTTTGTAATTTTTCCTCGCTCCTCTTGGAATAGACTCAGTGGCCGCCTGTATTATTGCTCTGTTTAGACTTTCCACCATTTGCTTCATGTTGCCATGTCGTGTAATTATGTTTTCATAATACTTGTCTGTTATTATGGCAAATCTGTCCCAATCTGCTCGTTTATAATTCCAACGAGGCAAAGGCTTTTGCTCCTGTGGAACATACTCCATATTCATTATAAGCTTGATTGGTCTATGGTTACTACCTGCTAATTGGTCAAGCACATGGCGATCGATTTCATGGAGGATGTCTCCTGTGCAAAAAGCTAAGTCTGGAGTAGAAGTGGTAAACCATCTTCTGGAGTAGAAGTTCGGTGTGTCATCTGCTTTGTTGAGTAGATGGAGATTTGAGTCTATTTCCCAGTCCTCCACTTCATCTCCTCTTTTGTCAGTATCTGGGTATCCAGTTTGTGTCAGTTATTTTCATGTTTGAGAGTGTAAGGTCCTGATCTGCTGGGCTATACAGATTGTAAATTCTTATTTTCACGTCCTTTATCATTATATCAACACCTATAATTTCCGTTTGGTTGTCAGAGATCACAGATACTTCGCTGCAAGGTATTGTATTTCGTGTAAGTACCTTCTTCTTCTTCATTGCGTTCATCCGGAGTGTTTTTTCAGATGTGATTGCGGTGTGTCTCGTTAGGCACCCTTGGGTCGAAACCCTTCGGCCAACACATCCGACTTTTAGCGTGCAATTTTGACCAGGTTAACATTACTGGGAGACTCTCACTTTTGTGGTACCATCCACATCCCAGGTAATCAAGTTGGAACAGTCGAAGACTTCACGGCCATCCCTCAAAGGAAGGCAGGAAGAGCCCATGGCATTTTCTGCCATCCTGGGTGGCTTCCATAATTGCAGAGCCGACACATAGCGCCCTGGTGCTGGGTTCACCAAGGGAATCGTCATGTCCTGCTCATGGCTGCATTAATTCCTCACTTCAATATATTGGGCATTTCTTTTGCCCCGGGCCATTCCCGCACAAACTAGCAGGTCTGCAGACGGTATCCACTCAGCGAACTTTTGATTCGGACATGTGCTTGTCGCTGTGCCCGTCAGAGCTGTTCCAGGCACGACGGACATTCAGAAAACTACCTAGTCAGAGCTGTTCTGAATAAGAGCGGCATTCGGAAACTAGGCAGTCAGAGCTGTTCCTAGCACAAGAGACGTTCAGACGAGACATTTCCCTCTGACATAAATGCATAGTGCCAATTTTTATTTTGCCACCCGTAGGACGGAACTTCCGACCTCGGCTGGCATTTTTAATGAGGTTAGCCTTCCTCGCGTTTCAAGGCACGTTAGACTTATTGTTGTGATGTCGCCCACATCTCAGCTGGTCAAGATAGAACGGTCAAAGACATCACGGTCAACCCTCAAGGGAAGGCAGGGGCAGACCATGGGCGTTCCTCGCTATCCAAGGTGGCTTCCATTATTGCAGAGCCAGCACATACTGCTTTGAGACTGGGCTCACCCAAGGAATTGTGCGTCCCGCTCATGGCTGCTTTGATTCCTCGCTTCCATGTATTAGGCATTTCGCCTGTCACTGGTCGCTCAAGCACAAACCAGGAACGGACAGTCTGCGGACGACATCCACTAAGTAAGCTTTCGCTTCGGACTTTGGACCACGCAATGGATTCGCTAGCCAAGCGTTCCAGTTCATTTTATTGAGACGTTCTTCCACCTTTGACTACACTCTCTGTGCGCCTAGATACATTTTTCATAACCATTTCGTGCAACTGGGGCACTTTTTTACCTTCAGTACTTGCTCATGAGGTAGGCTACATATGCTGCCAGCTCATACCTCCATGCACCAGTGAGCAAGAAACGGCCAGGCCCTCTCATCTGGGGATCTCTCCCATCCCCCAGCTGAGAGCCTTTGAACAAGCATCGGAACTAAGCATGTAGCGTGCTCAGCATTTCACCTCTGTTTTACGGTAGGTGAGTATCGGCCCAGCTCTATCATCCAAGGGTAGTAGCTTAGAGGCGTTCAGCTACGTCTCTCAGATGGAGGCCTTAGTGTGGTGTCTGGACCAACTTAGTGGCTTCGTGCGCCTGAGTTTAAATTTTGACTGCTATCCTCAGTCTACCTGCAGAGCAGCAGGTTGTGTCTCTCTTAGTCTGGTCCCTATCCCAAGAGCTGTCCAATATGTAGTTTACATCCATTGGCATAGCGCTTGGGGCCATTGGGACACTCAAACTCCCCCACCACGGCAAGTTGGAGACACATCAGGGAAGTGTAAGTATTAGAACTCCTCCTTTGTGTCCTTCACGGTCGAAACGTGTGGCCTGATATCCTCTGATTGAGAATTTGCGATTGGTGTTGAGGTGTGTCTCTTGAATGCCACATCTATTCTATCTTTATAAAGACGCTTTGTTAGGGAGACTTCCTTGTTATAAACTCCTTCGGCATTCCACTGTAGTATGTTAGGTGTCCGGGGTGTTTGGTCAATAGCTTTTAACCTACTTCTCTGTGCCTTGACTCCACAGCACAGGGGAAGGTGACCAGCAATAGTCATGGGTGGACCCCCTCGAGGCAACGGGCCCGGCACTATCACCGCCTGATGGGACTTCGTGGGATTAGCACCATAATGATTAATTTTAATTTGTGACATCATGAATCAAGTTATGTGGCACTGCTTTGTCAAGCCTGTGGCTCAGTACATCCGATTTCGACAAGCATTTGTTCGAAGTGCTTTCCCTAGCCTTTGACTGTCCCCAGTCTACCTACAAGGCAGCAGGTTTGTGTGTAGCTTGGTCTGGTTCCTCTTCCTTGACCTGTCTGACATGGGTGACCCTACCAGTAGCTGTGCTACCGTCGGCATAGCTCTTGGGGTCTCTGGAACACTCAAGCCCCTCTACCTCATCACGGTGGACAACAGCAGAGGGGATGTTTGAGTTCAAAGCGAGCAAGCACCAAAAAAATATGGTCAGAAAGGTCTTAACCATATGAAAATTGGCAAGACCACCCCCCCCCCCCCTTTCACACAGTTCAGACAACATCACAACAGAAATGATCAATGCCTTAGAAGAATATGGAACCTACCTCTCCTCTCTCTCTCTCTCTCTCTCTGTGTTATAGACATGATATATGTGTGTGGGTGTTTATGTGTTAGTGTGTATATGATGTGTGTGTATGTATATATTCAAAGTTGTCTGTCACATACATTCATGCACACATTTATATTATATATATATATATGTATATAGACATAAACACTCATAGACAGGATTGACAAACCAACAGGACAGATATAATGAACAGACATGATTGACAGCACAGACAGGCATACAGAACAAACAATTATACCAAGCAGACAGACAAATTCAGGGACAGAACAAATATAAGCAGACACAGAGACTGACATATAGACAGATAGGACTGGCAGGTCAGACATGTATACAGGACATAAAAGACAGATGGACAGGACAGACAGAACTGTATAATCATTATGTGACTTATTTGTTATTTCCTTTATATCGTTGAAATAATCCACATTGAATTAAATATCTCCAGGAAGGTTAACTCGGTGAACAAATGTCCGCAGAAGTTGGATGTGTCGGCCTAACGGTGCAAGAACGCAGCTCTGCTGTAAACAGGCACAACGTATTCACGTCCGAAAAAAAAAAACTCTAGATGAACGCAGAAGAAGAATTAAATATCTTAAAGAAAGCAGGCAGTACCATGTACTGTCATACGGAAGATCAGTCATATCTTACTAAAACCTGACTTGATTAAGTGTATTATAACCACTTGTTAATTATAGTGCATTCACATTTGTTTGCATCCATATAAAAATCCATATCTCAGTAACCAATTGAGGGAAAATTATGAGATTTAGCATATAACCTTATCATCATGTCCACCCAACAAAAAACTTTTTATTCTGGAGATTGTGCAGCAGATTTCAATGTTTGTTTATCAATCAATCAATCAATCAATCATGTGCCATGCCGGAAAGCGTGGGCAGTCATGATTCGCCATTTCACTCGATCACCAGAGTCGTGGATCAGCTCAGTGTTCCTGTCTCGTCCATGCCATGTGGCCAAGCCATCCAGGTATTTTCCTCTCGGTCTTCCTCTTGGTCTGTTCCCTTCGATCTTGCCAGCTGTCACTAAGTTCTCCAGTCCATTTCTTCTCATAACATGTCCAAAAAATGTTGACTGTCTATGTCTAATTTCTCTAATCAATCTACGATTTTCATTTGTTTCTTGTAGTACTTGGTCATTGGTTTTTCTATCTGTCCATGGTATTCTTTGCATTTTCCTCAGAAACCACATTTCTGCAGCCATCAGATGTTTTTCAGCTTGACTGCACATTGTCCAAGTTTCACATCCAACAGAATACCAACAGAAGAGTAATATTGCGGTGGAAACTGACATACTGAAGCATAACAAGAAACGTGAGAGCAAACACGTTGTCAAATTAGAGGACAACACACGTGCATACGAATCAATCTATAAACTTCAATGAAAAGAGGACCAACATCTTGGTCGTTAAGAAGAAAGCCCACTACAGAGACAATGACAACTATTTTCATAGTGCAAAACAGGTAATCATGTTCTGTCTCTGAACAGTAAATAGCAGAGTAGACAACCTTTCATGAAGACTCAAAGCGGGTCTGTCACCCATGTGTACGTGTGAACAAACTACACAGACAGCTGAACAAATCCTTAAAAATGGACAAGTGATGACTAAATTGTGGTATCATTTCTGGTCACTCCATATGCACATTAAATCTCAGCTATTTGGAAGCTTTTACGAACTCAATATAAAAAGCTAAATACATCCTAGTAACATGAATACTTGTGTACAATTATTAACCAGCAGCTGAAGAAACAAGAAGGAAATGAAAAATAAGGTAAGAAATATATTCCTTCTACTTTCCTGTCAATTTACACATTATTTACCCCATGCCTCTGAAAATTCTCAGTCTTTACTAATATTACACATTGCACCCCTCTTGGGAGTCTCCGTGGTGAAGTGGTCAAGCCGTCTGAGTTGGGCTCCGAAGGTTGTATTTTCGATTCCTTCATTTCACGAGTGCATTTTTTCTGAGACTCCCGAGGGTCGTCGCTGGAGCTACAGAGTTCGTGCTTTGTGTGATGCTTTCCACGCTGTGGAAAAATACTGAGCCATATGGGATAAAAACCCGGTGCAATGCAGTCGACCCTGTCAACTTTTAAGCTACTTTTTTTATTGCACCCACTCCCATACAAATCTGGCTACGCCTTGTTCTTGTATCCTTACCCGAAATGACGTTGCTTTACTTAAGATTAGTTTGTTAGCGTGAATTCACTATATTTTCCCCAATACATCAAAGAAATGTCGCCGCTTTCGATGATTCAAGTTGCTTTTGGACCTATCAAAGACATATTCCTTGGGTGGGGGTAAATATAAGATGGCAGGAAAAATTTCATAACGATGCAACAGACAGTTTTCAAAATAATTGATTGTGAATGACGGCATTAATTTCCAGACAGACTATAGTAATGTAATTCATGACACATTAGTTGGGAATCAGCTGGGTGAACCAAGCACACATGTCTTTGAACTAAGCAATGAAATTTGGAATGTTTAAGAAGGGCAGAATATTTATATTTTAAAGTGACTGTTTGGCCGCACAGAACAAATGTACGGACCATATAGTTTGCTCAATTATTAGTTAATTTATCAGGGATTATTGACTTGAAACATTAATTGGTGGTCATTTTAATCAGGTCCGAACATTTAAGATTACAGCGGTAACTTGACCTTTACGTTCAGTTTATCAGCCCACACAAACAAATATATGGTCCACATGGTTTGCTCAATGATCATCATTGGCACCTTGCCGTCTTGACAGACGATAGTTTGTGCTTTAAAAAGGCATAATAACTTTTACCTATGGCGGTAGCGCATGTGACTGATAAGGTCAATTTGCGCTGTAAATGTCCGTTCACAGTGGGTGCATGTGAACACGTGGTCATTTCCACCATCATGCACCATCTTACGTCTCAAACGCTCGGTGTGTGACTTATCTGCAATAATTTTCTCCTTTGTCTTGATTCCATTTCTGATGTTTGCCCTCCATGCAACACGTTCAGCTTTGCTGATTAATTAATATATCACTGATTAATGATATGAAAGATTAATTGACGGCCATTTTGAACCTCTTAATTAGGTCAGAACATATAAGATTATAATGACAATATCACCTTTATGTTCAGTTTATCAGCCCGCACAAAACTAAGAAAGGTTTGCTCAATTATTCGTGAATTAATCAGGGATTAATGACTTGAAACATTAATTGGTGGCCATGTTAAGCCTCTTAATTAGGTCAGAACATTTATGACTACAGCTGTAATATTACCTTTACGTTCGGTTTATCAGCTCGTACAAAACTAATACTTGGTCTGCAAGGTTTGCTCAATTATTAATTAAGATATCAGGAATTAATGATTGAAACATTATTTGGTGGCCATTTTGAACCTTTTAATCAAGTCAAAGCATATACGATTACAATGACAATATCACCTTTATGTTCAGTTTATCAGCCCGCACAAAACTAAGAAATGGTTTGCTCAATTATTCGTGAATTAATCAGGGATTAATGACTTGAAACATTAATTGGCGTCCATGTTGAACCTCTTAATCAGGCCAGAACATTTCAGATTACAGTGGCATCATGACCTTTATGTTCCATTCACTAATCTCCAAATTAAAAACTTATGTTTCCTACATAAACATAACATTATTTTATTATATATATATATATTAATGGGTAGCCATTTTGAATATTAATATGACTAAATGACAAAATATTTCAAAACATATTGTTTACTAAATTAGGTCTCATTGTCACAAACAAAATGTGATATGGTTGCTAAAGTCTTTGTTCACAAATAAACAAAAAGCTACATAGTCATTTGAGATTTACATTGATTTGAGTGTTTTGGTCACACTTTGTCAAAGTGCTCAAATATTATTTTCCTCTTTGTCTATATTAAATGACAAACTGACACACAAACATTAAAATAGAATTGACCTACAGACTTGAATAAGGTACCGTTGGATTTATTTATTTTTTCAAGAACTATCAAACTATGCAGGTTGCATAATTAAAAAGCAATTTAGAAAATGTTACTAAAATGGCTAACATCAGGCCCTATCTACCGACATGCTTAGATCTGAGTGAAGTCATGATGAAAAGTTACCAAAATGTAAACAGTCCCGTCCGTGTAGAGTGATGAACATGCATTCATTATCATTGTAGTTGCTCTAAATATTCCATAAAGAATAACAAATGGTCATCGCTGGATAAATAACAAACATCGGAAAAACAGCATTATGTGTTCATGTGTCGAGTTAAGACCATAGTGTGCTCTGGCAAAAGATAGGTGCTGAAGATGGGGGCAGCCAGCCAGGAGGCGCACCACAGAAATCAGGCTGCCATGCAATTACGCCATGAATTATGTCGACAACTGCTACATGTTATGGTGCTCACCCTGCTCTGGACCCCCAGGCAGGTGCAGTGCCGGGCCCTATGCCTCGTAAGGGTCTAACCACAACTACTTGAGGTCCTTTTCAGATGTCCTGTGGAGCCAAGGGGCCTGACAATAGAGTGTCTGGCCGTACCAAACAGACTTAAAATAATGCACTGGAATGCAGAGGGTGTCAACAACAAAAAAGAATAGAACTAGAAAGCATCTTAGCCCAAGAAAATGTAAGCGTATGTTGCTTGCAAGAAACTCAATTTAATGGAAAATATAGCCTTCAAAATCAGAGGCTACCAGTGTTACTGATCTGACCGAAAAGACAGGCGAAAGGGTGGGATACTGACCTGTGTCAAAAATAACATCCATACTTCCCAAATTGAAGTTTCCATGGTGGGGCTGAGTATCAGGCACTCAAACTAAAGACATAACAATATAGACCTTCACCTGATCAATTACTACTGTCCAAATGACCGCCCACAGGCACTGGACACACTACCCATTAAAAGGAAAAAATGATTGTGTGTGGCGATTTCAACAGCCACTTGCAGAGCTGGGGCTATGATCACATGGACCAGAGAGGAGAGAGAGATTGGAATAGTGGCAGAATGAGAATAGATTCATCCTGATTACCAAGCCATCTGACCCAAATACCTTCTACTCAAGATCATAGCACACTACAACTACATCCTGACCTGACTTTTCATTCACCAGACCTGGAGTGGAACATTAAACAAATTGCTGGGAAACAGCTAGTGGCAGTGACCATTGGCCAGTCTTTCTAACTGTAGAAAATTAGCTTGTAAGTGAAAGCAGCACTCTCTCAGGATGGAACTACAAGAAAGCAGACTGGGCAATGTACAAGCATCGCACCAGCATACTGGTTAGAAACCTGAACACTGAGAAGGACATAAATAAAGAAGTTGAAGAGTTTGGGAAATGCATACTACAGGCAGCACTACAAACAGTACCAAGAGGAGCCCATAAACCCTACTGGAGTAGTGAACTGGAACAGTTGCATAAAAAAAACCGCAAAACATGGATAAAGAAAATAACAGGTTGGTGGAACGCAGAGGTAAAGAAAGCGGTAAAAGACAAAAAGGAAAAATATAAAAAGTGGTTGAAGAGCAAACAGGAATGTGATTAATTAGAATATAGAATAGTGAGAAGACATGTGAATAGAATAGTAAAGCCCCTCTGCTGTGTGTCCACCGTGATGAGGTAGAGGGGCTTGAGTGTTCTAATGACTCAAAGAGCTATACCGACGGTAGCACAGCTACTGATAGGGTCGCCCTTGTCGGACAGGTCAAGGGAGAGGAACCAGACCAAGCAACACACAAACCTGCTGCCTTGTAGGTAGACTGGGGACAGTCAAAGGCTAGGGAAAGCACCCCAAAAAATTCTTGTTGAAATCGGATGTACTGAGCCACAGGCTTGACAAAGCAGTGCAACGTAACTTGATTTATGATGTCACAAATTAAAATTAATCATTATGGTGCTAATCCCATGAAGTCCCATCAGGCAGTGATAGTGCCGGGCCCCCTGCCTCGAGGGGTCTACCCATGACTACTGGTGGTCACCTTCCCCTGTGCTGTGGAGTCAAGGCACAGAGGAGTAGATTAAGAGCTAGTGACCAAACTCCCCGGATACTCAACATACTACAGTGGAATGCCGAAGGAGTTTATGACAAAAAAGTCTCCCTAACAAAGCGTCTTCATAAAGATAGAATAGATGTGGCATGCATTCAAGAGACACCTCAACGCCAATCACAAATTCTCAGTCAGAGGATATCAGGCCACACATTTTGACCGCGAAGGACGCGAAGGACACGAAGGAGGAATTCTAATACTTACACGAAATACAATACCTTGCAGCGACGTATCTGTGATCTCTGACAACCAAACGGAAATTATAGGTGTTGATATAATGATAAAGGACGTGAAAATAAGAATTTACTATCTGTATAGCCCAGCAGATAAGGGACCTTACACTATAAAACATGGAAATAACTGACACAAACTGCATTATTGTCAGAGACTTTAATAGCCATTCAGAAAGATGGGGATACCCAGATACTGACAAAAGAGGAGATGAAGTTGGGGACTGGGAAATAGACTCAAATCTCCATCTACTCAACAAAGCGGATGACACACCGAGCTTCTACTCCAGAAGATGGTTTACCACTTCTACTCCAGACTTAGCTTTCTGCACAGGAGACATCCTCCACAAAATTGATCGCTATGTGCTTGACCAATTAGCAGGTAGTGACCACAGACCAATCAAGCTTGTAATGAATATGGAGTATGTTCCATAGGAGCAAAATCCTTTGACCCGCTGGAATTACAAACGAGCAGATTGGGAGAGATTTGCCATACTAACAGACAAATATTGTGAAAATATAAATACATGATATGGCAACATGAAGCAAATAGTGGAAAGTCTAAACAGAGCAATAATACAGGCAGGCACTGAGTCTATTCCAAGAGAAGCGAAGGAAAAATTACAAACCATACTGGACTGAAGAACTACAAATTTTGGAGGACAAAGTTGAAGATGCCAGGAAGACAGCAGAGAGAGAACAAACAACTGAAGCGAACATCTCTCTCAAAGCCATCTCAGCAAAATATAAAAGAACAGTAAATCAAACAACAAGAGATTGCTGGAGGGAAAAAACAGAAAACATGAACTTTGACAGGGATGGAAACAAACTATGGAAACTAGTGAAAGCCATGAACAATGAAGGACCTAGAAACAAACAAGGAATTGCCTTGCTTACAGGAAAAAAGGCTGCAAATGCACTAATGGAACACTATGCCAGTGCAAACCACATTGATATTACAACCAAACAGAAGAAAGCAATCAAAGATAAATGGATACATCATAGTAATACAGAGACAGCAGCAGAATATATGATGGCAAATCTAACAATGGAAGAAATGGAACTGGCAATGAATACCCTAAAAAAAAAAAAATCACCAGGAAAGGATGGAATCACAAATGAAATGCTAATAGGACTAGGCAATAAGGCAAAAAAGAAACTATTAGCAGTCCTAAATTACAGCTGGAAGAGAGGAATAGTCCCACAGGCACGGAAGGAAGCTAAGGTAATACCAGTCCAAAAGAAAGGAAAAGACCTGGAAGAACCAAATGGCTATCGACCTATCAGTCTACTTAGCTATGTAGGAAAATTAATGGAACGCATTATCAATGGCAGGCTAACATGGCATCTGGAAGAAAACCAGCTCTTAACACCACACCAAGCAGGATTAAGAAAGTACAGATCCACTGAAGGTCAAATAACCTATATAGCTCAGGAAATAGAGGATGCCTTCCAAGAGAAAAAACACACTAGCGGTCTGGATAGATTTAGAAAAAGCATTTGATAAAGTATGGAAGGAAGGACTGAAAGTAAAACTGCAGAAAATGCATGTTTGTGTGAAAATGTATAAATGGATCAGTCACTACCTTGAGAACAGAACTGCCAGGACAAAAGTACAAGGACAAACCAGCAAAATGATGCTGTTGGAGCAAGGTGTCCCCCAAGGAGGAGTTCTTTCACCAACATTATTCCTAGCATATATAAATGACATCACGGAAAATTTTCCAACCAGAGTACACACATCTTCCTTTGCAGATGACCTAGCTATATGGATATCTGAAGAATATATTAGTACAGCTAACAGCAGAATACAGCAAGCCTTATTAGCGCTAGAGAGCTGGTCAAAATAATGGCTAGTGAAGATAAGTGAGGAGAAAACAACATGCACAGTGTTCTCCCTCTCAAATAAAACTCAGCAACCTACGCTGGTATTAAATGAGGAAATATTGCACCATGAAGAAAATCCAAACTATCTAGGAGTCACCTTTGATCGTCGCCTGACATGGAAGAGACAGGTTGAGAAAAATCGAACAAGAGCAAGGCAAAGAATGGAAATCATGAAATAGCTTGCTGGTACAACGTCGGGAGCAGGTGAGAATGTTCTCAAGAAGTTATATACTGGACGGGTGAGGCCAGTACTGGAATATTGCATTGCAGCTTGGGCAACAGCAGCTAAGTCAAACTTTAACAAAATAAGTAGAGTCCAAAATCAAGGAATGTGGATCATAACTGGAAGCCTGAAGACAATGCCTGAACTAGAAAAGATCACTTGTTTACAACCAATGCAGGATAGAAGAGACAGCAGAGCCCAGCAACAAGCAGAAAAATTTAGAAAATTGACAGAACACCCTATGTATAATAGGTTTAATAGTTTTGGAAAGGGAAGACTGAAGTGTTGCAACTTTGTAGAAACTGCAAAACGAAAGATTAGGGCAGATCCTATACTTAACACATCAACAGTCAAAAACATTTACAATGCACACAAGTTCCCAGCTTGGAGGCAGCAGCAACTGCCTGAGATGATAGAAAACATTCCTGGTATTGAGAAAAAGAACACTCACAATGAAACAGAAAGAAGAAAAATTGCTCTAAACTACATAAAAGAACATTACCCAAGTAGCAATTGGACCCATGCATATACAGACAGATCAGCCAAAAATTCAATAGAAAATGGAGCAGGAGGAATTCTAAATTTAAAAAATGGAGTGACACAAACAACAGTCAATGGCAACTGGAAAATTTTCAAATAACTTCAAAGCAGAGGTAGAAGCTTTGAAAACTGCAGCAGAAATGCTCTTGATGGAGGAAAATAAAGAGAAGCAAATAGCTATCTTCACAGATGAAAAGCCAGCTGTCTCAATGCTGAAAACAGCACAGAACTAGCAGACCTAAGAGCAGCACTCCAAGGTCTATGCCAGAAATCCAAAAAAGTTGTAATACAGTGGATCCCATCACATTGCAGTATACCTGGAAATGAAGAGACTGACAGACTGGCAAAAGAGGGTGAACGACTACCTCAGCCTGACATAGACATTACCTATAATGAGGCAAAAAGGTTTATAAAAAGCGCTTATAGAACCAAATGAGAATCAGAGCATCCTGACCACCAGAAAGATGATGCATATTACAAACTTTACCGAAGAGAACAAGTAGCAATCTTCAGACTCCGCACAGGACATAATAGGCTGAAATACCACTTGTTCAATAAACTAAAGATAGGAAATACCGATGAATGTAATTGTGGAACTGGTAAAACGACAGCTAAACATTTGCTACAGAAGTGCCCAATATATGCAGAACAGAGAAAGATATTTTGGCCCACACCTGATTCATTTGAGGACAAGCTCTATGGAGATATCAACAAGCTCAAGTTGACCGCAGCTTACTTTAACTTTATTCAGGTTGACATCTAAAGGTGCATGAAGAAGTACTTAGACTGCCACACCTCAGGTACAGGTATGTCGGTAACAAAAGTGTCCCAGAGGCATGAAATGGAATATTGCCTGGCTAGCAAATCCATTACATGGAAAGTCCAAATCAAAAGCTCATTGTGTGGGCGTCATCAAAGGTGGAAAAAGTGTCCTAGTGGCACAAAATGGAATATTGCTTGGACAGCAAATCCATTACATGGAAAGTCCGAATAGAAAGCTCACTGTGTGGATGCTATCTGCAGACTGCATTCTTCTAGTTTCCAGAGGAACAGCCTGTGGTGAATGGAGGGCCCAATATACGGAAGTGAGGCTAAGCAGCCATATGCAAGATGTGACGATTCCTTGGGTGAGCCCAGTACTAGAGCGATATGTGTCGGCTCTGCAATTATGGAAGCCTCCTTGGATGGCAGGTATAGCCCATAGGTCTGCCCCTGCCTTCCCTTGAGGGCTGACCATTATGTCTTTGGCTGTTCTAATTGGGCCAGCTGGGATGGGGGCATAACACCACAACAGTGAGAGTTAAACGTCTTATGAAACCCCCGGGAAGGTTAACCCGGTCAACAAATGCCTGCAGAAGTCAGATGTGTCGGCATAATGGCGCAAGAACGCAGCTCTGCTGTAAACAGGCACAATGCAATCACGTCCGGAAAAAAAACTCTGGATGAACGAAGAAAAAGAAGAAGTGTAGTAAAGAGGGAAAAACAAAAAGACTGGGAAGAGTATAGAGAAATCCTAAATAAAAACTACAAGGAGGCAACTAGAAACTTATACAAAAAGATAAGTGCAATGCAAACCAGAGGAAAACCCTTTGACCCAACTGAAATAATTAACAGTGAAAATGGAGAACCAATAAGTGAACAAAAACAAATCCTAATAAGATGGAAGCAGTATTTCGAACAACTTCTCAACATCCCATCACAGGATGTCACAGGACTTCAAGAAACTACACAGATGCCACCGAAGAACTAGAACCAGACATACTAAAAGAAGAAATTATAGAAGCCATCAGATTAGCCCATTGAACAAATCACCGGGACAAGATGAAATGCCAAATGAACTAATTAAAGCAGCAAGAGAAGTAGGATCAACATGGCTACATAGACTATTCAACCATATTTGGGTAGAACAGACACCACAAGACTGGGGAAACGCCATAATTATCCCAATTTGGAAAAACAAAGGCAGCAAAAGAGATTGCACACAATACAGAGGCGTTTCACTGTTAAGTCATACTGGGAAGATATTTTGCGAAATTCTTGAGAAAAGATCACGAACTACTAAAGAACCCCAGCTAAGCGAAACACAACTTGGATTTAGGAAAAACAAAGGATGCACAGATTCCATTTTTGCTCTTAGACAACTTATAGAAAAATCAATCGAATTCAATGAAACACTCTGCTTAGCCTTTGTCGACCAAGAAAAGCATTTGATAGAGTAGATAGAAACAAGCTCTGGAAATCCTTAAACAATATGGTGTGAGTACACATCTAATAAACCTATGTAGAAGTTTATACAACAACAGTGAATGCATAGTGAGAGCAACTGGAGGACACTCAGAACCCTTCACCATAAGATCTGGAGTACGACAAGGTTGTGTCCTATCCCCTCTCTTGTTCATAACACATATAGACTACATATGTAAAGAAACCAGCCAAACAGAGACCACAAGAATACTGCATGACAAGAACACAGAAGAAGAACCATCTGCATATCTAACCATTAGAGAACTCCTGTTTGAGGATGAACAAGCACTAATAGCAAAATCAGAAGCTGAATTACAAGACCTCATGAATAGTCTAAACAAAATGTGTGGGGAACATAACATGAAAATTAGAACAAGCAAAACAGAGGTAATGACTATAACTAAAGAAGAAAAAACAACAACAATTCACCTAAACGAACATCCCTTGAAACAAGTACCTAGGAAGTATAATATCATCAAATGGCAGATCAGAAGACGAGATCGAAAATAGATTAGATGCAATAAGGCAAACCAACTCATTGGACAAATGGCACCAACACTTAAGAACAAACATGCATCAATAACTACTAAGAGAGCACTTTACAACACAATCTTCCTACCCACTCTATGTGACCAATGCCAAACCTGGACAATGACAGAAAAAGATAAAAGAAAAATCACAACAACAGAAATGAGATTCCTGAGAAGAATACTCAATGTTTCAAGAAGAGATAAGATCAGAAATTAAGAAATCAGGACTAAAGTGGGGGTTATAGCTGCACTAGATTTTATTAGGAAGCAGCAAGTCAAATGGTTTAGCCATGCAAGTAGGTTACCAGTCAACAGCATACCACAACAAGTAATGATGTACAGACCAGATGGAAACAGAGGAAGAGACCGACCACGTAAACGTTGGACGTAGGGAATAGCAGAGTCCATGGGAATATCGATACATGAAGTCCATAAGCAGGCACTCTCACGATGTTTATACTTTACCTCGACACCGCAAGGTACAAGGGGAACATGATGAGATGAGAATCAGTCAGAATGCCACCAAAACCTGCTCAAGGCGACTGCCAAGTTATGGACAGGCCAGAACAAGTCATTTCTGCGCCTCAGAACAGGACACAATAGATTACGCAACCACATATATACAAAATTCAAGATTGGTGAATCAACCACGTGCACATGTGGAATGGTGACACAGACAGCAGTGCACATACTCCAGGACTGCCCAAATTACAAGTACATGTCTAGGGAAACATTCTGGCCTAGAGAGACAACAGTGGAAGATAAACTCTAATTGATTGATTGATTGATTGATTGATCTAGGAACCGACATCACAGCATTCGGGACATTCCCATAAGCGCTCCGTCTCCATCCTCAGCAGCCAGCGAAGAGTTCCAACACTAATAGTTCCAGTAGCAATCTGATTATATGTCCGTCTCGCCTTTCCTCCGAGCGCCGAGCGTCGGCCAGAACCCCTCGTCACACCACGTTGTCTCATTCTTACCAGACCATGGTGCTCCATCTGCTCCTCCGAGGTGTACACGTGCTCCCACAAGGCCGCAACCACGTCTGCCTTGTCCTGCATCAATACTCCACCAAATTTTGCCGAGCCAGCCAATCTGTCCGCCTGTTCATTCCCCAGCACACCGGCATGCCCAGGAGAAAAGATCCAGGTGATGCTTACTACCCGTGACCTCCGAAGCGAAGCAAGCCACTCTGCACGAAGCCTACCTGTTCTCACCCTTCTCAGCATGCTTTCTGAGTCAGTTACAATCACAATGTGTGTATGTATCGTGTTTTCTATCCAGCGGAAAGCTGCACTGACCGCCTCCACCTCCATTCTTAAGCTAGATGTAGTGTTATCATACGCCAGGCTCTCCTGCACCAAACGCCGACCATTAGTTTTTGCCAAGAACCCCCAGGCACTTCTCCTACCTCTCAACACTGACCCATCCGTGTAGATAATCACATCACCCGGGCGAGAATTTTCATGAATTAGTTGCTGAATTTCCACTTCCGTGGCCCCTGCTGGCCACTCCCTGCACTCCCGGTTCAATGTTATTACAACTCTGCACAAGTCTGACTGCACGGCTGGCACTCTGACCCACTCCTCTCCTCGCCTGATGTTCTCCAAGGGGCACACCTGTCTGATCGTATCCTCCGCCTGAGCCATCCATGATTTCCCTCTTATCAGTCTCTGACCCTTAACTACGTCCAGCGCCTCATGCAACGGGTGATCTGTGTCTGCAGCTACTCTGAGGTATGCCTTCGCTTGCATCACCTTGTGCCTACTAGCAACAGTAGGAAGACCAAGGATGTAACGCATACACACTACTGGAGTGTCTCTAGTGCATCCCAGAATGACCCGCATCGCTTCATTCTGTATGCGCTCTAATTTCACCAGCTGACTCTTTGAGACAGTAAGCATTCCTAGTCCATAATCAATCACTGAGAGGATCAAGTGCTGGTATAGTGTGAAGAGCATTCTCTGCTCTATGTCCATTGCAGCCATAGTTTTAAGTGCATTGAGTCCCTTTTGCGATCTTGTCACAACCGTCTCCACATGGTCCTTGAAGGACAGACTCCTGTCAAATGTGATTCCCAGATACTTCAGTTTGTTCTCTCTGTTGACACTTTTACCATCTATCGTGAGGCTTGGGGTATCATCTCTCACAATCCTATTGTCCAGAGAGCACCACAACACCGCCGCCTTTTCCGGGTTGATGACAGCACTCATTTCAGTGCACCAGTCAATCACTTTGTCCACTGTCACCTGTAGCTCCTGGGCTGTTTGATCCCTATTTCTCCCCTGCCTGTATGCAAGAATATCATCTGCAAATGTTAGAATCCTTCCAACCCCTGGTGCTTCTAGGTATGCAATCTTGCTCGTATACACATTAAAGAGCACCGGTGAGATAGCAGATCCCTGTGGCAGTCCCGGGGTTAAAATATGTGGCTCTGAGGTCCATGCGCCTAGACGGAGAGCAACTTGACGAGAATGCAGGACGGCTGCTATCCAGTTCACCAACCAGGGATTGACCCCCTTCTCCATAAGTGCGGTCATCAAAATATCATAGCGAACTCTATTGTACGCATCTTCGAGATCAAGCGCTGCCGCCATCGTTTCCTGTCTACTCTGGAACCCCTCATAAACGTCAAAGGCAAAGGTGGCTGCATTTGACCAGGTATCTTTTCCTGGCCTGTAGCTCCCCAGGCCTCTTGGAAGAAGCTTCCCCCTTTCCAAAAAATCCTGCAGCTTAACAGCGACTATCTTCTCTAAAACCTTCCCAAATGTATTTTGAAGTGTGATGATCCTAAAGCCTGCAAGCTTTGAATGATCCTTGTATGGTTTTGGGAGAGGGATGAGATAGCTATGCAGCCAATCCTGCGGTACTGACGCTGTCCTAATGCTCTGATTAAAGCAGCCAGCCATCTCCTTCAGGTCCACATCGCTCAAAGCCTTCATGTGGCCATACCTAACACTGTCAGGCCCTGGTGCCGTGTCTTTTGCCTTCTGCAAAATATGTTTAACATCTTCAAACAGTACGATGTCTTCGTAAGGCATATTCTCTATTGTGCCAGATAATTCCACTCTAACTGCATCCCTGGTATCCGCATTTAATTCTATTAACTCTAATTAATTCTATGGACAGCTGAATGAACTAAAAAGACTGTTAGATTCATACAATTACAAGAGACAACATTGTAGTTATAGACATATTTCAAGTGAACGAAAGAAGAAGAAGAAGAAGAAGAAGAAGAAGAAGAAGAAGAAGAAGAAGAAGGTCATCGCTGGATTATGACACGGAAAATGGCTATTTTCCGCCATTGAAATATCGGTCCCTTCCTTCCCACTTAAATAGTCCAAACTTACCCAATACACCTAAAAATGGATGATAAAGTGAGCAGTACATACTAAAACAATGCCCAACGTCTATCTAAAACGGTATTTACGGGTTTACCTACATCTTAGACAGGCAGCTTGAATATCCTTTTAGAATACATCTCTAACACCTTGAGATGGAATTCATCAAACGTGAGTGGGAAAATACAAAAGCAAGTAATCGGTGCCTGCTTTAACGCGATCTTTTGATTCCGATTCCATCTCATCACATCTCCGAAGTCGGAGAGTGTCTGCCTGTACGGCGAGGAACCACCAGTCTGCACACCAATAAGCCAGACATGGGACAACGGATACTCACGCAAACCTCAGGTCCGGTATGACATCACACTGATGTTGGACAACCGGATGCCTTCATCCGACATACAGGACTTCGCGTTGGAGCTCAAGCCAACGAACACAAGCAAAAGCAGCAAACATCTTGTACCTTGCGGTGTCGAGGTAAAGTATCAACAGCGATAGAGTGCCCGTGTATGGGCTTCATATATCCAGGTTTCGATGGTCTCTGTAATTCCCTTTATCCATCGTTTACGTGGCCGACCTCTTCCTCTGCTTCTGTCTGATCTGTACATTCCGATTCCAATTTGTAGAAAAACAAAAGAACAGAAACCCTCCACCTCTTTGTGGTGGTTCATAATGCGGTATCAATTGTTCTAGTTCTTTTGCGCGAAAGACGACTTTTCCTGATGCGTGCCTGGCCGAAGTCCTCTTTTTCATCATCCTCCATTCCTTCCTTCACCGATGATGTCATCGATGTTTCTTCTGTTGCCACTGTACCTGCCGCCGTTATCGGTTTCCCCTTCCTCTTCGTTTGGCGTTCGATCCGATCCGATTTGTAGAACGAAAGAAAACTTTCCACTTCGATCGACCAGCCTCAGTGTCGTTGGTTATAGTTGTTGTGGTTCAAAGTGCGGGTTTAGTTTCTCTCCTTTTCTGTGTCAGTGAAAAAGAGGGTTGAAGTTCCGGAATACATGACGGACTGGCACAATTACAATAATAGTAACACTGGATCGTGAGTGCAGGGAATTGGCAGCGGGCCGCGCTGAGTTTGAAGTGCAACAACTGATCCAGAATAATACACATCAAAACGACATAGTCATCTACACCGATGTGTTAGTGGTGAGAAACAGATGTAGTGGTTGGAGTTTTATTGCAAATGCTAATGGACGAGTCTTGGAAAAGGAGAGTCTGGCATATGAGACTACGACCTCCAGCATGAGAATGGAGGTGGAAGCAGTAACAGTGGCATTCCGTTGGCTAGAGGAGACTGCTGCAACACACAATGTATTCATTACGGATTCAAAGAGCATGCTTAGTAAGGTGGATAAAGAAATGGTCCGTGTGGAATGGCTATAATCGTTTCAGAGGTCATAGATTTGTGAGAATTGTATGGATATTTTGCCATGGCCATGCGGGAGTGGTGGGGGGGGGGGGGGGGGAAATGAACAGACTGATAGGCTGACAGGGAATGCACCTCTTGGTGGTAGATTGCCTATGGACAGGGGGGTAGTCGTGCGCTTGTGGTACCAGGTGGAGAAAGCTGGGGAACAGATTGAGAACCTGTATGTGGACAGAATGAGATGGCGGGGGATTGGCAGGGGTTCGCGAAGAATCTCAAAACTGAGAGGGAAGACTAGAAGAACTTTTAATCAGAGTGGCGGGAACGATTAGTTGTGTGAATCTTCGCTGGCTGTTGAACGAGGGACGTAGCACGTATAGGAATTCCTGAGTGCAGTGATGCCGTTTCTTAACTCAACTCAACTCAACTCTGTGCCAGTGTTAGATGACTTCGATTTCTCAGCGTTTATGCCTGTGACGTTAATTGAGGGATTGGCCGGTGGATTCTCCTTTTTTATTCTCCGAAAGCCCAGTGACCAGAGAAAGTGTGCCAACTGCCTTGGCAAGCATGGAGCTAGATACCTGGGCTGCCTGTACCTCCAAAGATATACCGACGTGTTAAAGATCGCCGTAACCACAAAGAAATCATACAAGGAAGCAATGCGGAGGTGCGAGACAGCCCCGCGCATCTCACAAACAGAAAAGTCCCGGCTACAAGAGCAGATTGACCAGCTGAAGAAGCAAGTCAAGGCACTGCTGACACCGACACCAACCAGCGACAATGAAAAACCGCTGGCTTACATGAAGGAAATCCAGCACAGCATCATGTAAGAGGTAGAACGTATGGCACAGATAAAGGAGAACAAATAAATCCTACAAACCATCAAATCAGAGAGATAACCGCTAAAAACCGAAAGGGAACTAACCCAGAACAAACCAGCTGAAGCCACGCGAAAGAACACAGAAGAGCCACAAGCTGGAGTCAAGTCAAAAACCAATATGAAACCCCAAGCCAAGGCCAGCAACCCACACACGAGATCCAAGAATACATCAATTTACTACCAGTCATCTGAAGAAAGCCAAGAGGAACACCGCGAGAGTTACCTCGAAAGATGGAGCAAACACTATGAACTCAGATGAGAAAAAGAACGCAAAGAAGAGGAAGAATCTGAGGAAAAGTTTGCACAAGAAATGGATGAGAAACTCGCACAGCCAGCAGAAGTCACGAGAAAAATCACAGAATAGCCGCAAGCTGGAGCCAAGCCAAAGACCGGTGAAATACCTAAAGGTGAAGCCAGCAACCCATTCTAACTGACGAATAAATTCAAGGGAAAACCAGTCTTCAACCGGAAATATGACCCAAGCCTCGTCACACTAGAGCCCTTATAAGGATTGCAACGAATCAAAACAGAGAAGCCAGAAGCCAACACTGATTAACAAAAAAAAAAAAAACACGCCGGGACAGACTCAAGGAAGAACTTGTCTTTCATCCCCCAGCTTACGTCACGGGAATAAAATCGTCAAAATCGATGTCAGCTAATACTGGCGCAGAAAACGAGACAAACTTCTCCCACACCATGAACCACCACAAATATGACTAACGCCGCAGAGGGCAGTTGAACGTTGGTGGAAAGTTGTTTTTTTTTCTTCCTAAAAATCGGAATAGGAATCGGAAGGATTAAACAAGAGACAGTGGTGGTATCTCTTGACCTGGAGGATGCGTATAACAGGGTTAGGTATGATCGATTGATATACACTCTGCTGGACATGATGGTTTGCCCGTGCCTTGTCAGATGTATTGCGGCAGTGCTTTATGAGCGTAAGGTTGCACTGCGCATGGGTTCCTGGACTCCTGATCATTGTACGATTACATCTGGGTTGCCACAGAGATCAACCATATTCCCAATGTCTACATCTGCAAAGTCGCAGTTGTTGAGATACCAGATGTTGGTAGAATCTTGACATTTGCAGATGATGTGCTAGTGTAAAGACAGGGCAGAGATAGGGAAAGTTTGGCTGCAGATTTACAGATGGCAGAGTGGTGCACGGACGCAGGGGCCGTTATAAACCCAGACAAGGCATCGGTTGTGTGGTACTCCCTGGATAAGCGGATTGTGAAGGCAGAGGTCCCATGTATTATATTGAATGGATGTCTTCTTAGTAGAGAAGTAAATTGAAGTACATGGATATCACCTTTGACAGGTGTATGCCTTTAAAAGATCATGTGGAGGATTTGGTGTTAAAGGCTGGTAGGGGACTTCATGCATTCAGGGCTATGGCATGACTTTCGGTCGTTTGCGTTGTCCTTGTGTTGCTCCGTGCTTGTCCCTTACCCGTGAACATGTCTGCTCCTAAGCCTCTCCTCCCTCGGGGTGTGCACCCGGTGTGTTTTGCATCACCCTAATTAATTTATTTAATAATAATGCTATGTCGCATTTCCACCAAATTCTGAAGCGTCGGCAAAAACAAATTTCTCTAGGCAGCTTTCTAGTAAAAAAAAAAAAATTAGGTATGTATTATAAACTGTAAATTAATTATTTCGATTTTTTTCCCCCTACAAATCGAATTCTCATTCCAGGTTCGTTCATTCCGCGATAGAAGAGGAAGATGAATCACGCTCCTTAACAATGTATATAATTTTCTTTGAATAAACGTTATACAAAATATTTTGAGTATTTTTTCGGCATGGACGCATTATCGTATTTTACATTAATTTGTATGGGAAAAACTATTTCACTTAACGAGTGTTTCGCTTTACGAGTAAGATTCTGGAACGAATTATGCTCGGTAAGCGAGGTTCCACTGTATATTGGCAGCAAACAGCGGCCATAAGAATCAACAACCTGGTAGGAACATTTCAGTGTAAAGCGAAGGGCGTCATACAAGGCTGTGTATTGTCTCCTGGTGTGTTTTCATTGTATTTTTTTTTTTTTGTTCGCATATCCTTTACAGGACATCGCTGTCAACATCATCATCTTTCAGCTGATTGTTGATATTTTGGCAAGGTTACGCTCAGTAGTTTGCCATTGCTTTCTGAGCGACCGGCTCACATACTCCCTAAGTTACCAACGCGGCGAGAACCACTACCGATTCTCGCGCAGGTTACGTTCTTCACGTATATATAAGTGATTACGGAGAAAGACGTTAACACCTAGTCCAGGGAGACCGGTTTTCATTGTATAGTAAATATAAAATGATATCTACAGAAAATATGCCAGGGATCCTGGTTGATGGACATAATATAAATAACATACATTATGCTGAGGACACGATCTTGGTACAAGTCAGAACGACCTATTGGAAATGATAGAGGAGGGAGGTTGTAGACAATGAAATAAATGGGCCTTAGTTTGAATAATAGAAAGACAGAAGTCATGGTGATTTCAAAGACACAAATTGTGCCTAATTGTACAATTAAAGTAAAGAACATTATTTGGGGGCAAGTGCAGACATTCACATATCTAGGCACATGGATAACATAAGATGGAAGATGTATCACTGAGATCAAGAGCAGAATAGGCCAAGCAAAATCTGCATTCTATCAAATAAAGAACGTTTTATGCAATAAGTCACTGTCTTTGAAAGTGAGAAAAAGAGTTCTTGCATGTTACATAGAAACAGTTTTAATATACGGCTGCGACTCCTGGACAATTAGTACACAGGCGAAAAGATCTATGGAAGCCTTGGAGATGTGGTTTATAGAAGAATGCTGAAAATTAACTGGTGAGCCAAAAAGCTGAGTCGCAAAGACAACTTATCACAAACATTAGAAAGAGGCAGTCATCGTTATTTGGACACGTTATGAGAAGACAAAATCTGGAACATATTGTGTGGAAAGAGAGATGGGGAAGACAGCGTGAGAAGATTCTTGAGTCTTGTGTCATGGCATGGAAGAGAGTCAACACACGAATTTATCCATGACGTCGGAGATCGTAATTTGTGCAGAGGCTGCGATGATCGTCCACGCCAGCCGACGAAAACCAACACACTAACACAATTTTCAAGGCAAATAACGCCTAATTATAACTGTTTTTGTTAAACTTATAACTAAATTATTAAATAAATTCAACAAAGTATTATAACTGTTTTGCGTTTAAAACTAAAATATTACATAAACTCAACAAAGTGAAGTAACCAAACATAATCAATCATTAATAGTAATTCTTACGAAGTCTCGGCCATGTTGTTTCAAGAGTGAATGGGAATATGTTTGTTACACGGATTAAGCATGAGTTGATTTCCAGCCTATTGACCAGTGTGTCAAAAAGAAGGCGTGCATGATTTTTAACACGGCGTCGTTTACTGAAGACAAGGGGTTGGATGTGTGTCTAATTGTTTACTTATCCTTGAATGTTACTCATGTCGTTTTTTATGTTTGTACTTTATTTTATCCCTATAACTCCTCCGTCATTCTCTCTGATTTCCGCATTATTCACTCTCTCCATCATTAACTTCTTCTCACGGTTGACTCTATATTTAATTATTCAATTTTTTTTTCTTTCTACAAATCGAATTCTCATTCCAGGTTCGTTCATTCCGCGATAGAAGAGGAAGATGAATCACGCTCCTTAACAATGTATATAATTTTCTTTGAATAAACGTTATACAAAACATTTTGAGTATTTTTCGCTTGTCTTTTTTAAAATTTTCTCTTTCTAACACCTCGATTTAAAAAAAAATATTTACTTGAATAACGAAGACACAAACAATAGATTGCACGATTTATTGCCTGGCATATTTCGCTGCATCTCGTCAGGTACATACTGCAGAAATCACACAACTTACGTGAATTAATTAGATAAATCCTTCAAACTGAAATATACACATGTTCGCACTGTAATGTCGATTGTCTACCACGGTAATTTTAAACTGACTAACATGTCTTTCTGCTTACACAAGGACGGCTTACGAAGGTTGATCGTTGATGTTGATCGATGTTGATCCGTCGACTAAACTAAAAAACTAAACTAAACAATGGGAAATAAAGAAAGAAATTATGAACAAATAGAGCTTGGAGTGCGACAGGGATGTGTTTTGTCGCTGGATCTCTTCTCCCTCCATAGCGAAGTAATAATTAGAGAGTTCAAAGAGAAGCCAGGAATACTAATAGTTAGTTAGTTAGTTAGTCGACAGATCATCCTCATTGCACATTGAACCATTCAGTCCATAAGTGCTCGGATCCCCTCTTCATCAAATCCCGCAGCGTGTAGCGGCTAACGACACCAGTTCTGTGTTGGTTTATTACTCTTCTTTGGCTTCCTGCGTAGTGTTCTTGTTTGGCCACACCTCTTTTAACTTGCTGTTCTCGCAGCCTGACTATGATTGTAGATTCCTAGTCATCACTTGGATCTCGTAAACGACTTATTTCTCGTAGAGAATTCAGAATGTCTTCCCGGTCCATGGCTCGTCCGCCTTCCACAGTTGCCTTACCTGCAAGCCTGTCAGCCTGCTCATTCTCTTGTACGCCCGCATGCCCTGGCACGAAGATGAAACTAATCTTTGCCAGCCGAGACCGCTCCAGAGACAGCAGCCACTCTCTTCGGACCCACCCCATCTCTATCCTCCTGAGCATAGTCATTGAGTCACTAAGGACACATGCCCGATTGAATGTCTGTCTTGAGCCATGTTATTGCTTTACTTACTGCCATGACTTCCATAGTCAGCCAGGAAAACTAATAGTAGCCTATAATATAAACAATGTACGCAATGCCGACGACGCAATATTGGTCTCTGCACTCTCGACCTAATGTTATTATTACATAGTGCCAGCCCGTCATGTCTTCCGTACCTTCAACGCACTCTTTTTCACGATTCATGGTCTCTAGATCACACCTGACTTATAGAAAGTTCTACCTATGCCATCCAGGATCTGCCTCATCTTAGACTTGACGATATCCATGGCTGCATGTAGGGTGTGATCCCTATCTGCAGCAACTCTCAGGTACCAGTTGGCCTGAAGGACCAAATTGTTGGTAGCGCCAGGATATGCCCCATGCATATAATTAGTGTGTCTTTTGTGCACTTGTCGTATCTACCCCCGCCTTATATATTTTATTTTTGTCGCATCAACCCTTGCGTTTTATATTATATTAGCTGACCCGGCCCGGCTTCGCCCAGTTCTTGGCGGGGATCTGTCTGTCTGTCTGTCTGTCTGTCTGTCTGTCTGTCTGTCTGTCTGTCTGTCTGTCTGTCTGTCTGTCTGTCTGTCTGTCTGTCTGTCTGTCTGTCTGTCTGTCTGTCTGTCTGTCTGTCTGTCTGTCTGTCTGTCTGTCTGTCTGTCTGTCTGTCTGTCTGTCTGTCTGTCTGTCTGTCTGTCTGTCTGTCTGTCTGTCTGTCTGTCTGTCTGTCTGTCTGTCTGTCTGTCTGTCTGTCTGTCTGTCTGTCTGTCTGTCTGTCTGTCTGTCTGTCTGTCTGTCTGTCTGTCTGTCTGTCTGTCTGTCTGTCTGTCTGTCTGTCTGTCTGTCTGTCTGTCTGTCTGTCTGTCTGTCTGTCTGTCTGTCTGTCTGTCTGTCTGTCTGTCTGTCTGTCTGTCTGTCTGTCTGTCTGTCTGTCTGTCTGTCTGTCTGTCTGTCTGTCTGTCTGTCTGTCTGTCTGTCTGTCTGTCTGTCTGTCTGTCTGTCTGTCTGTCTGTCTGTCTGTCTGTCTGTCTGTCTGTCTGTCTGTCTGTCTGTCTGTCTGTCTGTCTGTCTGTCTGTCTGTCTGTCTGTCTGTCTGTCTGTCTGTCTGTCTGTCTGTCTGTCTGTCTGTCTGTCTGTCTGTCTGTCTGTCTGTCTGTCTGTCTGTCTGTCTGTCTGTCTGTCTGTCTGTCTGTCTGTCTGTCTGTCTGTCTGTCTGTCTGTCTGTCTGTCTGTCTGTCTGTCTGTCTGTCTGTCTGTCTGTCTGTCTGTCTGTCTGTCTGTCTGTCTGTCTGTCTGTCTGTCTGTCTGTCTGTCTGTCTGTCTGTCTGTCTGTCTGTCTGTCTGTCTGTCTGTCTGTCTGTCAATTATTAGAAAGAGCACTTAAAAGATCTTTACATCTTCCCCCAACAATTAACTTGGGTAAATGGAGCGTCTCATTTAATTCATATTCGGCCCCTGCTCCCGTTCCCGTTCCCAAAAAAGACGACCCGGCCCGGCTTTGCTCAGCTCCTGGCGGGGAGCGTCTCATTTAATTCATATTCGGCCCCCCTGCTCCGGTTCCCGTTCCCATATAAGAAGCCGGCCCGGCTTCGCCCAGCCCCTGGCAGGGAGCGTCTCATTTAATTCATATAAGTAGTCATATAACCTCCAGTTCCCGTTCCCGGAAATATGTCGAACAGATTGGAAGAGAACAATCTTCATCCCAAAAACTAAATAGGGAGGAGGGGAGTAGGGGAGGAGCAGGAGGGGAGGAGGAGGGAGAAGGAGGAAAGGAGGAGGGAGAAGGAGGAAAGGAGGAGGGAGGAATAGGAGGGGAAGGTGGAGGGAGGAGGGAGGAGGAGGAGGGAAGCAGGAGGGGAGGAGGAGGGGAGGGAGGAGGGGGAGGAAGGAGGATGTGGAGCGGGAGGAGGAGGATGAGGGGGAGGAGGGGCAGGAGGAGGAGGAGGGGGAGGAGCAGGAGGGGAGGAGGAGAAGAAGGAGGGTGGAGGAGGAGGAGGGGAGGAGGGCAGAGGAGGAGGAGTGGGAGGGAGGAGGTGCAGGAGGGAGGATGAGGGGAGGAGGAGGAGGGGAGGAGGAGGGGTAGGGAGGAGGATGTTAGATGAGGGAAGGATTAGGGGGAGGAGGAGGAGAGGAGGAGGAAGTGGAGATGGGGGAGGAGGAGGAGGGGAGAAGAGGGGTAGGATTAGGGGGAGGAGAAGGGGAGGAGGAGGAGGAAAAGGGGGAGGAGGGGGAGGAGGAAGTGGTGATGGGGGAGGAGTAGGAGAGAGAAGGGAGGGGAGGAGGATGAGTTTGGGGGAGAAGAAGTGGGAGGTGGATGATTATAACGCATATGCCTGTACATAACTGTAGCGAAAAGGTCCACCTATTTGAGAAATATGCAACAATTTTACATATATAGCAATTCTATTAGAAGTTATGCCCCCTCGCTGTATATACATTATAATGTAAATTAAATATTAAATAATAAGAAGAAAACATGTTTGTACACTAAAAAAACAATGACAGTTGGCAGCACGGGAATGATTAGAAGACGTGTAGAAAATTTCATCTCATTCGGATGGACCGTTTGCGAAAGCATAAAGGACACACATACAGACAGACAGACAGACAGACAGACAGACGGAGATTCTCTTTTTATATATATATATATATATATATATATATATATATATATATATATATATATATATATATATATATATATAGACTAGCTGACCCGGCCCGGCTTCGCCAGCTCCTGGTGGGGATCTATCTATCTATCTATCTATCTATCTATCTATCTATCTATCTATCTATCTATCTATCTATCTATCTATCTATCTATCTATCTATCTATCTATCTATCTATCGATCGATCGATCCATCCATCCACCCGTCCGTCCGCCCGCCCGCCCGTCTGTCTGTCTGATTGTCTGTCTGTCAGCCTGCCTGCTTGCCTGCCTACCCGTCCGTCCGTCTCTCCCTCCCTCTCTCTATCTATCCATCCATCCATCTACCTATCTATCTATCTGAAGCCGCGTGACACGACACGGCTCCACAGGATGTTTGGCTGATGCAACGACAAGAACCCCTCCCCCGCAGCTGGAGGATCATGGGTAATTTCAATCAATCAATCAATCATGTGCCATGCCGGAAAGCGTGGGCGGTCATGATTCGCCATTTCACTCGATCACCAGTGTCGTGAATCAGCTCAGTGTTCCTGTCCCGTCCATGCCATGTGGCCAAGCCATCCAGGTATTTTCCTCTCGGTCTTCCTCTTGGTCTGTTCCCTTCGATCTTGCCAGTTGTCACCAAGTTCTCCAATCCATTTCTTCTCATAACATGTCCAAAAAAATTTGACTGTCTAATCTCTCCAATCAGCTTACGATGTTCATTTGTCTCCTGTAGTACTGGGTAATTTGCGTGGTTAAAATTTGAGCGCGGATTTTGTCCCGGGGAATCAGTTCGGAAACAACCACCGATACAGGCGGGTGGATGGTCCCGAGAGGAGAGGACCTGAACTGGTCCCTCATCTCATCCCCACCCATGGAGAAGCCTGAATGTCTCCGGCATGACATGGATGAGTCTCTGTATTCCCCACCAACAGATGCCAATATCTGTATGGTGAAACCAGTTCGGCTGAACTCACAAAATATGCCCTGCTGGAACACCGATGCACGATGGTGGAGGTACGTTGGCAAATCGAGTCGCTTGCTTTTATTAAATAACATAAGAGATGTGGGCCATAACTAGCCGCACATTTATTAATTGCCGGTACTTTTGCCTTTATTCACCCCAAACAAACGGAATCCCAGGGTATGACGTCACAACCAGGGCTTCCCTGCGTTGCGCCCTAGCTCGGTGCGCAATTTTATCGGTGTGCAACAGTTGCTCTCGGCCACATCCCCGGCGCCCCAACTGTAACTGGCCAAATGAAATGCTTGTCAACTCTTGAGACCAGCAGTATACGAAAAGAATGATGATGATCTGTCTGTACGGGAGACGCGAGGCCTTGCAGCCATGTGGTCTTGTCTCAGCGGGAGGATGTCCTGCCGACATACATGGTGAATGTCGTCGTCGTTGGCATCTCCCATCTGTCCTGACGCTCAGTCAGCAATAGCACCATGAAGACATGATTATGTGAACAGTGTCTAGCAGAATGTCAGATGCCATGATGCTGCTGCAGAAAAGGTAACGCTACTCTACTACTCTGGCTTGTGGAAAGCTGCTGCCTGCTGCTGCTGCCAGTTCCAGAAAACTCGTGATGAGACACACACACACACACACACACACACACACACACACACACCCACCCACCCACACACTCACACAGACAGACAGACAGACACACACACACACACACACACACACACACACACACACACACACACACACACACACACACAGAGAGAAACGGTTGCCAAAGCCCAAAGAAACACCGTGGGGGAAATTGAAACGCACTGACACGAACTGTACCCGAACACAGAGGAAATCACCGTCAGTGCTTAATATAGCTGGTGACCCTAAATATAGCTGGTGACGTTTGTTTGGGGTGAATTAAGGCAAACGTACCTAATTGCCTAAGGTTTAGTAACAGATACTTAGAATAGTTGTTGAAGTTAAGAGATAGGTGTTAGAATAATGTTAAGGCTTTGTGAAGGATGTAAATGAGACCTCCCCCAAATAAAACGGAAACAGCGAATAGGCCATACCTATTAATAGATCGCCTGTTGTTATTTTACTGCTGCATAAATTAAGCAGACGGCAGGAACGAAAATGTAAACAAAGGCCAAGATTAGTGTTTCAGCTAAAATAAGAATTTCCTGTTGGGTGTAAGTAACATCTATATGTACAGGAATATGTGTTGGTGTAGTTTAATAATTAATGGCCAGCTGGGTTCACTTAAAATGGGGTAGAGCAGGTGTTATGCTGCCAGAAGCAGCATTGTTCTGGGCACATGTCGCACTGGTACCCTTGAGAATGATAGCAGCATTGGTGCTAGGTAGATAGCACATTATGAGCATCCAGAGGGGTGTTATACATTCCTGTATTATTGTATGTGATCTATGGGATGGGTTTGGTTTGGTGCTGCTATTTGAATCCTGTGTTAATGGGAAATTGTGTTGTGTTTGTAATCCCATTGAGTCAGGCACAGCACATGTCTGACTTTAATTCATATGCAGTTGTTTTATAGTTTTTAAGTTGTTAATATAGTAGTAATACAGTTGTTAAATATTCTTTTGGTTGTTTACTTTTATTACAGGATGTTATTCCTGTCATGGAAGGGAACAGGAACAACCCTGTGTCCTTAATTACCCCCCATTTTTCCTTACCTCTATCTTTGTTTATCCCCATTTTCCCTCGCCTCCCATTTTCCCTTATCTCACATTTTCCCCTCCCCTCCCAGCTGATCCCATAGTCAAGCTTTCCATACTTTAGTTTGTTACTGTGTGGTTAAAGGTGTAGTTCCTGGTTCAACCTTTCACACTCATGTTTATACTTCTATTTTTGAAGTTGTGGTCTTGTTATAGTAATGTGTCCCAGTCAGTTTGGGGACATGACTTTCTCTGGTGGCATTAGGCACAATATTGGATCTGGCTGAGGCACAGGGGTTTGGTAATATCTGGAGCTCAATCCACTGATTTTCCGCTGTGTACTACAGGGATCCATAGTGTTGTGTTGTGTGTCTCAGGATGGGGAGTGCTGTCTCCGCACTGCATGGCTCAGATTTAGAGTTGTGTTACTTTCTATTTTCCAAGTAATGGTCTCTCTGTTGTCCAGTCCTGGTCAGCCGGCTGTATAGGTATCATAGCAGGGTCTTAGGAGTACTCTGTAGGCTCAGCCACAACAGGCAGAGGTCTGGCTATATGCGGCAGACTGCCTATATGAATGTCAGTGATGTAGAGTGTTGATTGTCTTGTTCATAAGTAACCACACTTTGTCATCCGCACAGTTGTGTATATGTGCTACGGGACTGCACAAAATAAAGACTCATGCATATTGTTCTTATCTTGTTTATCTAGTCCTTGTTGTTGTATTATGTTTAGTCTTTGTTGTTCTAGTAATGTTGGTCATTGTTAGTCCCATTCAGTGATGTTGTTACAGTCCAACAGTATGATCTTTTGTCTGGAATGTGCTTTAAGGCATAGTTCCCCGCTAAGAACTCCTGGAAATCTTCTGTCTAATTCTCTATCCCTTTCTTTTGTTAACTGGAGAGAATATATAAGGTGCTCTTTTTCTCTTTCTTCTTATTATCTTTTCTTCTCTGGCCTACTAAAAGTCAGTGTTGCGCTTCTTTGTCTTTGAGTAATATAACAACAGGCGATCTATTAATAGGTATGGCCTATTCGCTGTTTCCGTTTTATTTGGGGGAGGTCTCATTTACCGGACTTCCGGTTTCAAGATGGCGACGGACGGTCGTGTTGTTTTGTGTTCGCTAACTTTTTCGCGTAGGGGATGGATTTATTCATCTCTTGCGTGTAATTGGTGTGCCAGGATGTAAAACCAGGAGTTTCTACTCAAGATCTGCGCGGGTGCTACGGAGTGCGTGCATCGAGCGAAGCCATCCTTGAGTGAATTTTCAGTAGCGTGTGTGGTTCTCCGCAGTCTGTGTTTACGTTTTTTCAACATGGCGGAAGAACGTGTTTTTTCGGAGCGGTCAGCAGTCAACATAACGAAGCGGCGTGGTAGCCGCGCAGGGACAAAGAAACAAGGTAAGCGCGGTGGTTTGAGACGCTTTAGACTCAAGTGTCACCGTCTAGGACTCAGGAACATCCGTATTCTATATTGGAACTGTGCCAGTGTAAAACAACGGGGCTCTATTTTAGAAACCCTAGTTTACAGGAACGACATTGTAGCACTCCAGGAGACGAGACTGGGCGATCAGCTACTCCGAATTGCCGGCTTCAAATGTTTCTACAACAGACGACATCTGGGAACGGCGATTCTCGTTCGCGACAGCATGGTGGCGTCAGAGCTAGACATGTCCAGTTGGGACAGTGACGATATACAAATACAGGCGTTGAGAGTTCATTCCAGTATACCATTCGTGTTGGTTAATGTTTATGCCCGCAATGCGAGTATGGACGCCCAGAAGTGGCAGTGCTTAAGTGGCATATTAGGCCACGAGAGAAATGTTATTTTCTGTGGTGACTTCAACGCTAAAGGCAGATCATGGGGAAACACTTCCTCCAATACACAAGGGGAGGAGCTAGAGACTGCACTGGAAACCATCGACCTGGTTTGTATCAACAGTGGCTGTGTCACCAGGACAGCAAGCCGTCCAGGCGATGAGGACAGTGCTATTGATCTGGCGCTAGTTTCACCTTCACTCACTACAGTGTGTAGATGGGGTGTCCTAGGACACCATGGCAGCGACCACCACCCTTGCAGCATATTGGTGGAGAAAGGCAGAACCAGGCAGCACAAGCTAAAGGTAAAGACGTTCCAGTATGACACTACAGGGCAAGATGTGGTGAGTAAAATAAGACGTGACAAGCGCAGAACGTTTCAGGGCAGGAAAAAAAGCTGGGAGCAGCCACCGTGGTGGAGTTTCGAGGTGGAGAAGGCTTGGGTGGATAAGCGTAGTGCTGTAAGGAGATGGCAAAATGCCAAGAAGAACAGAGCTGGTCATCCTAGTCCCTGCTTGCACTTAGAAAGAGAGATGCACACAAAAGTAAGCTATTTCAAAAAACTGGTCAAGGTGGTTAAAAGCGAAAAATGGGCAGAGGTGTGTCAAAGAGTAAGCACAGACAAGTCACTGAAATTGTTCTGGCGACTACATAAAAGCATGAGTGGTGTAGTCAAGAATAAGAGCATTTCAGACTTCCAAGGTGCTGACCTCACCTGGCAGAGGACTGACGAGGACAAGGGCAAAGCCCTCTTTGAACGCTACCTTGAGCAGGGCAACCAGACAGACATGGGAGGCCGAAATCTGGCCAAGGAGGTCACCTCAGACAGATGCAAGGCCCAGAACACTTCGGAGGAAGACACAGTGACAGTGAAAGAAATCAAGGCTGTGCTTCGACGATCAAATAACAGTGCTCCAGGTCCTGATGGCATAAGATACAAAGACATAAATAGGTGTACCGACAATGAGCTAGAGAAACTAGCAGACATGTACAACAACAGTATAGGGAGTGCTAGCATCAAGGAGGAATGGTTACACAGCTATCTGATTCCCTTGCCGAAGCCTGACAAAGACCACAAAATAATTCAGGGATATCGAATTATAACCATGCAGAATACAATAGGCAAGCTGCTGGAGAAGGTAATTGCCAGGAAAATATCAAGCCAACTAGAGAGGCAAGGTGTTTTCCCACCTACCCTGGGTGGGTACCTGTCCTAAAAGAGAAACCTGGACCAATGCAGCAGTCTTTGCCCATGATGTCTATGAAGGTTTCCACTCAGGCACTGAAACCGTTGCTGCAGCGATTGATCTTGAGGACGCATACAACAGAGTACCACTGGATTTTTTAATGTTTCAGCTTCTTGAACTAAACGTAAGTCCATTCCTCCTTAGTTGGATCGCTGCAGCCCTCTACCAACGGAAAGTAGTTTTTAGATGTGGCAGTTGGACTTCGGAACCAACAACAATATATCCTGGCCTACCACAGGGATCACCATTATCTCCGGTACTGTTCAACGCCTACACAGTGAGAATCACCAGTGAGCAGATCACTGGACCTGGCAGGACACTGTCGTATGCCGATGATGTTTTAGTGTATCGTCAGGGTAAGGATAGAGAGGAGGTTGCTGTGGAACTACAAACCGAACTCAATCGCATAAGTACTTGGTGTGATGAAGCTGGGGCAATGGTCAACCCAACAAAGGCAACAGTGACTTGGTTCTCATTGAATAATCATATTGTCAACAACCCAACACCAACTGTAATGCTGTGTTCAGAGACGGTGGAAAGAACGCAGGCAATGAGTTACCTGGGGATACGGTTTGATCGAAGCCTTGCTTATAATGTGCACATAGACCAGGTGATAACAAAGGCCAAGCGGGGTTTGGCAGCGATGCGGGTGATGGCGGCAGCAAACTGTGAGCAGCGCCATCTATGTCTTCTGTACGAGGGGCTGGTCATGTCTGTTTTGGAGTATGCAATGGCAATCCTGACTCTCAGCCATAAGCAGATAGAAAGGATGGAAAGGATACAGAATGAAGCTATGCGCATTATTCTTGGATGTACAAGAGATACAGCATGCAGGGCGATGCGCTACCTTCTTGATTTTCCAACCATTGAAGAGAGAATACAAGTTTGCAGGGCACACGCCTACCTCAGAATTAACGCAAACACACAACATCCACTGCATAGTGAAATTAGGAAGGTGAAGGGCAGCAGGTTAAAAAGAGGACAGGTCGTGGATGGGTCAAGCCGAAGACATTCTTCAACAGGTGTGTTCACTTGAGGACTTAGAACCTGGCGAGGAGTGGGTGCAAGTGCCAACAGACTTCTGCACATCCTTTTCAGTTTGCATCCAACTAGATAGAAAATGCAGACAAGAAAATCCGGCTGCTGTTGAGGCTGAAGTACAAGCGTTGATTTTCGAGAATTCGCTAGACGGTGACGCGGTCATCTACACAGATGGGTCGGTCGTCCGACATGTGAGAAGCTCATGGGCCTTTACAGCTCGGGCCGGAGGGAGAATTGTGAAGGAGGACTCTGGTGCTTTCACTGAAACCACAAGTAGCCTGACCATGGAAGTCATGGCAGTAAGTAAAGCAATAACATGGCTCGAGACACAGACATTCACTAGGGCTTGTTTCCTTAGCGACTCAATGAACATGATCAAGAGGATAGAGGAGGGGTCGATCCGAAGAGAATGGCTGCTGCCTCTGAAGCGGTCTCGGCTGGCAAAGATTAGTTTCATCTTCGTGCCAGGTCATGCGGGAGTACAAGGAAATGAGCGGGCTGACAAGCTCGCAGGTGAGGCTACTGTGGAGGGCGGACGCGCCATGGACCAGGCTGACATTCTGAATGCTCTACGAGAAGTGAGACTTTTGCTAGAACCAAGTGATGACTGTGAATCTACAACAATGGCCAGACTGCAGGAGCAGCAAATTAAAAGAGGGGTGGCCAAACAAGAACACTACGCAGGAAGCCAAAGAAGATTGATAAACCAACACAGAACTGGCGTCGTTAGCCGCTACACGCTGCGGGATTTGCTGAGGAGGGGATCCGAGCACTTATGGACTGAATGGTTCGATGTGCAACGAGGATGATCTGTCGACTAACTAACTAACTTTGTCTTTGAGCACCTAAGAATAGGAAACTATGTCCTCCTATCCTTTATATTCCTTTTTCCTGTTACATATCTATCTATCTATCTATCTATCTATCTGTCTGTCTGCCTGCCCGTCCGTCCGTCCGTCCGACACTCCCTCTGTCTCTCCCTCCCTCCCTCCCTGTCTGTCTGTCCATCCGTCCGTCCCTCCCTCCCTCCCTCCCTTCATCCATCCATCCGTCCATCCACCCACCCACCCACCCATCCATCTATCCATCTAATGTATGTATGTATGTAAGTTCGGCCCTTTCCCGTTCCCGTTAAAAATATAGATAGAATAGAAGAATAGATAGTTAGATTGATAGTAGAAAATATGATTGGAAGAGATCTATCTTCATTCCAATAACTAAAAAGTACTGAAAGTAAACTTACCAAGATATCACGAACAGCCAATAAATGGTGGGAGGTAGGTTGACTGCAGAGTCAACCTGAAAAGGATATGCAACTAACTTTCTCTCACAAAAAATTAAATTATTTTTTTAAACGAACGAAAATCTTTATTTTCAAAGGGTTAAGAATTGGGCACGCAGGCCCGTCCTACATTCTGCCCTTCTTCTCTATTTCCTCTCATACATTCTTTCATTCAACATCTCTTATGAAGCAATTCTTTGACAACAAAAGAACAATAAGCATTAAAACACATGAAAAATAATCAGTAATACATGACTCATAGAGGCAATGTTTAACATGGGCATCATAAATACCCAACGTGCGTGTAATGTGCCATACATATGGGAATGTTTAAAAAAAAATTACATTACATAGAAGAAAAAAACATTTAATTTGATGTGGAAAAGAAATAAAAAAGAGTGTGAAACATCTAATAAAAAAAATAAAAAGATGAGTTAGAAAATTTTCAAGTATTTAAAATAGATGCATTATGTTTATGAAAACTTTGAAAAATGCCTTAAAGATTTTATCACTATATATTATAACGCATATGCCTGTAGATAACTGTAGATAAACATTTTATAAAACTTTGAGAAAAATGCAACAATTCTTTAAATTACATATATAGCAATGCTACTAAAAGTTATGTCCCTTGATATAACTTTTCTTAAGTTAAGTCCCTTCGCTATATATATATATTAACTAGCTGACCCGGCCCGGCTTCGCCCAGTCCTTGGTGGGGAGCATCTCATTTAATTCATATAAGTAGTCATATAAGTTCCCGTTACCGACTGTCTGTCTGTCTGTCTGTCTGTCTGTCTGTCTGTCTGACCCGGCCCGGCATCGCCCAGTCCTTGGTGGGGAGCATCTCATTTAATTCATATAAGCAGTCATATAAGTTCCCGTTCCCGTTACCGACTATCTGTCTGTCTGTCTGTCTGTCTGTCTGTCTGTCTGTCTGTCTGTCTGTCTGTCTGTCTGTCTGTCTGTTTGTCTGTCTGACCTGGCCCGGCTTCGCCCAGTCCTTGGTGGGGAGCATCTCATTTAATTCATATAAGTAGCCATATAAGTTCCCGTTCCCGTTACCGACTGTCTGTCTGTCTGTCTGTCTGTCTGTCTGTCTGTCTGTCTGTCTGTCTGTCTGTCTGTCTGTCTGTCTGTCTGTCTGACCCGGCCCGGCATCGCCCAGCTCCTGGTGTGGAGCATCTCATTTAATTCATATAAGTAGTCATATAAGCTCACGTTCCCGTTCCTGACTGACTGTCTGTCTGTCTGTCTATCTGTCTGTCTATCTGTCTGGTCCGGCCCGGCTTCGCCCAGCCCCTGATGGGGAGCATCTCATTTAATTCATATGAGTAGTCATATAAGTTCCCGACTGTCTGTCTGTCTGTCTGTCTGTCTGTCTGTCTGTCTGTCTGTCTGTCTGTCTGTCTGTCTGTCTGTCTGTCTAATCATTTATTGGTTGCAGTTAGAACAACCTTAGATAAACGAAGACCAACTTACAAAAAGCATTAGAAAGAGTACTTGAAAGATCTTTACATCTTCCCCAACAATTAACTTGGGTAAATGGAGCAGTGGCAGCAGCAGCAGAAGAAGAAGAAAAAGGAGGAGTAGGAGCTGGGAGGAGGAAGAGGGAGGAGGAGGAGAAAGAGAGAAGAAGAGGAGGGAGGGGGAGGAGAAGAGGAAGAGGGGAGGAGGAGGAGGAGGAATATAGCGCATATGCCTGTAAAGAAATATAAAATCTTCAAACTTGATAGAGATAAGGTAACTATTATTTATTTATTCTTTAAGCAAAAAAAGATGAGTTACAATGTTATGCATTATGCATTATTTTTATGAAAACTTTGAAAATGCCTTACAGATTGTATCATTATTTATTATAACTCATATGCCGGTATATAACTATGGACAAAGAGTTTATAAATCTTTGAAAACAATGCCATAATATGACTATAAGTTATACAGAAAAGTTATGCCCCTTGAAATAACTTTTACAGAGTTAAGTTCCCTGAGATATATGAAATTATAATGAAAAATGAAATAATATTGGGTAAGCAGCCGATTTCACACTAAAAAAATATGACAGTTGGCAGCGCTGGAATGAAAGGAAGACGTGTAGAAAATTTCATCTCAATCGGATGGGCCGTTCGCGAGCGCATAAAGGACATATGGACATACAGACAGACAGACGGAGATCGCCTTTTATATATAAGATTATAATGTAATTAAAAATTAAATTTTATTACGTAGATATCTGTCTGTAAACTAACAAACTATGCCAGTTGGCTGCAAAGGAATGAGAAGAACATCTGTAGGAAATTTCATCTCAATCGGATGGACCGTTCGCAAACGCATAAAGGACATACGGACATACATTGTCTTTTATATATATAGATACGTATATTTGTCGTTTTTACCCCCGCCTTTTATATTATACTAGCTGACTCGGCCCGACTTCGCCCAGACCCTGGTGGGGAGCATCTCATTTAATTCATATAAGTAGTCATATAAGCTCCCGTTCCCGACTATCTGTCTGTCTGTGTGTCTGTCTGTCAGTCTATCTGTCTGTCTGTCTGTCTGTCTGACCCGGCCTGACTTCGCCCAGACCCTGATGGGGAGCATCTCATTTAATTCATATAAGTAGTCATATAAGTTACCGTTCCCGACTGTCTGTCTGTCTCTCTGTCTGTCTGTCTGTCTGACCCGGCCCGGCTTCGCCCAGCCCTGGTGGGGAGCATCTCATTTAATTCATATAAGTAGTCATATAAGCTCCCGTTCCCGACTGTCTACTGTCTGTCTGTCTGTCTGTCTATTATTAGAAAGAGCACTTGAAAGATCTTTACATCTTCCCCCAACAATTAACTTGAGTAAATGGAGCGTTTTATTTAATTCATATTCGGCCCCTGCTCCCGTTCCCGTTCCCCCCAAAAAAAAACCGGCCCGGCTTCGCCCAGTCCCTGGTGGGGAGCATATAATTTAATTCATATTCGGCGGAGGGAGGAGGAGGAGACAGGAGGAAGAGGGAGGAGTAGGAGGGGGAGGGAAGAAGAGGGAGGAGGAGGGTGGGAGGAGGAGGAAGAGGGAGAAGGAGGAAGGGGGAGGAGGAGAAGGGAGGAGGTGGAGGGAGAAGGATGAGGGAGATGAGGGAGGAGGAAGAGGAGGCGGTGTAGGAGGAGGATGGAGGAAGAGGGGGAGGAGGAAGGTAGGGGGAGGAGGATTATAACGAATATGCCTGTAGATAACTGCAGCGAAAAGGTCCACCTATTTGAGATATATGCAACAATTTTACATATATAGCAATTCTATTAGAAGTTATGTCCCCTCGCTATATATACATTATAATGTAAATTAAATATTAAATAACAATAAGAAAACATGTTTGTACACTAAAAAAACAATGACAGTTGGCAGCACGGGAATGATTAGAAGACGTGTAGAAAATTTCATCTCAATCGGATGGACCGTTCGCGAATGCATAAAGGACACACATACAGACAGACGGAGATTCTCTTTTATATATATAGACTAGCTGACCCTGCCTGGATTTGCCAAGCCTCTGGTGGGGATCTATCTATCTATCCATCCATCCATCCATCCATCCATCCATCCATCCATCCCTCTGCCTGCCTGCCTCCCCGTCTGTCCCTCCATCTCTCCCTCTCTATCTATCTATCTATCCATCCATCCATCCATCCATCCATCTATTTATCTATCTGTCTGCCTGCCTGCCTACCCGTCCGTCCGTCTCTCCCTCCCTCTCTGTCTAATCTATCTATCTATCTATCTGTCTGTCTGTCTGTCTGTCTGTCTGTTGGTCCGTCTGTCCATCCGTCCGTCCGTCGGTCCGTCTGTCTGTCTGTCTGTCTATCCATCTATGTTTGGCCCTTTCCTGTTTCCATTAAAAATATAGATAGAATAGAAGAATAGATAGATTGATAGTAGAAAATATGATTGGAAGAGATCTATCTTCATTCCAATAACTAAAAAGTACTGAAAGTAAACTTAACAAGATATCACGAACAGCCAATAAATGGTGGGCGGTGGGTTGACTGCAGAGTACTGCAAAGGATATGCAACTAACTTTCTCTCACAAAAAATTAAATTTTTTTCTTTAACGATCAAAAATCTTTTGTCAAAGGGTTTAGAATTGGGCACGCAGGCCCGTCCTACATTCTGCCCTTCTTCTCTATTTCCTCTCATACATTCTTTCATTCAACATCTCTTATGAAGCAATTCTTTGACAACAAAAGAACAATAAGCATTAAAACGCATGAAAAATAATCAATAATACTTGACTCGTTGAGGCAATGTTTAACATGGGCATCATAAATACCCAACGTTGGTGTAACGTGCCATACATATGGGAATGTTAAAAAAAATTACATTACATAGAAGAAAAAAACATTTTTAAATTTGATGTGGAAAAGAAATAAAAGAAGAGTGAAACATCTAATGAAACAGGCTATTTGGGGGACAAGCCGTTTTGGCAAACTCAAGACTATTGAATTCTAATTAAAATTCTTGACAGTTCTTGGCTTTGCCAAGTAAAAAAAAATACTATTGCAATCATACACGACAAAGTCTCAATATTACAGGCTATATTACAGCTACTATCGTCTTATAAAGATCTTTGTCCCTCTAGGAAAGTAATTAGACTATCACAGCATAACTATCTCATTAATCAACAATCTCTAGATTCAACTAGTTTCTGTATCTTGTCCCCCTTAAGCTAAACCCTGCTTCTTGTCTGCTGTCCAGTATTCGTCTCCCCGTTGACGGGCGTCGGGTGGACACAGAGTATGACTTCCCTTGAGCTTCTCATGCAAGTGGCTCCTGCACGCTTCTGGCGGGTTCCACCTGTGTCAACGACGCAGTAGGCAAACTGGCCCTTCGTTCTTGAAGGCCCGAGATTGTTCGATTAATTCCCTTCTTAGGGTTCTATCTTGGGGTTGTATCCCTTGTATATATCCCTATCTCTCTATATAGAAATACTCTGCATGTGAGATCTTGACAGAAGGTTAACCCGGTCAACAAATGCCCGCAGAAGTCGGATGTGTCGGCCTAACGGCGCAAGAACGCAGCTCTGCTGTAAGCAGGCACAACGCAATCACGTCCAAAAAAAAAAACTCAGGATGAACGCAGCAGAAGAAGAAGAAACGCATATTGAGAATGTGATCTCTTGTTCCTCTTCCTTGTCTAAATCCAGCTTGAACCACGTTAATTTCTTCTTCCATTTTCTTACGAAGTCTTCCCATTATGATCCTTAGTAGAATTTTACTTGCATGACTGATCAGGGCAACAGTTCTATAGTTGGTGCATAATTTCATGTTGCCCTTTTTTGGTATTGGAATGAAGATAGTTCTCCTCCAATCTTTTGGCCATATACTATATTTCTATATCTTTTTACAGGGGGGTACAGGGTGTCAGGCATTGGTAGCACCTTTGGTAAGGATGGCTCTCATGTCCTTTCAGGACCCATCCCCCACTGGTCCAAGTCTGACACCCAGCTCGTGCCTGTGGCTCCTAGTAGCTGTCAGCATGCGACAGTGGCCACCCCCCGGGCAACAGCTGTGAGAGGCTGGCTAAACCAGGCATGGGTATCCGATTTGGTGTCAAACCAAGAGGTAAACTAGGGTATGCCTACCCAGCATGTGAAGACAGGATTCGGCAGACTGCGCGGAAGAAATCATTCCTGATTCAACGGGCAAGACGGCGTTTACCTGCAAAGCATTGTGGAACGTAATGAGCACGGCAAGGCACGTAGAGTGCCCTGGTCATCCACTGCACCTGTATTCGTCTCCAATCGTCTCGACTTGTCTTGCCACTGGACTCAGGCGAGAGAGTGAGGTCGACGAATTGCGCAACTCTTCCTCACTTTAATCCAAGTCATCGCGCAAGTCATTCTTCATCCAACGTCACATATCACCTTCAAGCCCTGTGGCGATGGGCGAGCGGCAAAGCGGCAGGTGTGGGTACGCTGGCAGCCGTAGTCGCAGACCTGCACACAGGCGGCTCAGGCCATATGGTCGTCTTCTACTGACCGGAGCAGCAGTGGGATTCGGCAGCCCCCTGAGCGACTGAGCAGCCCTCTATAGGAACACACTGCTCACCTCCATAGCATGAGGAAGGGGCTAGAAAAGGTGCCCTAAACATTGTCTGCTTCATCACTACCTAACCAGCTAGCCGCGGTTGGTGGGTACCCTAACTGCGGTCGACATGCAAAGAAAGATAAAACAAGCAAAGCTAAAAGAGTAAACCATATTCCCTTAACAATTGGAACTTGGAATGTACGCACCCTACTTGACAGAGACTGCGCGTCGGGTCCAGAGAGACGAACAGCACTGATTGGGAGAGAGCTGGGCAGGTACAAAATCGACATTGCAGCCTTGAGCGAGACACGACTTGCAGAAGAAGGCCAAATCTGTGAAATTGGTGCCGGCTACACATTTTTCTGGAGTGGAAGGAAAAGCGAGGAAAGACGCCAATCCGGTGTGGGATTTGCCATTAAGTCGGCCCTGGTCGGCAAATTAGCTGGATTTCTAAAGGCTATAAACGACAGGCTCATGACCATGAAGTTGCCTCTGCTAAATGGAAGGAAGCACGCAACCATTGTGAGTGTCTACACACCAACTATGACCAACGAAGATGATGTCAAGAACAAGTTCTATGAGGACCTGCACAATGTATTAACATCTGTTCCCAAAGGAGACAAACTTATACTCCTTGGGGATTTCAATGCCAGAGTAGGCACGGACACCACCTCTTGGAGTGGCATTATTGGAAAGCATGGAGTCGGAAATTGTAACAGCAATGGACTCCGCCTCCTTCAGACATGTGCCGAACATGATCTCCTGATTACGAACACAATTTTCCATCTCCCCATGAGAAATAGGACATCGTGGATGCACCCTCGCTCAAAACACTGGCACCTCATTGACTATGTCATCGTCAGGAGGAGTGACAGACAAGACGTTCGAGTGACAAAATCCATGTGTGGTGCCGAATGTTGGACAGACCATCGTCTCATTGTCTCGAAAATGAACATCCACATCAGGCCACCACGGCGTCCTCAAGGTGCGAAAATGCAAACAAAGCTAAATGTCACCCGCCTAAACAGCAAGAAAATGCAGCAGTCGTTTGAAAATATGCTGGAAGACCGCCTCAAGCCCAATGTTGAAGCTAAACAGGATACAGAAACAGAATGGAGAGCCCTAAAGGACACAATTTACAACACTGCTATGGAAATCCTGGGTCCAGCCCCCCGAAAGCATAAAGACTGGTTTGATGAAAATTCCGAAGACATCAACCAATTGCTGGCCGAGAAACACCTTCCCCTCAAGGCACATTTGAATGACCCAAAGTCAACATAAAAAAAAGATGCTTTCAAGAACATTCAGAGAGTAGTGCAGCAGAAACTTCGGCACATGCGGGACTCCTGGCTGAGCAGCAAAGCTGATGAAATTCAGGGCTTTGCTGACAGACTTGATATGAAAAACTTCTACGACTCACTGAAAGCGGTCTATGGTCCTTCATCACCAGGCATAGTTCCCCTCCTCAGTGCAGATGGGGGAACATTGGTCACCGATAAGAAAGAAATCCTCCAACGCTGGGCAGAGCATTTCAGCAAAATCTTAAATGCAACTTCCTTCTTCGATGATGAAACCATCAACTGCCTTCCTCAAGTTCCCACCAATGAGACACTTGATGACCTGCCAACCATAGTGGAAATAAACAAAGCCATCCAGCAACTCTCCAGCGGCAAGGCACCTGGTCCTGACTCCATCCCAGCAGAGATATACAAGGCAGGTGGGCCGGTCCTAACAGAGCAGCTTCACCAAGTCTTCACAAACATATGGATGAACGTGACCATGCCACAAGATTTTAAGGACGCGTCAATAGTCCACCTTTACAAACGTAAAGGAAACCGCCAATCCTGTGACAACCACCGAGGCATCTCCTTGCTTTCAATTGCAGGGAAGATACTCGCCAGAATTCTTCTCAATCGCCTCACAGCCCATCTTGATCAAGGTCTTCTTCCTGAGAGTCAATGTGGCTTCAGAAAAGAACGTGGAACTGTTGACATGATTTTCGCTGCAAGGCAGCTGCAAGAGAAATGTCAGGAACAGAACTGCGAAATGTTCTCCACTTTCATTGACCTTACCAAGGCTTTTGATACAGTCAGCAGAGAAGGACTGTGGAAGATTATGGCAAAATATGGCTGTCCACGAAAGTTTGTCCAAATAGTGCGGCTATTTCATGACGGCATGCAGGCAAGAGTACAGGAAAATGGTGAACTGTCTGAACCCTTTCCTGTCACCAATGGAGTGAAGCAAGGATGTGTCCTGGCACCAACACTGTTCAGCCTCATGTTTTCAGCCATGTTGATGAATGCCTTCGAGAACGACGACATTGGAATAGACATCAACTACCGTATGGATGGAAAGTTATTCAATCTCAGAAGGCTGAAAGCTAAAACCAAAATTAACAGCGGCACCGTCAGAGAGCTCCTGTTTGCTGATGATTGCGCTCTATACGCCAACTCAGAGGCGGACATGCAACATAATGTTTCAGCTTTCTCACATGCCTGTGCCAACTTTGGGCTCAATATCAACTTGGAGAAGACTGTAGTTATGTACCAGCCAGCTCCAGGGAATAATCACACTGTGCCGAATATCAAAGTGAATGATCATAGACTAAGTGTTGTGGACAAATTCACCTATCTTGGCAGCACCATGTCACAAGCTGCCACAATCGATGACGAAGTGAATGCAAGAATCTCCAAGGCCAGTGCAGCCTTTGGCAGACTGTACAAGAATGTATGGGACAGAACTGGAATAAGACTGCAAACAAAGCTAAAAGTCTACAAAGCAGTTGTATTATCCACACTACTATATGCTTGTGAAACCTGGACTGTTTATCAGCGACACGCTAGGAAATTAAACCACTTCCACACAGTCTGCCTAAGGAAGCTACTGAAGATTAAATGGCAAGACAAGATTCCAGACACTGAAGTCCTAGAAAGAGCATCCATGCCCAGTATCCACACTCTACTGATGAAGAATCAGATTCGCTGGGCTGGTCACTTGACTCGCATGCCAGATCACAGGCTCCCTAAACGAATTTTTTACAGCGAACTGCGTTGTGGTAAACGCTCCCAAGGTGGCCAGAGGAAACGTTTTAAAGACACTCTGAAAATTTCACTGAATGCTTTTGGAATTCATCATGACACCTGGGAGGCTGCAGCCAGAGACCGAAATTCGTGGCGTGCATCATTGCGCAAAGGTGCAGTCATATGTGAGGCAACCAGGACTGCAAGAGCTGTGAAGAAAAGGCAGGACAGAAAAACCACTGCAGGAAATCCTCCTCCAGATACGTCAAGCATTCTTTGCCCACATTGTCAAAGAACATTTCGAGCCAAAATAGGCCTTATCAGCCATCTTAGAACCCACGGCTCCACACCTTCAACCCCACTGGATGAAATGAATGGTCATCATCATTCTTGATGGAAAAACAACATATCTTTTTACATAATGCGTCATAGATTTGTATGCTTTCTTCTCCTCCTGCTTTAATTAGCTCAGCTGGTATCTCATCACATCCAGGTGATTTACCATTCTTCAGGTTCTTTATTGCCCATGCAATTTCGTCTAATGAGGGTTCAGGTTCTGTCTCTTCTGTCGTTGGCTAATGTATTGCATTCATATCCTCACTATCACTCATGTTATACATTCCACTGCAATACTCCTGCCATCTTTGTCCCTCTAGGAAAGTAATTAGACTATCACAGCATAACTATCTCATGGTTCTGTCGCCCTGCTACTGAGTGAGTGCATGGCGCGACACTGTGAGCTGTGAGTTTCGTGTGAAATGCTTTTGAATCTGCCCGAGGTTTTTTGGAACGTGACTGCGTGTTCGGAGCGATGGCAGCTGGCTATGTCCCAGAGTTGACCGGTTTTTTCCTTATGCAGAAATGCGTGGTTGCTGGGCTTCTGGTTGACTGCCACTGCCATCGACAATAAACTGTATTTTCATGGACTGTGTGGGTGAACATCTAGGAAACATCCAGATGGGAAAATGACTGCCGATTCCATCAGAGATAAACTGGATGTTTCGTGGGGGACTATTGTGTTGACATTCTGGCAGCGGCATTATGCACAGTGTATCTGTGCGGGCTGATGTTTGTCGAGACTCCTGTCTTTTCCACTTTTCACATTGGGCAGTGGGGAGCGTTTTGTGTGTTATTCACTGGCACAGGAACGGAGCATAATGGGGACGACCCGTTGCTGTGAAGTTGGAACCGCGACTAACTAACTAACTAACTAACTCCTGCCATCTTTCTAGAATTTGTCTAGTTTCTGTTAACCCTTTACAGGGCAGACACTTGTCCGTTTTTTAGCCCTGAACGGGGAAGAATTTTTCAGGTTCGGTAAAATTTCGGGTTGCGTTAGTAAAACCATCATAAATAAGGTGTTAGTCAACCGATTTTAGTTAAATAAACAACACAATGAAGGGAAAAGCATGCAGAATATGTTACTTACATGATTGTTGTCGGTAATTCATATATGGAACCCAAATATTTACGAAATACAGCATGTTGTTTGTGATTTTCCGTCATCTATACGGCAATTTACAAACACATTTTCAGAATCATAATCACTTTCTTTAAAGTCCAACTCAGACTGCTAATGCAAAGTAACGTTTTTCATTGATATCTAGCTTCAATTAATAGTCAACTTCATGCCCTTTAATGTCACTTAAATTGAACCTTGCGAAATCTCGGCTATCACTTGAAGAATCGCCGAAATCCGTTTTGAAAAACTAAGCGTTAAAACCCCGAAAACTATATAAAAAAAAGTCCGTAAAAGTCCGTTCAAATTCATAGTTGGCGTTTACAAATGGCGGCCAAGCTGTCGGCGAAAGCGAAAGTAGCCGCCGGAAGTACCATAAGGCCGAGAAATCGCGTTTTTACAATGCATAATAGTATCAGACGGAACCGGTCGATCCGCTCGTTAAAGGCATCGGCCGCAAATGGCCGTTCTGCCCTGTAAAGGGTTAAGATATTTCCCATCTTGTCACAGATAACATTCAATTGAGGTTGAACATTTCTTGTCAATAACTTCATTTCTTTGAACATTTTGTAATCTCTTCCAGTCTTATGATATTGCTCTGTTCTGGTACAGCAATCTTGTATATATTGATTGTTGTCCTTTCTTGTGTTTTTTCTTATTTCTCAAGTTAACGATTTATACTTCATCCTGCTGTTATCGGATTCACCTCCTTTCTGTTTCATTTCCCTTCGTTGTTTTATTAATTCTAACGTGTCTGATGTAATCCATGGCTTAAGTTGCTTTTTCTTGGTCGGAATGAAATCTTTGGCTGCAGTTATCAAGATATCTCTAGCTTGTACTGCCAGTTCATCAGGTGTCATTTCCTCTTGTACAGACATCAAGACCCCAAAACGATTCCTAACTTCTACAGTGTATGCATCTGGTATTTTTGTGAGATCAAAACGAAGTGGCCTTGGTCCTCTGGTAAGCTTTTTGAGTTTTAATTTCAGATCTGCTTCTAATAACTGATGATCCGTATCACAGTCTGCACTTTGTAGGGTTTTTGCAGATGTTATGCTTGATCTCCATCTTCTTTGTATTAAAATATAATCTATCTGATGTTTGGTAATACTGTCCGGGGACTTCCATGTGAAGAGTCTTCTTGGGTGTTGTTTAAAAAGTGTGTTGGCTATCATTAACTCATTTTCTGTGCACAATTCAATTAATTTGTCACCTGCATCATTTCTGTATTTCCCAATCCAAAATTTTCTTAAAACGTGTCTCTCATTTTCAGCTCTTCCTGTACCTACTTTTGCATTAAAATCTCCCAGTATTATTGCTATATCATTATGACCAATCTTATTTAATGTGTCTTGCAGTGTGTTGTAAAAATCTTCAATTTCGTCCTCCTCTGCTGTTGAAGTAGGTGCATATATCTGTACGAGTGTTGTGTTTTTTTGGATGGCCTTTAAGTCTAATAGTGAGGATTCTATCACTAACTGGGTTATATCCCAGTAAAGCTTTTGCAGTTGTTTTATCTAAACAAAATGCCACTCCACTCTGACCTCCGACTTCTCTACCAGAATAAATGAAAAGACTTCCATTTTCAATTGTAAAATGTCCCTTGCCTTTCCAGCGATGTTCACTAATTCCTAAAATTTGAATATTTAACCTCTCAATCTCATCACATACTACTTTAAGCTTCCCCTCATACAGACTTCTCACATTCCATGTTCCTATTCTCTCTTTTTCTTAGTCTGACACAGGGGATTTCCTTGGTAACACAGTCATGATTAACTCCATCATCACGATTACTAGTACTGGCCCCTGTGTCACACTCATCCCCAGTGTTATCTGATCTGCTTGGCCTGAGGGTCTCGCCACCAGATCTCTTTCTTATTATGTTTTCTGTCATAGTTGTTATGGTTTCTTGGCAAGTTTTGCAGGAGGTAGTTTGCCATTGCTTTCCTTCTGGGCAGTGACCGTACTAGTCGGTGGCCATAGCCATTGTCTCTATTTTGGAGTTACATCCCGTGAAATCTTGAGCCTGTCAGCTGTTCTTGTTTGTAGATGTCAGGTTTCATCATGTTTAGCAGCAGCATATTAGAAAAGACAAATTCGCTAGTTTTTGTGCATTAAAATTTGGGAAAAAAACGGAGTGACTATACACAAAATTTGTTGAGTAGTTCGAGCCGCTATACAAAAAAATATGTGGCTGGTCACGTGATTATTCGGCTGGTCACGTGATGTCTGCTTCCTTTTGACTACATAATTAATGTTTGTGGAACTATCATTGTGTTCTCGGCAGTGTAGTGGTAGGTATCTCCGCCTGTCATGCGGGAGACTGGGGTTCGACTCCCCGCTAGCAATTTTTAAAAAAAAAGGTTTTAAATTTTTAATCAGTCAATCAGGTGCCGTCTCCACAATGAAGGTTGGCTGCAATGGATCTCCAACACTGTCTGTCTTTCGCCTTGGGTGTACATTCTGTCAGGCTGATGTTCATCCATCTCTTGATGTTATCTTCCCACTTGTATCGTTGTCTACCTCTTGCTCGCTTGCCCTCAACCTTGCCCTCCAGTATGGTTTTTTTAAGAGTATCATGTCTTTTGAACAATAACATGGCCGAAATATTTCACTTGCCTCCTTTTTATTTCTTCCGTCAACTCTCTCTCTCTTCATTCCCAGTTTTTCTAGAACCTCTGCATTTGATTGTTTTGTTTCCATGAAATACGACATATTCGTCTGTATATCCACATCTCCAGGGCTTCTAAGCGACTTTCTAGTTGCTTGTTTTAGGAACTAAAATATAGAACTGAGAAACTCGAAGCATCTGAATAAAGTGTTCTCTATGGATCTGCGGTAGCTGCCGGGTGGGGGGGGGGGGGGGGGGGGGGGGGGCCCCAACCCCCAGGCAACGACGGAGTGATCGAGTCTCGGATGAATCCAATAGATGTCTTTGTTTACGTGAATTTTATTTGCCAAATAAAATATCACTATACGTAGAGTGTGTCCTTGTCGACAAATATTGTCTTTGTGAGGTTTGAAGAAAAAGAACTTGCAAAAATAAAAAAAGACAGACGAGAAGAGAGAATAATAGTCTTCTTCAAATTTTTGTGAATAGCGGCTTGTACTATTCACAAAATTTTGTGCCGAATAATCACGTGACCAGCCACACATTTTTGTGTATAGCGGCTCGGACTATACACAAAATATTGTGTATAGCTTCTCCCAAAAAAAATAAATTTGCATGTCGGTCTGTGGAAAAACTAAATTGATTTAGACACAATTGTTGGTACATGTACATGGTGGTGGTGTTAGAACCATAGCAAAAGATTAAACAGGATATAGGATAGCATATTTTTTAGAATAATTCATGTCATGTGTCAGTGTTAGTAGTTGGAGTGTCTTTCTTCATCAGTTCCAGGCATCAATGCTGTTTTATGTGAAGTGTTTGTGTAATAACAGCTACAAGAACGAAAGGTTATATATTAATAGAGATGCAAAATAAAACATGTTGGGTTAAGAGGAGTGGCATTATTCTGTTAGTTTATGTAGTCGCTATGTTAAAAATATTGTTTTCCATTTGTTTTCGGTGCTTGCTCGCTTTGAACTCAGCGCGTAGTCCATACACATGCTACTACTTCTAGTGCATTGGGCTGATTTTTACATGTAGATTAGCTTTCCCTATTATCAGTGTCCCTTGCCTCCAGATGACTTCAGATGTACTTGTAGTTTATGTTCCCAAGTCAAGTATGGGCCCAACTGGTCAGTGTAGGTGTTGAACCTGCTACCTTGGCATCAGCACACCGGATGTTTAAGAATGACCACTCTTATCCATTCGGCCACGCTGGCCTCCCCAGATTTATTTAGTTTCTTTTCTTTGCATATCCTTCACAGGACATTGCAGTCAGCACCAGCATTTTTCAGCTGCCATTGGCTTGGCAAATTTCACGTTCAGTAGTTTGCCATAGCTTTCTGAACGACTAGCTCACATACCTCCATAAGTAACCAACGAGACACGATCCGCTGCTGAATCTCGCGCAGCTCTTTCATATGTGAGTATACGGGGTTGTGAACATCCATAACCCTTTTGCCAGGGAGACCAGCCAGCATTTAAAATGTTAGTGCTTATTAAAATAAATATATGCAGTCCCATGAGATAGTATATTTTAATTTTCACTGAGCGTGTCAAAAGTTGGTTTTGCTAATTCATCAAATGTCATTTTATAATGTCCGGATTCTCAAACATTTACAGCACAAATTGGCCTTATCAGCCACACTCGTCACCGCCATGGGTTGTAGTTATTAAGCCTGTTTGAAGCACAATGTACCAAACTATTGTCTATCAAGACGAAAAGGTGCCAATGAATGAATGAATTATACTTTTAATTTATATTGCTAGAAATGATTGTTAGAACTGCAAATTGCTTTAAAATGATTATAGTGCTTATACAGATGCTTTTCAATTGGAAATCATCTTTAAAAAATGACTCCTAAAAATATTCAATCAATTAATTTAAGAAAGTGGATGTTTCAGAGATCGTATAAATTGATATGTAACTTTTCTATTCTCTATAGATAAAGAGCAGCAAGAGTTGATTGAAGATAGACTAGGTTCAGAATGAAATTGACAAGCTCAATGAAAATGCCAGCGAAGAGATTCTGAAGGTGGAACAGAAATACAACACTCTTAGGCAGCCTTACTTCAAGAAGAAATCAGAGCTTATAGCGAGGATTCCAAACTTTTGGATTACTGCTGTATCCTTTTTACTAGCCAACATCCCCGCTAATTGTGTTTGTTTAGATTAGATTTATGATTTATTTTTTAATTGTATTGCAGAAGTAGCTGTGGTTAATGAACTGGCTAGCTAGCACTGTGCTCAAGCCCAGGTAGCTGTATAGCTTTCAGGGGTTGATCCATTCTCATTGAATAGGTGCCTGAGATTTTTCTGGGGTTAAAACTGGAGCTAGCAATGAAATTATCATCTATTGATCTGTCCTGTATATGATTTCAGCCCATACATTTTTCGAAATGTTTCTCTATTAAAGCCATAATTCATGTTGATGTGATGTGTAAATCCACCTATATGTGATGTTCCACTTCCCTGGTATCCTTCCCACCACAATTCTTTCAAGACTGGTGTAATTTATGTTTGATATATTCATGTTAGTTTGTCTTAATATATTAAGTTAGTTTTTTGTAGATCTGTTTAAGCATTTTTCCATCCAATACATTTGAATACTCTTCTGTGACATTTATATAGCAGTGAAATAGAGAATGTTCTAGAATTATTAAATGCTCTAAATTCAGATCATCCCTGGTATCTTTTTTTTCCCCTCCCCAAGAGTGCGTTTGGCATTTTAACTAGCATTGCTAATTTGCTGCAGCATCAAATATGCCAAAATACTTTCCTTGACCCCAACACTAGTTCATCAACCATCCTCAAGTGTCAGCCTTAATGAAGATGATGAGGAGGCACATCAGTTTCTCTCAAAAGTTGTTCAAGAATTCGAAGACATCAAATCTGGTTATAGAATCAACTTTGTGAGCATTGATCTAAATAATTGTACCTATTGAGCAAGCTTTGAGCATAATTTAGAACTTTAGATGCCATTGAATAAAATAGGCATTTGTAAAGTTTCATTCCTTGTTTCCTGATGGGCGTAGAGGCGTCCCAAGCACTTTATCAAAGCTAACAAAAAGCCATCAGCACCAGCATAAAGTGATTGCCATATTGCGGACATATCAGAACACATCATTCTGCCCCTCGGACAAAATTTAAAATTGGCAACTCAGCACTCAGCCACGGGTGAGTTGATGTCCCAGGCAGCTCAAAGACTGGCCTAGAGGGATGACAGTTGAGGGAAAACTTTACGGTTCAGCAATGAATAAGTGTTTTGGTTAAATATTGTTGGGCCAGGAGACAGAATGATGTATTTACATATAGGTTGTTGTTAACCCCTAATGAACCCAGTGGTTGACTATTGAACGGTTTTGCAGATTTGAGCACTGGAGAAATCTTGATATTTAAACAACAATCAGCTCTGACCATGTGAACTTTCATCATGGCTTCTGTGATGGTATCGTAGCGATTGTCGTGTAGAAATGCAGCGACTCTTGCAGTCCTTCTTAGACATCACATTGAAGACCATCATTGTTCCTGCCTTTGTTAGCCGGACTTGTCTTCTTCAGCCCCCCCATGGAGATGCTTTAGGGCCTAGAGGACAAGTCATTTCATAATGTTTGATTTGTGTCGATTGTATACTCTTTGGTCTAGTTAGCTTGTTTTGCTACATATTTGTTTTAGATCTAGGCATTATTATTCCCCACATTTAGTCTCTTTTCGCTAGATGTTTTGTTTATAGTCATTAGATATTGAATGTTTTTGGACAAATTCCCTGTCCTGTGGTGGCATCAAACCCTGTACCTAACTGGGCTTGAAGTGGATACCATTACCTCCCAACATGGGTTCCAGATGCATTGTTTAATTTGTCTATGAATAAGTTATTAAATCTATAATATCTATAAATAAATATATAACGGTATATAGGAAACTGTGTACAGGTCATGCCAGTAAGATATTAAATTAACATTCAGTGATGATTTATCATGATCAGTGCTTCAAATTACAATAACAGCAATCCAGACATTAACTTGGGTTAACTTTCCTGGGTTGTGATTGGCATTTAGTACTTGAAATATTGATAGATAAATGAGACATTGCTAACACTAAGTCAGTCAGTCACTAATGTGAATTGTACATAGATACTAATTTGATACACTGCTCAGATCACGGAATTGATGTGATATGGGGAAAAGAGTTTATATGGTTAATTAAAATGGATAAATAATTTATAGGGCCACTATGTTTTTGTCCACCTGCTTCTGTGGACTTCCATGGTACTGGAAAAATAATTTAAAATATTTTATTAATTTAATCATAAACATTTTTGAAAAATGTTTAACATTCAAAATACATGGTTGAAATTATTAGTGCAGCCAATCTTTAAAAGATGTTAACAATTAAATCTACACATTTTAAAATTAAGGTAGATAATGCTCTTTTAGTTTTCTGCATCCATATTTAGTTGGTAACACGTGAATGTTGACGTAATTCTCATTTTGATCCCCAGTACTTTGGCACAGATCCTTATTTCTCCAATAAAGTTTTGATGAAAGAATTTCATCTTAACGACACCGGTGACCCTTCATCACAGTCAACTCCCATCAAGTGGAAAGAAGGAAAGGTAAATATAAACAAAAATAGGGAAAAAATTGGCACGTGTGTACAGCTAAAGGTTTAATGTATACATTCTTATTGCTTTGATGCATATTTACTGTGCTGCTGTTGATAGTGTATATCATATCTCAACAAGAATGTTTGTTGTACAATCCATGAATGTGCAGCCTTCCCGTTGCTTATATTGCTTTCATTAATAATAAAACATTGATCACTTTGCAAGACTGCCGCACACCAAAACAAGCACATAGCTATGTTGTCTCTGACTGGAATTTGGTGTCTCTCATGGAACTAGCAAACAGAATCCCACATCCTGAATAACAGATAAATCACAATGGTTGTGCTGTGGGGAACACTGCTCTACACTTCGTTTTTTGCCCCTGGGCAATTGCTGGCTCTGCAATTATGGAAGCCTCCATGGATTTTGGGGAATGCCCATGGCCTACGTCTGCCTTCCCTTGAGGTTTGACGATGATGTCTTTGGCCGTTCTAACTTGACCAGCTGAGATGTAGATGACACCATCAGAGTCGAATGTCCCTCAAAACCCCAGGGAAGGTTAACCCAGTCAACAAACACCCGCAGAAGTCGGATGTGTCAGCCTAAGGGCGCAAAACCTGGCACAACGTAAAAACGTCTGAGAAAAAAACACCCTGGTTGAACACAAAAGAAGAAAAACTCAGCATTCCAAAAAACCCTAAACAGCAGGTACTGAATTTTCTAGCTTGGTAACATATTCTTAGATATAAGATGAATGATATTTTTAAAAAGTGTAACAATGAACTTTTTATTCATGGACAGTATTTAACAAAGAAAGGCAGTGCAAACAAGGGCAAGAAGAGGAGTCATGACGAGCAAGAGTCATTCTTCAGCTGGTTTTGTGACCACGCTGATGCAGGTGCTGATGAGCTGGGAGAAGTTATCAAGGATGATATCTGGCCCAACCCTTTACAATACTACTTGGTGAGTATATATGTAAGCAACCATCAACCCACTGACTCCAAGCTGTCCTACCTCATGTAGCACTGTCAGGTTTTCTGTGTTCAATACTTGTTTTCAGCTCTTGTTTCCTAGCTGATTGCTATTTTGTAGTTACTGACATTCTGTTGGTTCTATCATTATGAAACTGGTTTCCTGTTATCTCATTTTGTCTTGTCTTTTAGCATGTAGGCTAATTTTCTATTCCATTTGTTTGGAAAGGGGGGTGGGGAGAATTTAAGCTAGAGAATTTTGTCCTTATTTCATTATATTTTGAGCGTCTGAAAACTTTAGAATATCAGAGAATTTGTTCCTGTGTTACGATATATTCAAATGCTTATTTCGAACATTTTATTTCTTTTTCAGGCTTCTGAAGTAGATGAGGAAACTGGTGGTGATGGAGGCAAAGGTAAATATTTGCATTTGGTCTCTTTTTTTTTCCTATTGTGAATGAAAATGATAATATAATTTGAAATGTATCTTGAGTGTGTATTATGCCGTAGCTAGTTTATATACACACATCTTTCCTGGCTGAATAATGGAAAGAGCTAAACCAGTGCCGCTTTGGTTAAAAGGATTTTAGATTTTAAGGTAAACAATGGTACAACGATAGTTGTTTACAGCTATATTAAATTAAAAGAACAGCAGTCATTGCGGTGATCCAGGAGAGTGGAAACATGAGGCGAAAATACACCTTGACTCTACTGTGACATTATATGTAATCATATGAAATGCACAGAGGAGAAAAAACTGAAGCATTTAATCAGGAGCCAGCAAATCTTTGTTATTGCGGATACATGCTGAAAAATTTGTTAACAAATTCAGACTTCTGGTAAATATTTTCAGGCGACATGACAACCAGGAACTCTGGATTTTTCTAGCCTTAGGCATGAGTAAACTGTAATACTTTACCCAGCGACTTTATTTTAGAATGTTCTATTGCATGCTGACAGCTGTGTAAAGTGAATATTAACTTTTTGTATTCCGTGTGTGCCTCTAAAGTAGCAGAGAATTGTTCATAGAAACAGTTATGTTTTAATTTTAATTAAATTATTTACACTAAATTGTAGTTAATAGGCTCTGTTAACACTTGAATTAGACAATTTAAAAATACGAAAACTAGTAAATTATGACTAGTAAATTTGAAATGTTATCTCTTCTTTACTTACAGAAGAACTTGATGATGAGGGCAACTTTGAAGATGAAGAGGAACCTGATGAGGTTAGTGTCTTTGAAATAGCATTAGTTTGAAGCTTATCTGATGTGGTTAGTTTAACTTTGTGAGTTAAACCATCTTTCTCGTATCACTCACTTTTGTTCTTGTTTAGTGCTTTTTTTGTGAATTGTTTCGAAACTAGATTCTAGTTTCGATTATTAGGTTTAATGTAAACCTGAAATTTTTTTTGTTTTTGTGGTGAATATATTCTTGGAGAAAATACAGAACAAATGTATCATTTTTCGATGTCACCACTGTGTTAAATGCAAGTCCTCCAGCGCCGATAAAGTGCTTGGATTCTTGTGGAAAAAATTTCTCTTGGTCTCGTGTGTGACCACTCATGCACCACTTGCTGTACCTCTTCATAAACCGAAAATCACCACCCTAGTGTCTAGTTTTGGCCTAAAATAAATTTCTTTCACTGCTTTTACATTGTTTAAAAACGTATATTGTGTGGTTATCTATAATTTATAAAGTTGCACTCCAGACAAACCCATCGATGATGTATGCTTCATTAAATGTTGTAATTTGTAGATTCTGATTGTACCATTGAGGCACTTGCCATAAACACAGCAAGTTCATCCCATCTCTCCTTCCTGGAAGTAATCATAATTTAGACCCCCTTAAATTTCATCTGTTATTGTCCTCAATTGTCAGTATTCATAATCTTCAAAATAACTTCGTCTCTCATAAATGTCTGTAATCATTACCTACCTGTCATGTTTGAACTTCACACAATACAGGTTGAAAATTGGGCGATAAAATTACTCTGGTGATGGGTATACAATAACCACTTCAGAACCAAAGCAATCTCGATGTAGACTGGCTCCATTCTGCTCAGCAGCAATCTAACCTCTGTGAGCTATGATGGCATGCTTGTCTGCTGTGAGCCATGATGGCACTGTGGCTGGCATGCTTGTCTGCTGTGAGCCATGATGGCACTATGGCTGCCATGTGTGAGCCATGATGGCACTGTGGCTGCCATGTGTGAGCCATGATGGCACGCTTGTCTGCTGTGAACCATGATGGCACTGTGGCTGCTGTGAGCCATGATGGCACTGTGGTTGGCATGTGTCAGCCATGATGGCACTGTGACTGGCATGTGTGAGCCCTGATGGCACTATGGCTGGCATACTTGTCTGCTGATATCGAGCTCATGTGTTTGTATCCTCTTCAAGACAGGGATGTTTTATCATAGACATGGACTCCCAGGTTGACTCAGCCTACGCTGGATCCCAGGAAATGTCCGAGGAAATAATGACAATCAGCTGAATATTGACCACATCACCCATCCAGTGCCAGTTAGTTGACAAAGTTAGCACCATATACTCAGTACAACTCATGGTGTGAAAAGGGGTCCTTTACTTTACCTTTACATTACCTATATTTTACCTTTACTTTACCATTTATATTACCTTTACTTTCTAATCTCTGGTTAGCAAATTACATGCAAGCACCGATTGCTTATAAAAGTTCTCATGCAATGACGAGTCACTGGTTAGCATTGAACACTAGTAAAGGTTCGCCCATGTGTTGCCAGTACCCTGAGGAGAAGCCAAGAATAGTAACTCTGCAACCTACCATGTATTTCATAAAGAGTCAATGAAGAAGGATTTGATGTGGTTTGAGCATCCCCCGTTTCCATAGAAAAACTTTGGCTGCAAAATCCAACCAATCATGAACAAGTCTAAAGATAATTATTTAAAAAAAAGAATAACCCAGCCAACCAACAGGAAAGGAGATTCTAGACAAGGTATGGTATGATGCTGGGAAAGTCACAAGGAGGAACTATGTATGAATTTGGAAAGGCAGCACAGTTGGTGGAGGAGATAGGATACTATGAGACCAGGATTTTGGGATTATGTGACATAATCTGGATGGGGAACGACTAAAACAGTTACAAATAAACTGCAAACATTCATTAATTGGAACCTGTGTAAAATAGGATGACTAAATTGGTGTGACAGAATCACAAATGTGGAGCTCATGGAGAGAACTAGACAAATACCAGTGAATCAAGAGGTGAGGAAAAGATGCAGAAGCTGGATAGGGCACACATTGAGAACCTGAGAATAGTATAACTAGAAGCAACTGTATGTGAAATCCACTAGGCAAAAGAAATAGAGGAAGACGTAAAAACTCATAGAGAAGTAGAGATATAAATAAGCAGTATGGGGAGGACATGGGCAGAGCCGCATGGGATAGCTAAGTATAAGACAATGGCAATCCTGACTCTCAGCCATAAGCAGATAGAAAGGATGGAAAGGATACAGAATGAAGATATGCGCATTATTCTTGGATGTACAAGAGATACAGCATGCAGGGCGATGCGCTACCTTCTTGATTTTCCAACCATTGAAGAGAGAATACAAGTTTGCAGGGCACGCGCCTACCTCAGAATTAACGCAAACACACAATATCCACTGCATAGTGAAATTAGGAAGGTGAAGGGCAGCAGGTTAAAAAGAGGACGGTCGTGGATGGGTCAAGCCGAAGACATTCTTCAACAGGTGTGTTCACTTGAGGACTTAGAACCTGGCGAGGAGTGGGTGCAAGTGCCAACAGACTTCTGCACATCCTTTTCAGTTTGCATCCAACTAGATAGAAAATGCAGACAAGAAAATCCGGCTGCTGTTGAGGCTGAAGTACAAGCGTTGATTTTCGAGAATTCGCTAGACGGTGACGCGGTCATCTACACAGATGGGTCGGTCGTCCAACATGTGAGAAGCTCATGGGCCTTTACAGCTCGGGCCGGAGGGAGAATTGTGAAGGAGGACTCTGGTGCTTTCACTGAAAGCCTGACCATGGAAGTCATGGCAGTAAGTAAAGCAATAACATGGCTCGAGGCACAGACATTCACTAGGGCTTGTTTCCTTAGCGACTCAATGAACATGATCAAGAGGATAGAGGAGGGGTCGATCCGAAGAGAATGGCTGCTGCCTCTGAAGTGGTCTCGGCTGGCAAAGATTAGTTTCATCTTCGTGCCAGGTCATGCGGGAGTACAAGGAAATGAGCGGGCTGACAAGCTCGCAGGTGAGGCTACTGTGGAGGGCGGACGCGCCATGGACCAGGCTGACATTCTGAATGCTCTACGAGAAGTGAGACTTTTGCGAGAACCAAGTGATGACTGTGAATCTACAACAATGGCCAGACTGCAGGAGCAGCAAATTAAAAGAGGGATGGCCAAACAAGAACACTACGCAGGAAGCCAAAGAAGATTGATAAACCAACACAGAACTGGCGTCGTTAGCCGCTACACGCTGCGGGATTTGCTGAGGAGGGGATCCGAGCACTTATGGACTGAATGGTTCGATGTGCAACGAGGATGATCTGTCGACTAACTAACTAACTTGGAGTGGGTTGGTTGGGGGAGCTTGGAATGGGTGGGTTGGGGGACGAGTGGGTGGGTTGGGGGGCTTGGAATGGGTTGGATGAGGGCCTGGAGTGCGTTGATTGAGGGGCTTGAAGTGGGTTGGTTGGGGATTGAGTGGGTTGGTTGAGGGCTTGGAGTGGGTTGGTTGTGGGCTGGATGAGGGCTTGGAGTGGGTTGGTTGAGGGCTTGGAGTGTGTTGGTTGTGGGCTGGATGAGGGCCTGAAGTGGGTTGGTTGAGGGCCTGGAGTGGGTTGGTTGAGGGCCTGGAGTGGGTTGGTTGACAGCCTATGACCCAGTGGGGGATAGAGGGTGGAAAATGAAAAAATTTCACTCATGAGCACTAAACAGTTTATCCAATACCACTAAGTGTATAGAACTATATCACCAGTTAAATACCACTACATGCTTAGAACTATATCACAGGTCAAATATATCACAGGGGCTGAGGGGTCTTGAGGTATGGTGTCCGCCTCAAGTACTGGAGGTCCCAGGTTCAAGCCACGGTGAGGGCATGGATATTTTTCACGTGGACTTCTAGTAACAAAATTTTCTCTGGTCTCTGGGTAGTGAGATCGGACACCCGTGTGTATTGTTGTGCACGTAAAAAATCCCTTGGCAGTTGAAAATCGAAAAATAGTAGCCTAATGGCGCTGCCCAGGCAAAATTTCAAGTTAAAAATCTACCCAAAGTATTTAAGGATCCTCACCAGTGCTACAGAGTTCATGCACTGAGCTGAGATTCCCCAGACTCAGGCTTGAGTTAGGAGTAGAACGGAACACTTATGGGTTACACCCATATGCCATGATGTTGATCCGTCAACTAAACTAAACAGGTCAAATACCACTAAATGTATAGAACTATATCACCCGTCAAATACTACTAAATGTATAGAACTATATCATAGGTCAAATACCACTAAATGTATAGAACTACATCACCCGTCAAATACCACTAAATGTATAGAACTATATCACAGGTCAAATACCACTAAATGTATAGAACTATATCACAGGTCAAATACCACTAAATGTATAGATCTATATCACAGGTCAAATACCACTAAATGTATAAACCTATATCACAGGTCAAATACCACTAAATGTATAGAACTATATCACAGGTCAAATACCACTAAATGTATAGAATTATATCACCCGTCAAATACCACTAAATGTATAGAACTATATCACAGGTCAAATACCACTAAATGTATAGATCTATATCACAGGTCAAATACCACTAAGTGTGAAGCGCTTATACATGTGAACCATGTGGTTCTGCTTTTTGTGTATTTACTCCATCACAGTCAGATTTTGTTACTTTGAACTTAAATGGTACAGAACAGGTGTTAGAATACCATGAACCAAACAGAAGGGAACAAAAATACTGACATTCTAGAAGAAATCTGACTCATATACAGCAGCATGTCTGGGAAATCATTTTGTTTGGTCATATTAAACATCACCATGGTTTGAAGTTGAGTTGAGTCCAGAACCAACATGACAGTGGTTTGAAGTTGAGTTGAGTCCAGAACCAAGATCACAGCACTTGGGACATCCCTAAATGTGCTCCGTCCTCATCTACAACAGCCAGTGAGGAGTCCCAATACTAAGGTACCAGTAGCAGTCTGATTGTCATGTGGTTTGGAAAGAACACTGATGGATGGCATGGTTCCTGGAAGACAGGGGGAGGCGATCGACCAGCACAAAGATGAACATGAACATCCATGAGGCAGGGAAACTGGCAAAGGATCCACAATCTTTGAAGCATGATGTAAAGGACCTGGCACATGATGATGATGGGGTTTTGTTAGTCATAGCAAGTTATGTAGTTTATCACCTGTATCAGTGTTTGTTGCAAGAACTCAACTGTTTCTTCTTCTTCTGCTTCTGTCTCTTAACAGAGAATAGGTCTACAACCACCCATGCCAAACTCCTTATACTTATAGTATGAAGTAGCCAGTCTTACACCAACCCTCTTTACTCACCTTTGGGGTCCTGCACAGGGGGTTACAATGTTACTATTCTTAACTTTCCCTTTGGGGTCGTGCACAGGGGGTTACAGTGTTACTATTGTTAACTTTCCCTTTGGGGTCCTGCACAGTGGGTTACAGTTTTACCATTCTTAACTTTCCTATTGGGATCCTGCACAGGGGGTTATAGCATTACTATTCTTATCTTTCCCATGAGGTCCCAGTAACATTCAGTTGTTTACATTGATTAAATGAAGTAATATGCAAAGAACACAATGGACAGACAGTAAAATGAATGAGACAGTGCTTCACAAAGCAGATGAAAACTAAAATGATTAGAGAAATTAGCTGTAGACAAACATTTTTAAAAACTTGCCGACAACTGGCAAAGTTGATGGGAGCAGAGTGAAAGGAAAGAAAGCAGACCTGTATGGCTTGGCCATGTGCATATTTAATACAAGTACACAAACATGATCTGAGACTGTTTTAGATGACAAGCCATGATTCTCTATGCTTATTGACATGGCACATGATGATTATGGTAATAACAAAATAGACCAAACAAAAATGGATGGCGGGAAATTGGAAGCAGGGGTGTGTCACATTTATGACTTAAAAGTTGTTAATATGGTAGCAGACATGTTGTGTTATGTATCAAATCATAGGGCAAACTACAGTGTTGATATTTGAAGCATAGTATGAAAACAAAAATCATTCAAATCATGTTAAATTATCTAACACATATTTAAAAAAAGGGAGACAAAATTCTAAATTTTAACTTTACAAGGCAAATTTCCTTCATTTTGTCATGATAAGCCAATGACATTAAGTGAAAAAAGTCGGCAGGGTTCACTTCATTGCACTGGGTTTTATCCCATATGGCTCAGTCTCTTTCCACAGCACAGAAAGCGTCGCACAAAGAACGAACTCCGTAGCTCTAGCGATGACCCTCAGGAGTCTCTGAAAAATTTAACTCGTGAACCAAAGGACGCGGCTCAGAATTGAACCCACAACCTTCAGAGCCTGAGTCAAACGGCTTGACCACATTGCCACGCGGACTCCAAAATATTAGAAACTCCCAGACATTAAGTGAATAATGATAAATATACCACTTTTCCTCACAAATCACAAGAACTGTTACTCAGTACTATTAGAATATAATTGTAATGTAATATTTTGAAGTACATCATTTTCACGTAAAATTTAAACAGTCTGGAAAAAACTGGGCAGATTTGTACTCAATAGAATGACAACCAATATACGGACTATTTTTTATTTAGTTAGAATTATTTAGTTATGTAGTTAGTTATCAGTTATCAGTTAGTTATTTAGTTAGAATGAGAACCAATATATGGACTATTTTCTATTTAGTTATACTTATTTACAGTTTTGCACAGTTTATTTGTGATAGGCAAAGCAAACTTAGGGCACAAGTGTGGTTCATTTGAGTGCATAATTCATCATATGCCATCATATGATGACATACTTTCACTGTCATGTTTGTTTTCCCTATCACCACCTGCTCAATAATTTAACTGAATCATTACATTACTGCACGTGCTATTAATATCAGAATCTTTAACAAAGTCCTTTAAATCAGAATCACTATCATGTAAAATTGTTTCAAACTATAATATGATGTAAATCGATAAGGTCTAGAACTAGTGGGTGTTGCCATTTCTGATAACAGAAAATTAATCACAAAATTTTCAATATTTCTGCAAAATTTTTAGCCATGGTGAGTCTTGTTTTTCGATAAATAGGAATAAAGGAATTCTCCTGTATACATTTCTATTTACTAAACATTGAAATTGTGGAACAGATCAAGAAAAGAAATGAATAATGTGATGACCAAATTATGGCAATATATAAGCCATGAGGATTTAATCAAGTAATGATTGATATGCCTCCTGATTTACAGTCATATTTGACAATAAAATGCAACATGTTCTCTGTAGTGAAATGTCAATTTGAAGGGCTATTTGGGTTTGTTTGTTGAAATTATTGTGTCCTCTGATACCTACAACCTTCTCCCTTTCCCCTACGAGTGACAATCAGTACTTATGAATGTTAAATCTGATTACTTGCATATTTAAGTTTTCTCCATCTGATCAACATTTGCACATCCCTACCCTCACTGTAGCAGACACATCCTACCTCAGAAAGGTCTAATCAGACACTTCCAAACCAACACTGGGGCTAATGAACAGCAACATGGTCTTCTACAGCAAGGCAGACAAACATTTTAAAGTTTATGAAAAGAATTTAGAGTCACACATTCATAAAAAATGAACAAATGTCAATGTTTATTTGTATGAAGACTTTAATGTTGAGGTTTCCAGCTAGAAAATAGTCATGCATTGGTGAAGAATGAACACGATGGCAATATTTGTTGATGTGTTGTATTTGAACTGTCAACAGTAAAGATGTTCGTCTACCAGTCCAGCTACGAGCCATGGCCGCTGAAGCAGAGGCAGCAAGATAAGCCAGGGCCAAGGTAGATTCGGGTTGCCAGGTCATTACAGGGTCATTTGTTATTACTTTTTCTTTAATGCCACATGTGACCCAGTGGTTATGATACTACTGGCTCTATGGCAATAGGGTTATGAATGCAATTTGTAATCCTGCATACCACATTCAACACAGAGCTGTGGGCAATTTGTAATTCCACCTACCCCATTCAACACACAGCTATGGGCAATTTGGAAGCAAGCTGCCTTGTGTGGGTTTCCATTCAAAGGTATGAGTGATGAAAAATCACAAACAGCCAAAAAAATGCTTGGGTTGACAGCCAAATCCTGTAATGGATATGCTAAATTTTATAATACTAGCCTATTGAAGTCCATGTTTAATTACGCGATGTCTCCCACAGGGTCATTTTACACACCCACACACATGAGGTCACAAGATGTGGAGAAGCATGATCATCCTTGTCAGTTAGCAAGGCATTTTATAATTATCTAGCACATGCATACACCCACACATGAGACAGACAGACAGAGTCACAGACAGAGAGTGACAGACAAACAGAGAGTGAGAGACAGAGAGATTGCCACTCTTAGATAGAAAAAAAAGAAGTGAATTTTAGAGAAGATGCTAGACAGCAGCAACAAATTTATGTTATACTTGTGTGATTGTGTGTCTGTCTTTCTTTGTGTTTTGTGGCTGAAGATTTCTGTGGCATGAGTCACACACCAACCCCCCTTAGTCACCCCCTTATGACACACATGGCGGGTTACAGTGTTACTGCTCTTGGCTTCACTTATGGGCCCAGGTAACACTGGCAGCTCTGTCTATTTTCTAACCCCATATGTACGATGATATGTTGGCCAACATTTGCTATAGAATGTATGTAAAAGATGCTGGCAATGGATACAACATACAATGAGAAAACCTGAAGATAGCATAACTAGAAAGGACCCTGTCTGGAATCCACAGGGCAAAAGAAACAGAGGAAGACCTAAAAAACACACGAAGATGAGAAATAGAGGTAGAAATGAATATAGGAAGGACATGAACAGAGCAGCATGGGATAGCTAGGAAGGACATGAACAGAGCAGCATGGGATAGCTAGGAAGGACATTAACAGAGCAGCATGGGATAGCTAGGAAGGACATAATAATAATAATAATAATAATAATAATGTCTTTATTTTCAAAGGGTTAAGAATTGGGCACGCAGGCCCGTCTGACATTCTGATGAGAAATAGAGGTAGAAATGAATATAGGAAGGACATGAACAGAGCAGCATGGGATAGCTAGGGAGGGCATGAACAGAGCAGCATGGGATACCTAGGAAGGACATGAACAGAGCAGCATGGGATACCTAGGAAGGACATGAACAGAGCAGCATGGGATAGCTAGGAAGGACATGAACAGAGCAGCATGGGATAGCTAGGAAGGACATGAACAGAGCAGCATGGGATAGCTAGGAAGGACATGAACAGAGCAGCATAGGATAGCTAGGGAGGCCATGAACAGAGCAGCATGGGATAGCTAGGAAGGACATGAACAGAGCAGCATGGGATAGGTAAGGCTTGGAGAGCCTGGAGTGAGTTGGTTGAGGGCCTATGACCCAATGAGGATAAAGAGTAAATAAAGAAGCAGTATGGGTGAGTTGATGCAGTATGGATGAGTTGATGCAGTATGGATGAGTTGAAGTTTTCATCTTGAGCCAAATGTGTTGCCTGGACCATGATGAGGCTGTGTGGTGTTCACCAGATAGAATCTATGAACCTGATTCTTAATCTTCTTCTGGTTTTACAGCCAGAGCTTCTGTGATTGTGGACACAAAGTGATATTTGATTTAGTGTCAGTCTTTTTTGGATGTCACAACCACTTTGTGATATCTTTCTTTCATCATCATCAAGTGCCTTGCTGCTTGGCTTGTTTCTCCCTATCTTGCATGTATTGATTCGCGTGCTGACATCTTTCCATTCCATGATAAAAGGCTGTCAGGAATTTTCTCTCATTGTCTTCCTCCATTCTCTTGCTACAAATATTTACAGTTTTCACAACATGTTTCACTTTTCTCTTCTCATGTTGTTGCTAGAAAATTATGACTGCCTTTTTCTGATGTTTGTGATCAGTTGTCTTTGTGATATTAATATTTTTCAAAACAGATTACTCATTTTGGCTGCCCAGATAATTTTTAACATTCTATGAAGCTACATCTCTGAGACCTCAAGGGACTTTTCCTGCTCCCCCCCCCCCCCCCCCCCCCCCACTAATTTTCCAGCAATAACAGCTGTATTTTGAAACTTATTTTGTGTAATATGTATGAATTCTTTTTCTAACCACCATTGACATTGATTTATTGCATATTTTCTTCATGTTATAAACTGCAGTTTTTGTTACAGTGTAAGAATGACTTTCCAGTGAAGTTATACTTGGAAGTGAATAAAGCATGATTAAACGAGTCTGCCCCCTACATGTCGTGGCACACTGAATGAGTCACATATGAGGGCTCACTGGTGAAGTGAATAAGGCACACTGAATGAGTCTGACCCCTACATGTGAGGGCTCACTGGTGAATTGAATACAGCACACTGAATGAGTCTGCCCCCTACATGTCGGGGTTCACTGGTGAAGTGAAAAAAGCACACTGAATGAATCTGCCCCCTACATGTGAGGGCTCACTGGTGAAGTGAATAAAGCACACTGAATGAGTCTCATCCCTACATGTGAGGGCTCACTGGTGAAGTGAATACAGCACTCTGTATGAGTCTGCCCCCTACATGTGAGGGTTCACTGGTGAAGTGAATAAAGCACACTGAATGAGTTTACCCTCTACATGTGAGGGTTCACTGGTGAAGTGAATAATGCACACTGAATGAGTCTCATTCCTACATGTGAGGGCTCACTGGTGAAGTGAATAAAGTTCCTGCTCATTTAGATGATCACAATGTGCTCCTGTATCCCAGGTTATGATGAGCAGGTATTTTACACAATCTAGTGATCACACTTGATTTATGTTGAAACATTTTGTAGTGATATATATTGATGATTCTTTTATTTTTACCTGGACACTTGCATGCAGGAGTGACTCATTTACTACAGTTATGGAGACATTTCTAATGCCACCACACACATTTTGTGACATATCTAATTTTATATTGTTCTGTTTTAGTGCACTCACTAGCAAACTCTTCTTTGATGTTTTGTTGTTAAGCTTATCTTATATAAAAAGATTCAGGAGCTTATATCAAACCCAATCTTTTACAAATGCTCTCGGGCAGAGAGATGCACAGAGTCACAAATAACTGTTGATTACTGTCTTCATTTCATGTTACTAGTGTCTGTCAGGAGAGACTGTTGATTCATTAACTCTTTCTTTTCCATGCCATAGTTAGGTCTACAGCACTAAATGGCTGAGCTTGAATATGGTAGGTTGATTACACAATGCAGCAGGAGTTAGGAGTGAATAATTAGGATAGTGAAGTTGGACTACCACAGATGGGAGCTATGAAATATGTATCATGTAGAAAGTAGCCAGTGAGTTCAACAGTGGAGGGGTCAAAGTCTTCATGTCAAGGCCGTGATAGCTCGGTGTGCATATTTATGTTACCATTGGTAAAAAACTGAGAACAAACTGTAACTAAATCAGAGCTGAGACCACATATCAGAGACAGTAGCTGAGACCACATATCAGAGACAGTAGCTGAGACCACATATCAGAGACAGTAGCTGAGACCACATATCAGAGACAGTAGCTGAGACCACATATCAGAGACAGTAGCTGAGACCACATATCAGAGACAGTAGCTGAGACCACATATCAGAGACAGTAGCTGAGACCACATATCAGAGACAGTAGCTGAGACCACATATCAGAGACAGTAGCTGAGACCACATATCAGAGACAGTAGCTGAGACCACATATCAGAGACAGTAGCTGAGACCACATATCAGAGACAGTAGCTGAGACCACATATCAGAGACAGTAGCTGAGACCACATATCAGAGACAGTAGCTGAGACCACATATCAGAGACAGTAGCTGAGACCACATATCAGAGACAGTAGCTGAGACCACATATCAGAGACAGTAGCTGAGACCACATATCAGAGACAGTAGCTGAGACCACATATCAGAGACAGTAGCTGAGACCACATATCAGAGACAGTAGCTGAGACCACATATCAGAGACAGTAGCTGAGACCACATATCAGAGACAGTAGCTGAGACCACATATCAGAGACAGTAGCTGAGACCACATATCAGAGACAGTAGCTGAGACCACATATCAGAGACAGTAGCTGAGACCACATATCAGAGACAGTAGCTGAGACCACATATCAGAGACAGTAGCTGAGACCACATATCAGAGACAGTAGCTGAGACCACATATCAGAGACAGTAGCTGAGACCACATATCAGAGACAGTAGCTGAGACCACATATCAGAGACAGTAGCTGAGACCACACATCAGAGACAGTAGCTGAGACCACACATCAGAGACAGTAGCTGAGACCACACATCAGAGACAGTAGCTGAGACCACATATCAGAGACAGTAGCTGAGACCACACATCAGAGACAGTAGCTGAGACCACACATCAGAGACAGTAGCTGAGACCTCATATCAGAGACAGTAGCTGAGACCACATATCAGAGACAGTACACTAACCACTTTGCCACTGTCCGTTTCTCTTTCTGTTTCTGGGTGACTGGATTGTCTTGATGGCTGCATTTGTAGTCCAGCTCTTCTACAGCTCTTCATCTTCCACATGACATGTAAGAGTGGCAGGTCATGAACCTGTGCATCCAGCTCTTCTACAGCTCTTCATCTTCCACATGACATGTAAGAGTGGCAGGTCATGAACCTGTGCATCCAGCTCTTCTACAGTTCTCCATCTTCCACATGACATGTAAGAGTGGCAGTGTCATGAACCTGTGCATCCAGCTCTTCTACAGTTCTTCATCTTCTACATGACATGTAAGAGTGGCAGTGTCATGAACCTGTGCATCCAGCTCTTCTACAGCTCTCCATCTTCCACATTACATGTAAGAGTGGCAGGTCATGAACCTGTGCATCCAGCTCTTCTACAGCTCTTCATCTTCCACATGACATGTAAGAGTGGCAGGTCATGAACCTGTGCATCCAGCTCTTCTACAGCTCTTCATCTTCCACATGACATGTAAGAGTGGCAGGTCATGAACCTGTGCATCCAGCTCTTCTACAGCTCTTCATCTTCCACATGACATGTAAGAGTGGCAGGTCATGAACCTGTGCATCCAGCTCTTCTACAGCTCTCCATCTTCCACATGACATGTAAGAGTGGCAGGTCATGAACCTGTGCATCCAGCTCTTCTACAGTTCTCCATCTTCCACATGACATGAAAGAGTGGCAGGTCATGAACCTGTGCATCCAGCTCTTCTACAGCTCTCCATCTTCCACATGATATGTAAGAGTGGCAGGTCATGAACCTGTGCATCCAGCTCTTCTACAGTTCTTCATCTTCCACATGACATGTGAGGCAGTGTCATGAACCTGTGCATCCAGCTCTTCTACAGCTCTCCATCTTCCACATGATATGTAAGAGTGGCAGGTCATGAACCTGTGCATCCAGCTCTTCTACAGTTCTCCATCTTCCACATGACATGTAAGAGTGGCAGGTCATGAACCTGTGCATCCAGCTCTTCTACAGCTCTCCATCTTCCACATGATATGTAAGAGTGGCAGGTCATGAACCTGTGCATCCAGCTCTTCTACAGTTCTTCATCTTCCACATGACATGTGAGGCAGTGTCATGAACCTGTGCATCCAGCTCTTCTACAGTTCTTCATCTTCTACATGACATGTGAGGCAGTGTCATGAACCTGTGCATCCAGCTCTTCTACAGTTCTTCATCTTCTACATGACATGTAAGGCAGTGTCATGAACCTGTGCATCCAGCTCTTCTACAGTTCTTCATCTTCTACATGACATGTAAGGCAGTGTCATGAACCTGTGCATCCAGCTCTTCTACAGTTCTTCATCTTCTACATGACATGTAAGGCAGTGTCATGAACCTGTGCATCCAGCTCTTCTACAGCTCTCCATCTTCTACACGACATGTAAGAGTGGCAAATGTATAATATCTTTAGCTACACAGGTTTGAGATGTAAGTCTGTACAAGAATTTGGGGAAGAGGGTCTACTGTCGAGGTGATTCTAGAATGGCAGCAGCAAGCATGTGAATCTGTTGTTGTAGGAGCACAGGTGGTGGAGATATGGACGGGGGTTATTTTGACAGAAAAACTCTACCACTGACTGTCGTGTGAGGTCACAGCAACAGATGGAACAGCTGCTTAAGGATGCATGAATTTGAATGTGTTAAAATGTTCTGGCTGAGGAACATGTGAGAGGATAAACCTGTAGTTGTGCAACCTGTCTGTTACTGGAACAATCAATATTTTCTGAGCAAGGCGAAGCATTTATGAAATTGAGTGGAGTGCTGTGTTGTCAGTTCTTTTATAACCAATTAGAGTCCATGTATCATAGGGATGTCACGATGGAGGCATCAGTGATCAGAGCCCTCCAGCACTCTCTGTGCTCAGCAATTGTGCACAAGTGAGGGAATACTACATTCTACCCACTCTTTGATGTTATCAGTAGAATGTTGCCTGCTTTCCACTTCTCTGTTTGCCCTCAAGGGTTAGCTTTGACTGGTTGTCATGATATGTGTTGTACCCAAGACAGGCCAGCTCTTGACGACTAACAAAAGTGGTTCTTGGTGGCCTGCACATGAAGTTACTTTGTATGGGAGTATAGGACCATAATCAAAGCAGTTGTTCCCTCTTGAAGTCAGTGAGGAAGCTTCTACAGGTGTGGTCCTTTATTCTCCATCAGAAGTGAAAACAAGTTAACTAAGGGAGAAATCTTTGTGATGAGTTACCCACCTTCTTTTGCAAATGTACATTCATTATATGCCTGTGTACATTGTTATTTCACCACATATTTTCATATAATAAATTACTGTTCACTATACCTTCATTTATAAATATTGTGTCCATTGATTTCTGTCAGAATATCTGCAATATATGCCATGTTCATGTTTAAGCCTGCATGTTTTTTTGGTTAGAATTTCATAACGTGATATGTGATTTGGAATGTTGCAATGCAACATTTGACAGTAATCTTAAAGATTTGGATCACTCTTGTATTACACTTAATAAAGTAGTCTTGTATGACTTTCTGAAGACATTTATTTGTTGTTGGCTGTAACATTTGCATTGATGGTGTTCAGATCTTCCAAATAGAAACGGTCAAGTTTCTTAACCAGTAAGCAGCAGCTGTGGTGGCATAGTGAGTAGTGCACTGGCTAAGAGGCAACTGTGGCTGAGAGTTACAGTGTCCACCTCTCGCTCAAGAGGTTCTGGGTTTGTTCTCACCACAGAGAACCAGTGCTATCTAATGATATCACCTTCAGCACAGAGAACCAGTGCTAACTAATATCACACAGCCCCCTTCAGCACAGAGAACCAGTGCTATCTAATGATATCATACAGACCTTTTCAGCACAGAGAACCAGTGCTATCTAATGATACCATGCACACATACCCCTGATTTCTTTAGTGAGGTCGGATACCTAGTCTTCTCAGGTAAGGGCAACAAACAGGAGGTCCAGTCTGCAAGTTGTGCACATTCAACATCTCACAGCAGTTGAAAGTCGCAATGAGTAGGTCATAAGACCACTGTCATGGAAAAATTGTTAGGCAAAAAAAAACCTTTCCATAGGCAGCCTGTTTCCCTCTAGTTAACAGTTAAAGTTAGTTGCATATCATTAACAGGACATCACGGTCAACTCCAGCACTGTTTAAATTTCTTGACAAGTTTACTTTCAGTAGTTTGCCATTGCTCTCTGAACGACCAACACTAATACAATTGTGTGAAAACCAATGCAAGGTGGGGCAGCCAGCTTCCAAATAACCCTCAGCTGTGTTTCACTACAGCTGAATGTCTAGAGCAGTGGTTCTCAACCGGTGGGGAATTCCCCCCAGAGGGGGAAAATTAAGATTATTTCAAGATTGCGTTAATACAAGAACCGATTACTTGATATTATTTTTCCCTTCATACTGTACAGTTCTGTATGTCTCACCCTTCTAAAATTCAATTTATAAAGTAAGTAGACCCACAAATCATGTTTTATGTGGACATCTAGACTTGTTTTAGTATGTGCTATTAAATTTAGCTTCCATTATTACATATACTGTGTAGGGGCGGGGGCGGGATATTTAGGTAGGAAATACTAAATTTTAGGAGCATCACATTGAGGAATGGAGGAACCTTTTTAGGTCTGTGAAGTTTTAGAACCTTCACATGGAGGTAATGGAAGAATCTTCTGTGGGTGTGTAAGGTTTTAGGACCATCACATGGAGATCATGGAGGAACCTTCTGTGGGTGTGTGAGGTTTTAGGAGCATCACATGGAGGAACCTTCTGTGGGTGTGTGATTTTTTGGACCACCACATGGAGGTCATGAAGGAACCTTCTGTGGGTGTGTGAGGTTTTAGGAGCATCACATGGAGGAACCTTCTGTGGGTGTGTGAAGTTGTTGGACCATCACATGGAGGTCATGGAGGAACCTTCTGTGGGGGTGTGAAGTTTTAGGACCATCACATGGAGGAACCTTTTTAGGTGTGTGAAGTTTTAGGACCATCACATGGAGGAACCTTTTTAGGTGTGTGAAGTTTTAGGACCATCACATGGAGGAACCTTTTTAGGTGTGTGAAGTTTTAGGACCATCACATGGAGAAATCTTTTTAGGTGTGTGAAGATTTAGGACTATCACATGGAGGAACCTTTTTAGGTGTGTGAAGTTTTAGGACCATTACATGGAGGAACCTTTTTAGGTGTGTGAAGTTTTAGGACCATCACATGGAGGAACCTTCTGTGGGTGTGTGAAGTTGTTGGACCATCACATGGAGGTCATGGAGGAACCTTCTGTGGGGGTGTGAAGTTTTAGGACCATCACATGGAGGAACCTTCTGTGGGTGTGTGATCTTTTCGGAGCATCAAATGGAGGAAACTTTTTAGGTGTGTGAAGCCTTAGGACCATCATATGGAGGAACTTTCTGTGGGTGTATGAAGTTTTAGGACCATCACATGGAGGTCATGGAGGAACCTTCTGAGGGGTGTGAAGTATTAGGACCATCACATGGAGGAACCTTCTGAGGGGTGTGAAGTATTAGGACCATCACATTGTGGAATGGAGGTCATGAAGGAACCTGCTGTGGGGGTGTGAAGGTTTAGAACCATGACATGGAGGTCATGGAGGAATTTTGTGTGGGTGTGTGGAGGAATAGGTAGCCAGTCTTGTCCTCCCATTATGAATCCTAATCGGACCGTGCCAACTTTAGTGAAACCTGACGATTACACCAGACTGCTGGCTTAGAGAAATCAAACCATACACAAATGTCGCACACGCTGACCTTTGATGTGTATAACTAGGTATGACACACTGACCTTTGATGTGTATAACTATCTATGACACACTGACCTTTGATGTGTATAACTATCTATGACACACTGACCTTTGATGTGTATAACTATCTATGACACACTGACCTTTGATGTGTATAACTATCTATGACACACTGACCTTTGATGTGTGTAACTATCTATGACATACTGACCTTTGATGTGTATAACTAGCTATGACACACTGACCTTTGATGTGTATAACTATCTATGACACACTGACCTTTGATGTGTATAACTATCTATGACACACTGACCTTTGATGTGTATAACTATCTATGACACACTGACCTTTGATGTGTATAACTATCTATGACACACTTACCTTTGATGTGTGTAACTAGCTATGACACACTGACCTTTGATGTGTATAACTAGCTATGACACACTGACCTTTGATGTGTATAACTATCTATGACACACTGACCTTTGATGTGTATAACTAGCTATGACACACTGACCTTTGATGTGTATAACTAGCTATGACACACTGACCTTTGATGTGTATAACTAGCTATGACACACTGACCTTTGATGTGTATAACTATCTATGACACACTGACCTTTGATGTGTATAACTAGCTATGACACACTGACCTTTGATGTGTATAACTATCTATGACACACTGACCTTTGATGTGTATAACTATCTATGACACACTGACCTTTGATGTGTATAACTATCTATGACACACTGACCTTTGATGTGTATAACTATCTATGACATACTGACCTTTGATGTGTGTAACTAGCTATGACACACCACCCTCGATTGAGGAACACAGAAACAGCAGCTAGCTAGGACAACTGTCTGGGTTGAATCCCCAGCTGAGACTGGGATTGTCCAAATGATATAAGAGATTTCACTGGGAAATCAATATAGCGAGAAAGGGAACTGATCATCCCACCACATATCAAGACTATGAGAGGTTTTTCACTTCATACCACTAAGGTATTATCAGTACTACAAACAAGCAGACAGACATGTGGGTATGGCTGCCATGGGGAGTGGACAAGCAATGGACCAGGCTGACATCCTGAATGCCCTCAGGCAGGCAGAAGGAGTAAATGACTCAAGGGATGGATGTGATTCTCCAACTTTACTAGACTGCAAGAACATCAAGCCAAATGGGGTCAAGCTGGACTACAGCGTTATGCGGGAAGCCAACAATATATAGTCAACCAAGACAGAACTGGTGTCATCAGTGGCTGTACGCTCAGGAAGATGTGAACACTTAGGCTCTAATTGTTCAGGAAGATATGTGCACTTAGGCTCTCATTGTTCAGGAAGATATGAGCACTTAGGCTCTCATTGTTCAGGAAGATATGAGCACTTAGGCTCTCATTGTTCAGGAAGATATGAGCACTTAGGCTCTCATTGTTCAGAAAGATATGAGCACTTAGGCTCTCATTGTTCAATGTGCAATCAGGATGATCTGTTGACTAATCAATTTGTCAGTGCCTTATTCTAAAATCTTTACTGGAAGCTAAGACAAAAATCTAGAAACTATCTTTGTTCTAATTTATGACTCTACATTGAATTCCTACACTGAAAGCTAGGACAAAACCCAGAGATGATCTTTGTTCTCATTTATGTCTCTACACTGAACTCCTACAGTTGAGTTGAGTTAAGAACCGACATCACTGCACTCAGACATTCCCATACGTGCTCTGTCCCATCGTTCACCAGCCAGCGAAGAGTCATACTACTAATCGTTCCCACCGCTATCTGATTAAAAGTTCTCCTGGTCTTCCCTCTCGGTTTTGAGATTCTTCCAGAACCCCTGCCGATCCCCCACTAATCTCATTCTTTCCACATATGGGTTCTCAATCTGTCCCTCCGCCTTCTCCACCTCCCCCTTGTCAACAGGCAAGATACCACCAAAAGGTGCATTCCCTGCTAGCCTATCAGCCTGTTCATTCCCCCGTACACCCGCATGGCCAGGGCAAAATATCTATACAATTCTCACGATCTGTGACCTCTGAAGCGATGAGAGCCATTCCACATGAAACATTCCTTTCTCCACCTTATTAAGCATACTCTTTGAATCCATAATAAATACGTGTGTTGCAGTGGTTCCTCTAGCCACCGGAATGCCGCTGTTACTGCCTCCACCTCCATTCTCATGCTGGAGGTCGTAGTCTCATATGCCAGATTCTCCTTTTTCAAGACTTGACCATTAGCCTTTGCAATAAAGCCCCAGCCACTACGTCTGTTTCTCATCACTGACCCATCGGTGTAGATGACTATGTCACCTTGATGTGTGTTGCTCTGGATCAGCTGTTGCACTTCAAACTCAGTGCGGCCCGTTGCCCATTCTCTGCACTCACGACCCAGTGTTGTTATTACATTGTGCTAGTCCGTCATGTCTTCCGGAACTTCAACCCACTCTATTTCACGATTGATAGTCTCTAGATCACACACCTGACGTATGGAAAGTTCTGCCTGTGCCATCCAGGACCTGCCTCGTCTTAGTCTATGACCCTTGACCATATCCATTGCTGCATGCAGCGGGTGATCCTGTCTGCGGCAACTCTCAGGTACCATTTGGCCTGATGGACCCTATTCCTATCCGTCATTGTTGGTAGCGCCAGGATGTGCCTCATGCATATAATTGGTGTGTCCTTTGTGCACCCCAAGATTAACCGCATGGCAGCATTCTGTATGCGCTCCAACCTTTCAAGCTGGCTCTTTGATACTGTCAGCAGCCCCAAACTATACCGATGACAGAAGTTATTAACTGCTGAAAGAGCCTGTACAGCATCCTCTGATCTACCCTGGTTGCTGCCATAGCCCTCAATGCATTAAATCCCCTACCAGCCTTCACCACCAAGGCCTCCACATGATCCTTAAAAGACAAACACCTGTCAAAGGTGACACCCAAGTACTTCAATTTACTCTTTCGACTAAGACAGTTAGGGCTATAAGAGCTCGCAGGGCATTCAGTTATGAGCGCGACCACTCTTCGCTCTTCAGGCGCCTTAGATCACAGAGAATCTTCACCCAACCACCATGGTGGACACCAGAGGTAGAGAATTCATGGAGGGAAAAAGAGGGCGGTCATAAGGAATTGGCAGAGGGTGTGGAGAGCAACCAATTCAGTTGACACAGAATTGGAAAGATATAAAAAAGTAAAGGTGCAGGATTTTAAACTCCAGGCAGCAGAGGCAAAGAGGATTAAGTGGGAACAGTTTATCAATGAAGTCGATGGGGATGTGACATTGGGAAAATTCTGGAGGCTGCACCGGCAGATGAAGAGACAGGCGATGCCTGATACACATGGTACCGTTTATGATGATAACAACCGACCTATGACAACTGACAAGGACAAAGGGGAGGCTTTTCTTGCGCGATTTTTAAAACAGACAGATCAGCAAGATAGGGCTATTAGAGATAACGTCAGAGAAACCTTGTCACGGATCACTAGGAAGGAGGACTGTGAGATTAAAGTGGAGGGCATTAGACAGCTATTGAAGCGGGCTAAAGACACAGCACCAGGCCCGGATGGGGTGAGGCACTCCAATATGAGGAACATAAATGATGGGGACTTGGAGGAGATGGCTCTTTGTTTCAACCTAAGCATCAATACGGAGGAAAACTCCTACATTAAATGCCTAATAATTGCTGGGATTATAGCTTGAAAATTATGTTTCTTATTCAACTTGCCACATCTCTACACTGAACTCCTTAAAACTCCTACTACAAGTTGAGAATAGAACCTGGAAATGATCTTCTTTGTTCATTTTGGAGAGCTGCAGTACCAGCGAGGTGATGGCCTGCCAGCCCCGTGGTCATTGGTTCCATTCCACAGCGGGGTGGATTTTACAAACTAACCTGAGCTCCCAGGTAGACCCAGCCTGAAGTAGGTACCAGGGGATGCCTTGGGAAGTAAAGACGGCTGACGTGATACTGACCACATCACCCACCGAGTGATGATTGTTCGATTAAGTTTGGGCTAGCCGCATATACTCAATAAACCTCAAGGCGTGTAAAACGGGTACTCTATTTACTTTCGTACAGCCATTTCATATTTAATAGTCACATAAATAATGTAAGTGTCCTTTACTTACTTCCTTACAGCCCTTTGATATTGTATAGTGATATAAACACAAATGCTTCATGATCACATCAGCAAACAGTTGATTACAAAGTCACATAACCATTCCTCAAGAATGTGAAAACAAGGGCAGATGTGTGTGCTATTTAAAAACCTGTATTTTATCAATCTTGTAATCAACTAAAGCAAATACAACCTCTAGGTAAAAGGAATGTGCTAACTGATCTCACACAGTTGCCATATCACAACAGTCACTTCATGTGCTAACTGATCTCACACAGTTGTCATATCACAACAGTCACTTCTCGTAAGTCCAAGCACATACACGGAACTCAGTTTGTCCATACAGCTAAAGAAACACTGATGAGGTCATGAAATATTCATGCATTGGAAATTGTGAACCTTCTTTCTTTATGATAAGAAAGCTGTCTAGCTGTTTGCTTGTATTCATACTATAATATCAAGAGAATAATAAACGCAACAAGGCTAAATATAAAAGATCTCTATAGTCATAATGTTGTGTTATGGGTCCAGCAGCCTATGGGCTTCCCCATTTACCCCAATGTCAGAAGAGTGGAAGCCCATACAAACCTGGATCAATAACAACAACTTCATTACTATGGATACAGTAAGGAAATATAGACAATACAATATCTCACAACACTACTTAGAGACACATACACACATGCACGGACACATACTCATCTTACAAGTTAACCCTTTTTGTAAACTTCCAAATATGAAACACTCCTCACCCAAATCTCTATAGGCAAGTACATATCCAGTTGATTTAAAAAAAAGGTGTATGGCGATGTATATTTATAACATATTCTACATACATTGTAGGCAAACATATGAAATATCCCAGTTCTTGACAAACCCATATTCTACATACATTGTAGGCAAACATATGAAATACCCCAGCTCTTGACAAACCCATATTCTACATACACCATTTCATAGGCAAACATGAAGCACTTGAAAAAACTCAAAAGCCAGGAAGAGAACACCAGAACAATCACGGAAAGTAATGGAGTTGAATGAGTGATGTGGTGAGCTTATCTATGAGAGCTCAGTGAGCTGTAAGTGTGTTTAAGCAGTCTGGCCTACCCAGTCATAATGAAAGAAACTAAATGCTTCATGTTTCAAAACTCAAAGAATAATAATGCATATGCAGTTTGTGTTCCCTCCAACTGAAAGTTAGTTGCATGTCCTGTACAGGATGTCGCATTCAACCACAGCACTTGCTGGCTATTTGCGATTTACCAGAAAAGTTTACACTCAGTAGTTTGCCATGGCTTTCTGCTTCCAAATCACCTGCAGCTGATTGTGAATCGTATTCGCTACCCCCTCGCCAGACACTGGCCTTCAGCTGAAAGCAATGCCACAAATGATTAAACTTAAATACTGCTGGCAACCTTTAACCTTAAGTTTTAAATTGTCAAGTGAAATCCTGCCAAGAAAGATCTTGCTCCAGATTTGGTTTATTTCAACATTTTTGGAACCCACATTAAATCATGATTTAGTAAATGGTTTAAGCTGTGTGCACGCAGCGAAGTCAGGAAACTTCATATGCAGCGTGAGCAAGTGCTTTGGTTGTACATCAGACTGTAGGAAACTGGATGTGGAACAGAAATAGAGACCTATAAATAATATATACAATGATGAAATGTGTGATAAGATGATAGATGAGTACAGGTGGCAAGACAACGGATGAGGAAAAAACGTAACCCTAACTGGGCTACAAAAGTCAACATATTCAGTCAAAATCATCCAGTTTAGTCTATAATAATCTCTACTAACACCTACCGCCATCTGGTCAACTTTGTTGAGATCTGTCACACAGCAATGATTTACAGTTGCATGTTTGGTGCAAGGACGTGTCGGACCACTGACAAAGTCCAGCTTGACACAACTCCACAGACACATCTGGCATCAAGTTTTCTGTTGTTTTTTTTTGTCACTGAATGCATGGCAAGTGTGTTTATTTGTTGTTTACTTACTACATTTATGTTTATGTTACTAGTTCGAGTTACGATATTATTACGCAACTGCCTCGATATTGCCGTTGCGTTGAGTCAAGAACCGACATTCCCATATGCACTCCGTTCTCGTCTTCTACAACCAGCAAAAAGTCCCAATACTAATGGTATCAGTTGCAGTCTGATTATGTGTCTGTCCTTTCCTCTGAGTATTGAGTGTCCGCCAGATCCTCTGGTCACTCCCTGCTGCACAATTATTCTCTCTAGTCTGTGATGATTTATCTGTTCCTCCAAACTACACACATGATCTCAAAGGGCCTTGACTACATCTGCCTTACTGTGAACCAGTACATCACCCATCGGTGCAGACCCAGCCAATCAATCTGCCTGTTCATTTCCTACCACATCAACATACCCTGGGGAAATTATCCAATGAATGCTCCCTGTTTGACATTTTAGTGTCATTCAAACTGAACAGCTCCAAAACTGTTAAATTCTAAATTTTCACATTCCGTATTTATCTCAAAATTTAACTTACTAATATACACTTTAACAATGAATTATGATTATATGTCATTAAAATATTGTTAGAACACTACTAGTCGGCCTAAATGAGGTTAGACTTTGACCAGCTAGTACTGTCTATACCAACATCCAAACCATTTCATTAAAAACACAGCAAAACCTACAATCAAAACAATAACAATGACCAAAGTTAGGATATTTATCATCCATATACTCTCCTATGCCGAAACCTAGGACACTTTTAATAAATACACTTAAAAAGTGTGAGGTTTTACAAGGAAACAAAATATATACTGATAAGAAGCAGACTGAACAGCCATAGGTAAATAAATAGTCCTGCGCCACCCACTATGGCAAACCACAGGAACATGTTAAAGTTTGAGAGAATGGTTAATATGCCAGGGTATTTCCTATCCACATATCTGTTTATGGGGTTAAAACCAGAATGTGCCAGGATATTTCCTGTTCACATATCTGGTTGAGGTGTTAATATCAGTGAACATATTAAGACGAACCATAATCATAATGATCCTCCACGTCCTACCGTCACCTGTTTCAATAGTTTTGTCTATCATTGTGATAGCACCTTGTACAACAGTTGTCATCAACTGGCAGGACTTAAGCTTAGAGCTGAAGTATAATGGCCGCTAAGTCAATGTTGAATGTTACATAACGTGACAGTAAAATATTGAATTTCAACCCGTAATTGTAGACAATGTGGCAAACAAAATACATTACAAATACAAATAACACACTAAGCCATGGACATATAAGCTTGTTAAACTGTCTGTAAACTATTCAGTCAAGAAGTGGGTAATGCAAACTCTATGACGACCTGGAAGTGAAGTGAAGCCTGACCAGGCACGTAGATGTCTGAGGTCAAGAGGAGAGATATAACCAACTTCTCATGGCAAAGTGAGCAGAGATATTTAGAGTGACTGCTGCATCAGAGGACTGAGCATGCATGGGGATGCCTCGTGTGCCGTGATATCTTCAACACAATAAAATATTAGATAACATAACAGAGTGTATTCTTGACTAGCTTACTAACACATTAGTAGAGGGTCCAGTCTGACCAGTACAGTTCAGGCAAATTTGAATGTAGTGTTTTATATCCACTATTACGCTGGTTGACCCCCACTGCCTCTTCAGGAACAATGCCTTCTGGCAGACTTCCTTCTTGGAGACTCCTGGGTGGGTCATCACTGGAGCTATGGAGTTTGTGCTCTGTACAACACTTTCGGCAGGTCACCCTGCAGAAAAAGGCCAAGCGTTATGGGATAAAAGCTATAAACCTCCTTTGTATTGTAGTATCCAAGATATTATGTGTGGATAAGCTAGTTGTCTTCAAAGCCCAGATCTTGTAAACTGTACAGCTGTAAAAATCTTTTTACAAAATTCTCAACACTGAAGATAAACATGTAAAGTAATCGGAAAATGTCATAAAAGATCGTTTGACAGGCATAGCATGGTAGTGGGCATGAAGGGTGGCAGATATGACCTACACAAGGGTATTAACTGTTTAAATGCCATGGGATGATTAATCACCTTAAGTGATTTCTCATACCTGCCATGGGTTTATGTACAGCAGTTATCCTTATGCAACTCCCTTTAATTTGATATATGTTACAATATGTTTGCTACAATATTAACACTTATTTAGTCATAATTGTGACACAAGCCTACTTCCCATTGTCATCCCTCCATTTTTGTTTGGCACTGAATCAGTTAACTTGCTGGCCAGGCGGATGTGTCTGACTTCCTTAGCTCAGCGAGTCAAGTCAAGTATGTACTTTTGTAACTGGGCAAGCTTATGAATTTGCTTCAAACAGTTCCTCAACTCTTCCCCCCTGGTCTGCTGTTTTAACCCACTGTGTCTAGTTATTACTTTAACTCCTGTGTCAGAAAGTTGTGACTTTAACTCCTGTGTCAAGTTGTTACTTTAACTCCTGTGTCAGAAAGTTGTGACTTTAACTCCTGTGTCAGAAAGTTGTGACCTTAACTCCTGTGTCAGAAAGTTGTGACTTTAACTCCTGTGTCAGAAAGTTGTGATTTTAACTCCTGTGTCAGAAAGTTGTGACTTTAACTCCTGTGTCAGAAAGTTGTGACTTTAACTCCTGTGTTAGAAAGTTGTGACTTTAACTCCTGTGTCAGAAAGTTGTGACTTTAACTCCTGTGTCAGAAAGTTATTACTTTAACTCATCTACCTCAATAGTTACTTTAAAGTCTTAAAAGGTGAGAGGATGGACTTCACTGCACCAGGTTTTATCCCATATGGCTCAGTCTCTGTCCGCAAGGTGGGCTGCTGAAAGCATCGCACAAAGCACGAACTCCATAGCTCAAGTGATGACCCCCAGGAGTCTCAGAGAAAATTGAACTCGTGAACCAGGAATCAAACTCATAACCTTCAGAGCGTGAGACAGATGGCTTGACCACTTCGTCAGGAAGATCCCCAATTTTAACTTGTTACTTATCATAAATAGCTGTTACTTTCAATTCCTTTTAATATATAGTAGTTACTTTAACTTCTGTCACAGACAACTGTTACTTTGACATTGTCACAGTTGTTACTGTCATGCCTGCTCCAGATAATTCTTACTCCTCTTTCATTTGTTACTGGGGGCGCAGAGGTGTTTCCAAGGCACCAGGGCCAGGTTCTATACTGGCCAAGACCTATTGACGCTTCCTCGTCGAGCGTCCTGGGCAACAGGTCCCTTCGGAGTCCTGGCTAAAGTCAGTAGGATCGCCGATTCCTCCGAAGTCAAGAGAGTGTCTGCCAGTACGGCGAGGAACCACCAGTCTGCACACCAATAAGCCAGACATGGGACAATGGATACTCACGCAAACCTCAGGTCCTGTATGACATCACACTGATGTTGGACAATAGGATGCCTTCATCTGACATACAGGACTTCGCGTTGGAGTTCAAGCCAACGAACACAAGCAAGCATTTGTTACTTAACTCTTCTCCCAAAAGTGGTTACCCTTCATTATGTACCCTGCCAGCTGGCATGGGCAGTCCTGCTTGTCCACAGATCTCAGTCCTAGATCAACTCTGCTCCTGATGTTCCTACAAGCCACATCTCAATCCATCCAGCATCATTTCTTTCTGCTTGCCTCTGCCTCTTTTCCCAGTGATCTTTCCGGTCATCACAATGTTCTCTAATGCCTCTCTTCTCATCACATGAACAAAGAATGCTGTTTGTCTCTTTCTTGTAGTTCTATATAATTATTTTCGTTAGTCTCTTCCAGGCAATCATTCTTAGTTACTCTGGCAGTCCAAGGTATTTGCAACATTCTCAGGAACCATGTCTCCATTGCTTCCAAGCTTTTTCTAATGTGGTCATACATGTTCCGTGATTAACTGCCATACAGCAAAACAGATTCTATATAGTATTTCAGAACTCTCTTTCTCACATTCCATGATAATGACTTATCATCACATAAGATACTTTTTATGTTCTAAAATGCAATTTTTGATGGAGCAATTCTGCTCTTAATCTCTGTCATGCATCTTCCTTCTGATATTATAATTGCCCCTAGGTATTTACATTGATCAACTTAGTTAAGCATTTCCCCTTCATTTGCTATATAACATTTTAGTGTTATCATTTTTCTTTGATATAACCATTGTTTCTGTTGTCTTGATATTCAAAGAGCCTCTACTGTTGTAAAAATAAGTCAAAGTACCAAGCAGAAACTGCTGTGCAGGTGTTAAGTACTTGACTTATTCTAGGCCATGGCATATGAGGTAGGGTGACCAGTTCACTTCTCTGTCATAAACTGTTGTAATTATGTGAAACAAGGACAATAAACAGATAAGCTTACAGACATCTAATGGCAGCAGAAATGTGATTTTTGAAGGAAATGTAAAGAAAACAATGGATGGACAGAAAGACAAATGAGGCAGTCCTTCAAGACACAAATGAAAACCATGAATTTATTAGAGAAATTACACAAAGACATTCAAAACATTTTTGGGCATGTCATGAAGACAAATCAACCAAAAAACTTAGTGACAACTGGCAAACCTGTAGGAAAAAGAACCAGGGAAAGACAAAGAGATAAATACATGGATGGTTTGATCACATGGTATAATGGGAACAAGAACAAAGACCTGATCCGGGACACTGATAACGCTGAGAGATGAAGAACTATGACCACCCATGCTTACTGGCATGACACATGATGATGATGAATTAAACCCCATGAAGTTAATGCATTAATCAACTTTACACCAGCTGAAGTTATAATTTATACATAAAATGTGGTAACTGGTTCAAACTCCTTGGAAAGTATTCTTCCTTCAATCGTTATTCCCCAGTGGGAAATTGGCAAATTCAGACAATTATCTGGTACCCATTTGATGAGGCTTAGTCAATGATAAAACTGCACTGGCTGGAAACATGCAATCTGTCATTGCTGGGATTAAACCCAGACCTATCTTAGTCAGCAAGATCACCAACTCTATGGCTTAACTAGACTGCACTAGTATGACATCTTACTATGGCTCAACTAGACCACACAAGTATAACATCTTATACTATGGCTCAACTAGACCACACAAGTATAACATCTTATACTATGGCTCAACTAGACCACACAAGTATAACATCTTATACTATGGCTCAACTAGACCCCACAAGTATGACATCTTACTATGGCTTAACTAAACCCCACAAGTATGACATCTTACACTATGGCTCAACTAGACCACACAAGTATGACATCTTACTATGGCTCAACAAAACCCCACAAGTATGACATCTTACACTACGGCTCAACTAGACTCCACAAGTATGACAGTATTACATTACACCAGAAGTATCACACTTTTAACTCATTAACTCGCAGCTGTATAAACATGCTATGGTATATTTAATTTATTAACATTTTCTTAATTTATTCAGTGCCAAAGGATAAAATAACACCAAATGTGACCTCCCAATTGAACAGAAGGGCGATATATCCCCTTACTAGAGTTATTTATTTCGTTTCACGGTATCTTCCAAAATGTTAATGCCCAGTGAATGGAAATTTACATAATAATACTTGTTCATTTGACTGTGTACCATTCTTGGTCCCTACCTAATCTTTTGTTTGGCACTGAATCTGTTAATTTCATCTGCAGCTTGTCACAGTGTAAGCAGATTTGTTTTGTATTATGTTTGTAAAAAGTGGATGAAGTCAGTGAGTAAAGTAAAGGCCCCCCTCTACATACCTAAGGGCCACTTAGCATACTGTGCTAGGCCCACATTTTTGTAGACCAAATGGCACTCAGTGGGTGATGTGGTCGGAAATCATGCCAGTTGCTTTTGCTTTTACATCCCAATTCTTAACCAAGTTGATCAATTTAAATACCTAGCGACAATTATAACATTGAATGGAAATGCACGATGGGGATTAAAAGATAAATTTTTTTTTTTTGCATATCCTTTACAGGACACTACTGTCAACACCAGCATCTTTCAGCTGTATTTTGATTTCTTGGCAAGATTACGCTCAGTAGTTTGCCATTGCTTTCTGAGCGGCCGGCTCACATACCCCGTAAGTTACCGATGCGATTCGAACCACTGCTGATTCTCACCGTCATCACATCACCGACGAGAGTATACGAGATTACGGAGAAAAGTCATAACCTCTAAGCCATGAAGCCAGCAAAAGACGAATAGGTCAAGCAAAAGCTGCATTTCAGAAAATTAAAAGTATGTTAATGTAATATGTCACTATCAATGAATGTAACAAAGAGAGTATTGAAATGTTATATAGAACCTGTTATGCTGTATGGCAGTGAATCATGGAGCATAATGAACAAAGCTGGAAGAGCTTAGAAGCAACAGAGATGTGGTACCTGAGACGAAAGTTGTGAATACTTTGGACTGCCAGAGTAACTAACAATAATTGCCTAGACAAGGCTAATGAAACTAGAACATTATATACAACAATAAGAAAGAGACTAACATCTTTCTTTGGTCATATGGTGAGAAGAGTGGCATTTGAGAATATCATGACAATTTGAAAGATCGGTGAGAAAAGAGGCAGAGGCAGACTAAAGGAAATGATGCTGGGTGGACTGAGACGGTAGCATGGAGGAATATCATCAACAAAAATTGATCCAGAGCACCAGGAACCGAGATCTGTGGAGAGCCATGAACACCTACACCAGTTGGTAGACACATGATGATGATGATGATTTAAAACAAGCAAGCAAATGGAATCCTGGACAGATACCAAGGAAGTGAGGACAGGCTACTGAAGTGCCACATTCACACACCTGACTGTAGGTAGGCAGCAGCACAAGGCAAAAGTCACGGACCCTTGTCATAACATGAGGTATGCCAGGAATATGGTGTTAGCCCCATTGGTTTAGATAACTCAGCATTCATTCATTGGCTGATGTAGTCAATATCACATCAGCTGTCTATACACTTCCCAGGACATGTCTTCCTACCCATTTTAGGCTGGTGACCTGGGAGCCCAGGTCAAGGGGACAATCCCCACCATAACGAGGACTTGAACACATGACCACCAGGCAAGCTGCTAGCCAATGCACTATCGTGACTCTTCTGGACTACAAACGCATCTTGACACCTTGTCAACCCCACAGATGGGACAAGAGAACACAAAGCAGTGCTTTTTAATAACACATAAAGAAAAAAAAAATTAAAAGCACTGTGCTATTAATTCTCTATTTAGACAGTCTTACTTTCATACCATGGCTCTGTTGATAGTCCAGGCATATTCTTGGGACAATTTCAATTGTTGTGGTTCCTTTGATAGTCCAAGAGTATTCTAAGGACAATTTTAATTGTTGTAGTTCCTTTCAAAGTCCAGTCTTATTCTAGGGACAATTTTAATTGTTGTAGTCCCTTTCAAAGTCCAGTCATATTCTAGGGACAATTTTAATTGTTGTGGTTCTTTTGATAGTCCAAGAGTATTCTAAGGACAATTTTAATTGTTGTAGTTCCTTTCAAAGTCCAGTCTTATTCTAGGGACAATTTTAATTGTTGTAGTCCCTTTCAAAGTCCAGTCATATTCTAGGGACAATTTTAATTGTTGTGGTTCCTTTGATAGACCAGGCGTATTCTAGGGACAATTTTAATTGTCGTGGTTCCTTTGTTAGTCCAGGTGTATTCTAGGGATAATTTTAATTGTCGTGGTTCCTTTGTTAGTCCAGGTGTATTCTAGGGATAATTTTAATTGTTGTGGTTCCTTTGGTAGTCCAGACACATTCTAGGGACAATTTTAATTGTTGTGTTCCTTTGATAGTCCAGGTGTATTCTAGAGATAATTTTAATTGTTGTGGTTCCTTTGATAGTCTAGGAGTATTCTAGGGACAATTTTAACCCTACCAGACCGCTGTACCAATTTTTCAGTAATTTCCTAATCTGCCGCTACACCGCTGAACCTAATTTTCGGTATTTTGCCTAGAACATGAAAAAAATGCGTCACAAACTAAAAATAACCAATCGTGGTCAAACCTCATGGTTAACCATTGCAATTGTCTGCTACCATATGTTTGAATTGACTTTGTGTGGTTTAACGCAAAAAAATTCTGAAAAATCACAATGAAACGAGCGCTGATAAACCAAGCACTTCAAAAAGTAAGCAAAGTAGGCCTAGGCTTTTCACAGTCCAACCAGTGATCAATATTTTGGTTTATTCAGACTGGATTGGCACACAAATGTGGAATATTGGTGCTAGATGAAAGGCTGACCTATTTTCTACAATGTCTCCAAGTTACATCTTATTCTAACCACTTGTTTGCATGTAACTAACATTTTTCTACATCATGTTGGTTTTTTCTCTTTAATGCTCAGGAGCCCAGGTAATAGGGACAGTTAGGTTCAGGGCCTCAGGTCTGGTAGGGTTAATTGTCGTGGTTCCTTCTATAGTCCAGGTGTATTCTAGGGATCATTTTAATTGTTGTGGTTCCTTTGATAGTCCAGGCATATTCTAGGGATAATTTTAATTGTGGTTCCTTTGATAGTCCAGGCGTATTCTTGGGATAATTTTAATTGGTGTGGTTCCATTGATAGTCCAGGCGTATTCTAAGAATAATTTTAATAGTTGTGGTTCCTTTGATAGTGCAGGAGTATTCTAGGGACAATTTTAATTGTCGTGGTTCCTTTGACAGTCTAGGAACAATTTTAATTCCTGTGGATCCTTTGATAGTCCAAGCGTATTCAAGGGACAATGTTAATTGTGATCCTGTCCATCATTGAACTATTTAAAAATTGAGTTTAATCTATCCTGTGTCAGGATTTTGTTGCCTATACAGATGCTTAAATGTCTTCTCTAATGTAGCCTATAAATGTCACAGCTATTGACATCCTGTCTGATGTAGCCTAAAGATGTCCTGTCTGGTATACAGGTGTCCAGTCTAATATAGCCTATAGATGTCGCCTCTATAAATGTTGTTTTATATAGCCTAAACATGTCACAACAATAGGTGTCCTGTTTAATATAGTCCCTAAATATGTCACCCCTACAGATGGCCTGGTGTAGCCTACAGATGTCCTGCCTATTGTATCCTATGGATGTAATCTCTACAGATGTCCTATCTGGTCTAGCCTATAAATGTCACCTCTACAGATGCCCTATATGATGTAGCCTTTAGAAATCATCTCTATAGATGTCCTCTGTGAGACTTCTATAGTCTGTGTACATATAGACATGCCATGTCTGATATAATCTATAGATTCCTGTCTAGTGTAGTCAATAGATGTCCTGTCTCATACAGCCTACAGATGTCTTTTCTCGTGTAGCCGTTAGATATCACCTCTATATATTTCCTCAGTCAGGCTTGTCTATATATTTCCTCAGTCAGGCTTGTGTAGCTGTAACGATGTTGAGATGCCATGTCTGATGTAGCCTTTATGTCACCTCTAAGGATATACTGTGATGTTTAGCCTACAGATACCACATACATAGATGTCCTGTCAGAGTGGGGTAGTTTACATATATCATGTTACAGTCTCTTATATTCTACAGATGTCCTCTCTGTTTAGTGTAGCTGTTCTGTGCAGCCTAGAGATGTCACCTCTATAGATGTCCTGCCCAATGTAGCCTAGAGATGTCACCTCTATAGCTGTCCTTCCTGATGTAGCCTATAGATGCCCTGCCTTTTGTAGCCTATAGATGTCACTTCTATAGATGCCCTGCCTGTTGTAGCCTATAGATGTCACCTCAATAGATATCCTGCCTGTTGTAGCCTTTAAATATCACCTCTACGAATGTCCTGTGAGGTTTAGCCTATAGATCTCCCCTATATGTCTGGTGTAGTCTACATATTACCTGTTAGTGTAGTGTACCCTCAAAAGTCCTCTTACAGTCTGTTATAGAATACAGATGTTCTCTAACAGTCTGGAATAATCTACATATGTCCAATGTCAGTATGGTGTAGCCTATAGATGCTCTCTTTAGTTTGGATGCAGCCTAGGTATGTCCTGTTAGTTTAGTGTAGCCTACTGACATCCTGTCACTTTGGGTGTAGCATAAAGATGTTCTGTTAGTTTGAATGTAGATGAAACATGTTCTGCAAGACTTGGTGTAGCCTATAGATGTCTTCTGGTAGTCTTTAGTAGCTTGTAGATGTCCTCTGTTAGTCTGTAGTAGTCTATAGGTGTCCTCTGTTAGTCTGTAGTAGTCTATAGGTGTCCTCTGTTTGTTGTAGCTTATAGATATCCTGTCAGTTTGGGTGTAGCCTATAGATGTCCTTTGTTAGTCTGTAGTAGCCTATGGATGTCCTCTGTTAGTCTGTAGTAACCTATATGTTCTGTGTTAATCTGCTGTGGTAATTTAGTCTGGTGTAGCCTATATGTTCTCAGTTAGTCTGGTGTAGCCTATATGTTCTCATGTAGTCTGGTGTAGCCTATATGTTCTCATGTAGTCTGGTGTAGCCTATATGTTCTCATTTAGTCCGGTGTAGCCTATATGTTCTCATTTAGTCTGGTGTAGCCTATATGTTCTCATTTAGTCCGGTGTAGCCTATATGTTCTCAGTTAGTCTGGTGTAGCCTATATGTTCTCATGTAGTCTGGTGTAGCCTATATGTTCTCATGTAGTCTGGTGTAGCCTATATGTTCTCATGTAGTCTGGTGTAGCCTATATGTTCTCATTTAGTCCGGTGTAGCCTATATGTTCTCATTTAGTCTGGTGTAGCCTATATGTACTCTGTTAGTCTGATGTAGCCTGCAGATAACCACTGATAGTTTCATGAAGCCAACAGGCCATTTCTCAGAATGTTGTAAGTGCACAAAATAATGAAAACATGATCCCAAAGGAGATTATTTACGACCTGGCTACATTCTGAATTAAATGTCAAGGTAACATAGCCAGACAAAGTAAAATATCATGGACTCGATTAAAGACAAACACATGATGCCTTGTATAAGGAATTTTTTTAAGTAGTAACACATGACAAATGAGTGTTTCCATCCAATAGTAAAATAAATAGTGTAAATATTCAGTGATAGGGGTATAAAGATGAGATCGGACAAATACTTCAACACTCTCAACAATACGACAAGCACTCAATGAAGCAATACTCCCATACAAAACACAAGAACAAGAACCTAAGATACTGCTGAAAGTATAAGAAAGTGATAGCCTTCAAATCAAATCAACAGGATACCAGGTGGTATACCAGCTGATTCAATTCAAGTGTAAAGAGAAATTGTGGTCAAATGGTTGAAAATGATGTTTAAAACAACATGAACACAATGGAGATGTTCTAAAGATTGGCAGAATGCTGAACATGTGCCATTAAGCACACAGAAGGACTTTAAAAGAAAGAGTAATGTGGAGACGTTTCAATGTAGGAAATATAACCTTAAATACCAAACCTTAAAAAAATAATGAATTTCAACATAGTAAGCTGCAGTGTGGATTAAGGGGAAACTGGTGCCGTGTTGGCCTGTTCATTTGAAGACAAAGTGGAGTGTCCCAGAGTTAAGAAATCTGAGAAAATGGAAGACTAACAATCAAACAGATGCAAGATGCTCATATTTACACCAGCCACAACTCAAGCAATCTTACAACTGCATTGAAACCAAATGAAAAGTAATAAATGGTGTATTGACATTAACACTTCTACAGGAGCTAAATTTGGTACCTGATCAATCTAGAAGAGGAAAGATAAAGCAAGACATCACATGTCAGATGGAATGATTAAGAAAATATTTGGCTGAACGAGATGAAACAGAATGCAAACTGATTACATTAGAAATATCACATGTATCATACGCAACATCAAAATGATATACAGACATCAAATAAATGGTCTGGAAATCTTGTGAGAAAGCAGCCTGACTAGTTCAGTATCAAATGTCTTTGGCATTCAGTGGTAGAGTGAAATCTGGTGATAAAAATAACTTAACTAGCTCATGTCAATCAACTGCTTAAAGCAATGGATTATGAAATGGAAACATTGTGAGAAAGTAGCTTGGCTAATGTCAGACATTTACAACATTGGAAATATTGTGAACAAGCAACATGTCTTGTGTCAAATGTCTACAACATTGGGTAAAGACATACTGTCAACTTGTGGCAAGACAGCAGATAGATCAATACATGATGATGATGGTGATCCCTTTAGCTGTAAGTAGCCCCTGGCCGCCTATGACCTCTACAACAGGTGAAAATATGTCAGTCACATCAGACAGGCAGAACTACATCAGGAACTAATGATACTGAAATACCGTGATGACATGTTGAAACAAATACATTGATAATATGGTAACATGCATGTCTTGATTAATACACCAAATACCAAGGCGATACACATCTAGTATAGGACAGTTTGTTACATTTCATATTTCAAGACACATCAGTGTGAAGGCTGCTGTTTCTCAACTTGAGTAAGAACATAAAACTGTCAGGGGAACTATAGAAAATGCTAAATTTCACTTCAGATCACTTGCCGTATTCACATTGAGGGTGGAATGCAGTGGATTTCCAACAGCCAATTAATTTCATGCACTGATAACTGGTAACTTTCTTGTCCAATTCTTGTTGCCATATGCCCACATAAATATTGACCTTACTCTCGCAGTCTGCCTCTACCGTGATTTCTTGCAGGGTATTATTTTATTACATGTCTGAAGTCATCTCATTTGGTAATCTCCTTTTACAAGTTTCTAGATGATTTCTTTGTTTCACATCTTGTCTTTCCATGACATTCTTCTACACATTCCATTTCCTTATGGCATTCTCCAAATGTTTGCTCATGGTTCATGTTTCCAGGCCATGTAATAACACCTTACATTGGTTTTCATACAATGGTATAAGTGCCGGTCTTTCAAAAAAGCTGGGGGTTGATTGGGATGTCCTGCAAAGGATGTGCAACTACCTTTAATAATGCAGAGTTTACACAGTGTCTGAAGACCTCCATTTGCAGTCTTTAAGTTATTTCTTTCCTCGTTAGAACATGTCTTGTGTTGTTCAAAAAAAAATTTAGCAATTCCTATTATCTTCTGTATTTCTGTTCAACATGTGTCATCTTATGATATTATTTGACTAAGAGTTGGGAACTTTTGACCTGGCCAGTAAAAATAAACATGCCATTTGTTTCCCTGACCCACTTTCCATCCAGGTTCACAGAGGCTGGAAATCTATCTGCATGATGCAGAGTTCCTGGAGTTGAGATACAACACATCAAGCTCTGCATTTAATCTGACTATAGGCATACACTACCTCATGCAATACACACCACATACTATAATACAGGAACACGCAGACAACTGCAGGATAAACAAAGTCTTGCAACAAGAATACTTGTAGATTAGAAGTAAACAACTTTGGTTTTTCACCACCTACAAATATTTAGTTTGCATCCACAGAAAATAATACTGACAAAGTTCCTCAATGTGTGCCCCTCATGTAAAAAGGTACATATCTAAACAGTCGTCTAATTATCCCAAACATGCCACAATTGATCCCTCGTTTTTCCACTTTCAGTTCTTGAACTGTCTAAACTTGGAGATTGACCTATTATTTGGTGCAAACCAAACATTGTAAAGCTTTAATTACAAACACTTCACACCATCAAACTACAGATGCTCTGTTTGAATCACCCTGTATTTATAAGAGACAAAAGCATGTTATCAGGTGCAACTCCTACTAGATATCCCTGCGACTGATACAGGCAGTCAGCCAGACACTGCAGCCATACTACTGTCATCATGCAGGAGGTCAGCCAGACACCACAGCCATACTACTGTCATCATGCAGCAAGTTCTTAGCAGAACATTGCTCTCATTTTTGTCCACTGACCAGTGTCTTATCTTTGACCACTTCTCCTGCCCCAGGTGTCTGCAATGTTGTGTCCAGCTTCATGTTGGTCAACCTTGCCTCTACTTCCAGGAACCACCCTTCCATCACTGTTCTGCCCAAGCCACTGACATTTCATATGGACACAGTATTTCAATTTATGCGACATTATACCGTTTACGACCCGATGTTTTTTTTTTTAATGTTCTTATTTTGTAGAATGTTAGCATTTTCCTTCTTCTTCATTCACAATATTCCAAGGACTCACTGGTAACATTTAGGCTCGAAAGCCCTCATTTTCTTCTTAAGTAATGAACATGAACTACTTCTCACAATCACAGACACCCTGGTCAGTTTAAATTAAGTAATTGTTGAGGTGTGCGAGTGTACACTTTATTCTCAAGAGTGCTAAAATGCACCAGTACACGTAGAAGACATAAATCCAAGTAGGTCATCCCAGCAGTAGCTACTTCACAGGTTTCACTAATTCTTCATTCATCATGTGCCGATAAGCATTGGTGGTCATGATTTGCCATCTCACTCGATCACCAGGGTTGTGGATCAGCTCTGTGTTCTTGTCTCGACTATACCACATGGTCAGGACATCCAGGTATTTACTTCTCTGCCTTCCCCTTTGTTCTCTCCCCCCATTATCTTGTCAGTTGTCATCAATTTCTCCCTTCTCATAATGTAATCAAAGCATTTTGTCTACGTCTAATTTCTCTAATCAATATACAATTTTCGTTTGTTTCTTGCAGGACTTGTTTATTGGTTTTTCTGTCTGTCCATGATATTCTTTGCATTTTCCTCAGAAACCACATTTCTACAGCCATTAGATGTTTTTCACATCCATACAAAAGTACAGGTTCTATGTAGCAATTCAACACTTTTTGTCTCGTTGCAATTTACATCTTTTTATTGGTCAGTATGGTCAATGCCTAGAAGGAAAGCAACAGCAAACTATCTACTTTAAACTTGCCTAGTTTATTATGATTTGTCGAATCACAGAACGTCACTAATACTAGATAATGGTTATTTGTACTGAAGTGACTGATGCCCTTTCTTTCTTATCAACTCAAAACATAATCAGGTACAGAGTCTCATAACACAATCAGGTACATTTGTTATACGTCTGTGCGCTAGGGGACAAGTAAGATGGTGTCACCTAGCCAAAAGCCTGATCAACTAGCGGTCAGAAGACCATTAGGAAGCTCAAATGTAGCAACAGATCTGAAGTCCACAGAATCCCTGCCAAACTTGGTGCAAACAACAATGTCCAACAACATCTGATGTGCACACTCAACTTCACTGCACCAACATCCACCAACTTCTGAAGTGCACAAAAGAGCTGTTGACTGCACTGCACTTAAATCTATCAAAATGAAGTGTACATAAGCATTTCCAACATGACTGATCAATGTCTAAAAGATTGTTTTTAAAAATGGAATTCACATGATAACTGCCAACTACACTCAGTGCACCAATATCCAACAATAAGATCACACATGATCACTGCCAACTTCACTCAGTGCACCAATATCCAACAATAAGATCACTGCCAACTTCACTCAGTGCACCAATATCCAAAAATAAGATCACACATGATCACTGCCAACTTCACTCAATGCACCAATATCCAACAATAAGATCACTGCCAACTTCACTCAATGCACCAATATCCAACAATAAGATCACTGCCAACTTCACTCAGTGCACCAATATCCAACAATAAGATCACTGCCAACTTCACTCAATGCACCAATATCCAACAATAAGATCACTGCCAACTTCACTCAGTGCACCAATATCCAACAATAAGATCACTGCCAACTTCACTCAATGCACCAATATCCAACAATAAGATCACTGCCAACTTCACTCAGTGCACCAATATCCAACAATAAGATCACTGCCAACTTCACTCAGTGCACCAATATCCAACAATAAGATCACTGCCAACTTCACTCAGTGCACCAATATCCAACAATAAGATCACACATGATCACTGCCAACTACACTCAGTGCACCAGTATGAGGTATGGCCTAGGTTGATGTTTTATGTTTCAGCTAGGTCCCTGGCTAGGGTATGACCTAGATTGATGTTTTATGTTTCAGGTATATCCCTGGCTGGGGTATGGCTGAGGTTGATGTTTTATGTTTTAGATAGGTCCCTGTCAACAAACCCCAACCCAATGCTTAGAAGGAATGATCATTACATAAGAGAAGCTAGACCAGCATGGCCACTCTCAACACTTTGAAAGCCAATTTCTTCACCTTGGCAAATGCTGAAATCAACACTCTATAGAGTTACAATTAACTATCATTCTAAAATTAACATTCAGACAGTTCTAATCTAGTACTAATAATGCTGGTGTTTTAAAAAAAAGATTATTTTGTGCCATTACTTCACAAACAGAAACGTAAGTACATCAGAATCAATTTTATATGCATATACATGTTGAGATATGTATTCCAATACACTCACGTAATATTCACCAGCACATAATATATTCCACCACAGCCACTTGTAATATTGGCTGATGATTAACTTATTCCAAAATAGCCTCAAACAAGAGCCTTAATGACTTGGCAACGAATGTATTACAATGCAGCCTCAATAACAGTCAGGACAGGTTATATATTATCTGTATACTCACATAGGCATGTTCATGCATCATATACAACATATCATACCATTTAGACATCATATATCTCCAAAACATCATAAACCATTACCTGTAGCAAAATCATCAAAGAAAAGAATTCAACACTTTATTATGGAGTAGACAACTAAATCCTTTAGCTGCACAAGGCCATACATTATAAAATCAAAGGGTGCAAAAACCATTGTACACGTGAAATTTAAATAAACAAAAGCGTATCTCTGAAAAGAAGTTTATGGTGATTTAAAGTAGTGCATGTAAAACACAGCTTTAGAAGGACCCGCAGAGGACAACTACCTTCATTAACAAATAGTGCTGACACCAGGGAACACACAACAGACAATTCTAAATTGTGTATAAGTTTTCAACATGAATTATATTTTATTAAAACTAAAGCTACTATAACATGAACAAGTCTGGCTGAGAATAAACAGACGAGTTCTGTACAACCAGCTTGACCTGGAAAACTAGCCAGTCTGTACAGAACATGCATGGCTCTGTACAACCAGCCTGGCTCTTCAGAACAAGCATGGATCTATAGAACAAGCATGGCTCTGTACAGCCACCCTGGCTCTGTACAACCATCTTGACAATATAAAACTAGCCTGGTTTTATAGAACAAGCATGGCTCTGTACAACCCGACAGGCACCATAAAACCCATTTGACTGTCAAATGAAGCATTAAATTAATAAAAATGACCACTTATAAATGCACGACTACTATGTTACACGTGTGGTCAAGAATTGTTTAAATCACCAGCATGGTATTATGCCGCACCACTGCTGGAGCCCATTAGGAGTATTCTGTTGAGCGCTGTGGTTCAAAGCCAGTTTGACATCCCATATTGATGGGACTGGCTTTTCCACATTTTACCTTTTGCAGATAAAACAAATAAAAACATTGCCGTAAAAGGATGAGAACTTACTGTCTCCAGGTTAGCAGATCAATATCAATGCAATTGGCCACTTCAAAGTATAAACCAAAAACAGACAATTTCCATAGCAGGAATCTGCTAGGAAGTTTGAGGACCATCACAATGAACCCTTGTTTGACTGCACTCTTGTCACTGTTAATGTCCTAACAGTTACACCAATGTGTCTGCCTCAAAGTATAATCATAAGATAAATATATAATAATAATTACTAGAGATAGAAACATGAAAGAAACTCAGCACTATGAACAAAACATGTGCACTTTCTAGCTAGAGGACCGGTGTGTTGGTGATTATGAGGAGTACTCCATGGTCTTGATAAACTCCACGGCCGAGGTCAGTTGCAGCCACCAGTACTGCTCCTCCCCATGAAGGCGCTTCTCGTAGAAACTGTTGACATACTGGATGGTTGACAACAACCCAAAGGGGTTGGCTTTGATCAGAACGTAGATGAGTACAGGCATGAAGTCATCAGCGGCAGGCACTGATTTTTCGTTGGCCATACTGAGAAGATTCATGATGGTCTGTGAGCAACGAAGGACACAGCGTATCTTGTCCTTGGGTGTCTGTGGACGGAAGATTCACTTGCAAATTGATTGTGTGTCTAATTTGACATTAATAGGTTACTAAATAGTTCTCATCTCATCATGTTCCTCTTGTACCTTGCAGTGTCGAGGTGAAGTATAAACAGAGGGAGAGTGCCCGCTTATAGGCTTCATGTGTCGAGATTCCCATGGACTCTTGTTATTCCCTCTGAACATCATTTACATGGTCGACCTCTTCCTCTGCTTCCATCTGGTCTGTACATTAAATAAGTTTAATATGGCTTTTAGTTTCTGAGATATGAGGATGTTGTTTATGAACCAGTTTTCTTTGATGTTCAGATCTTGTAAAATGTCAATAATTTTCTTCTTCTCCGTCCACAATATTCTGAGTGTTTTTCTGTAACAATTTTGTTTACAAGCACCAATATTCTTCTTGAGTGATTGTCCATGACTCAAATGTAGTCACCGGAAACATGCATCTTCTCAATAATGTTACTGTAACTTGCTAGCTGGTATGGTGTCATAGGTTCTTCATACCATTTAATCTCAATAGTGTAACTAGAAGGTCCCCTTTCTGGAACCCACGGAGCACAAGAAATCAAGGAAGGCTGACAAACACAGGGTGAAGAGAATTAGAGGTGAAAGATGTATAATATTGGGAGGTCATGGAGGGAGCTGGGGGGTATAGCAAATGGTCATATGGCTAGAAGTCTCCCTGGCGAAGGGGTTAAGGATGCTGTTCGTAATCCCATATACCCACGTACAAAACACAGCGGCGCAAGATTCGGCAACGTATCGTGTAACGTTGGTTTCTTACGGAAAGGTATGCAAGCAGGTCATTCAGAAAGCAATGGCAAACTACTGAACGTAAATAACTTGCTAAGACATCAACAGCAGCTGAAAAATGCTGGTGTTGATTGCAATGTCCTGTAAATAGGATATGTAAAACAAAAACAAACAAACAAAATATGGCTAGGCCTGAGGGTCCCTGCTCCAATGAGGGGACAGAGTACAAGCAGAAGAAGATTTCTCCCATAATGCATCAGCTTCAAACACCTGTCTTGCTTTGAACTCAAGCATAGTCTACAAGTGCTACTGCTAGTGAGTGTATTGGACTGATTTTTGCATGTCGATTTGCTTTCCATATTACCAGTGTCACTCGCCATCAGGCAAACCCTCTCTGATTTATGAGGTACTTGCAATTTACATTCCGAAGTGAGCTCAACGTTTGAGTGCAACTGACCAGTGTAAGAGTTGAACCTGCTATCTCTGCACCAGCAAAACAGAAGTTTACCGGTGAACAGTCTTATCCATTCAGCCATGCAGATCACTTCTGGAACTAAAATGGTTACGTTACTGAAACAACAGCATCTAAATCATGACAGCACTGGCACAAGCATGCACATGCAACACATGACAGACAACCTACACACACAACACATAACAGACAACCTATACACACAACACATAACAGACAACCTATACACACAACACATAACAGACAACCTACACACACAACACATAACAGACAACCTACACACACAACACATAACAGACAACCTACACACACAACACATAACAGACAACCTACACACACAACACATAACAGACAACCTATACACACAACACATAACAGACAACCTACACACACAACACATAACAGACAACCTATACACACAACACATAACAGACAACCTACACACACAACCTACACACACAACACATAACAGACAACCTATACACACAACACATAACAGACAACCTACACACACAACACATAACAGACAACCTACACACACAACACATAACAGACAACCTACACACGCACACATAACAGACAACCTACACACGAACACATAACAGACAACCTACACACACAACACATAACAGACAACCTACACACACAACACAAAACAGACAACCTATACATACAACACATAACAGACAACCTACACACACAACACATAACAGACAACCTACACATGCACACATAACAGACAACCTACACACACAACACATAACAGACAAGCTACACATACAACACATAACAGACAACCTACACACGCACACATAACAGACAACCTATACATACAACACATAACAGACAACCTACACACACAACACATAACAGACAACCTACACACAACACATGACAGACAACCTACACACAACACATAACAGACAACCTATACACACAACACATAACAGACAACCTACACATACAACACATAACAGACAACCTACACATGCACACATAACAGACAACCTATACATACAACACATAACAGACAACCTACACAAGCACACATAACAGACAACCTATACATACAACACATAACAGACAACCTACACACACAACACATAACAGACAACCTACACACACAACACATAACAGACAACCTACACACACAACACATAACAGACAACCTACACACACAACACATAACAGACAACCTACACACACAACACATAACAGACAACCTACACACACAACACATAACAGACAACCTACACACGCACACATAACAGACAACCTATACATACAACACATAACAGACAACCTACACACACAACACATAACAGACAACCTATACATACAACACATAACAGACAACCTATACACACAACACATAACAGACAACCTACACACACAACACACAACAGACAACCTATACATACAACACATAACAGACAACCTACACACACAACACATAACAGACAACCTACACATACAACACATAACAGACAACCTACACATACAACACATAACAGACAACCTACACATACAACACATAACAGACAACCTACACATACAACACATAACAGACAACCTACACACACAACACATAACAGACAACCTACACATACAACACATAACAGACAACCTATACATACAACACATAACAGACAACCTACACATACAACACATAACAGACAACCTACACACACAACACATAACAGACAACCTACACATACAACACATAACAGACAACCTACACATACAACACATAACAGACAACCTACACATACAACACATAACAGACAACCTACACACACAACACATAACAGACAACCTACACATACAACACATAACAGACAACCTACACATACAACACATAACAGACAACCTACACATACAACACATAACAGACAACATACACACACAACACATAACAGACAACCTACACATACAACACATAACAGACAACCTACACATACAACACATAACAGACAACCTACACACACAACACATAACAGACAACCTACACATACAACACATAACAGACAACCTACACATACAACACATAACAGACAACCTACACATACAACACATAACAGACAACCTACACACACAACACATAACAGACAACCTACACACACAACACATAACAGACAACTTACACATACAACACATAACAGACAACCTACACATACAACACATAACAGACAACCTACACACACAACACATAACAGACAACCTACACACACAACAGACAACCTACACATACAACACATAACAGACAACCTACACATACAACACAACAGACAACCTACACATAACAGACAACCTACACACACAACACATAACAGACAACCTATACACACAACACATAACAGACAACCTACACACAACACATAACAGACAACCTACACACGCACACATAACAGACAACCTATACACACAACACATAACAGACAACCTATACACACAACACATAACAGACAACCTATACACACAACACATAACAGACAACCTACACATACAACACATAACAGACAACCTACACACAACACATAACAGACAACCTACACACACAACACATAACAGACAACCTATACACACAACACATAACAGACAACCTACACACACAACACATAACAGACAACCTACACACACAACACATAACAGACAACCTATACACACAACACATAACAGACAACCTACACACGAACACATAACAGACAACCTATACACACAACACATAACAGACAACCTATACACACAACACATAACAGACAACCTATACACACAACACATAACAGACAACCTATACACACAACACATAACAGACAACCTACACATACAACACATAACAGACAACCTACACACACAACACATAACAGACAACCTACACACAACACATAACAGACAACCTACACACACAACACATAACAGACAACCTACACACGAACACATAACAGACAACCTACCACACAACACATAACAGACAACCTATACACACAACCAATAACAGACAACTACACACGCACACATAACAGACAACCTATACACACAACACATAACAGACAACCTACACACACAACACATAACAGACAACCTACACACAACACATAACAGACAACCTACACACAACACATAACAGACAACCTACACACACAACACATAACAGACAACCTACACACAACACATAACAGACAACCTACACACAACACATAACAGACAACCTACACACAACACTTAACAGACAACCTACACACACAACACATAACAGACAACCTACACACAACACATAACAGACAACCTACACACAACACATAACAGACAACCTACACACAACACATAACAGACAACCTACACACAACACATAACAGACAACCTACACACAACACATAACAGACAACCCACACACACAACACATAACAGACAACCTACACACGCAACACATAACAGACAACCTACACACGCAACACATAACAGACAACCTATACACACAACACATAACAGACAACCTACACACAACACATAACAGACAACCTATACACAACACATAACAGACAACCTACACACACAACACATAACAGACAACCTACACACAACACATAACAGACAACCTATACACACAACACATAACAGACAACCTACACACAACACATTACAGACAACCTACACACAACACATAACAGACAACCTATACACACAACACATAACAGACAACCTACACACGAACACATAACAGACAACCTATACACACAACACATAACAGACAACCTATACACACAACACATAACAGACAACCTACACACACAACACATAACAGACAACCTATACACACAACACATAACAGACAACCTATACACACAACACATAACAGACAACCTACACACAACACATAACAGACAACCTATACACACAACACATAACAGACAACCTACACACGCACAACACATAACAGACAACCTACACACGCACACATAACAGACAACCTATACACACAACACATAACAGACAACCTACACACAACACATAACAGACAACCTATACACACAACACATAACAGACAACCTACACACAACACATAACAGACAACCTATACACGCACACATAACAGACAACCTATACACACAACACATAACAGACAACCTACACACGCACACATAACAGACAACCTATACACACAACACATAACAGACAACCTACACACGCACACATAACAGACAACCTATACACACAACACATAACAGACAACCTACACACAACACATAACAGACAACCTACACACAACACATAACAGACAACCTATACACACAACACATAACAGACAACCTACACACGCACAACACATAACAGACAACCTACACACGCACACATAACAGACAACCTATACACACAACACATAACAGACAACCTACACACAACACATAACAGACAACCTATACACACAACACATAACAGACAACCTACACACAACACATAACAGACAACCTATACACGCACACATAACAGACAACCTATACACACAACACATAACAGACAACCTACACACGCACACATAACAGACAACCTATACACACAACACATAACAGACAACCTACACACGCACACATAACAGACAACCTATACACACAACACATAACAGACAACCTACACACAACACATAACAGACAACCTATACACACAACACATAACAGACAACCTACACACGCACACATAACAGACAACCTATACACACAACACATAACAGACAACCTACACACAACACATAACAGACAACCTATACATGAACACATAACAGACAACCTACACACAAACACATAACAGACAACCTACACACGAACACATAACAGACAACCAACACACGAACACATAACAGACAACCTAAACACACAACACATAACAGACAACCTACACACGCAACACATAACAGACAACCTATACACACAACACATAACAGACAACCTACACACACAACACATAACAGACAACCTACACACACAACACATAACAGACAACCTACACACACAACACATAACAGACAACCTACACACGCACACATAACAGACAACCTACACACGAACATATAACAGACAACCTACACACACAACACATAACAGACAACCTACACACACAACACAAAACAGACAACCTATACATACAACACATAACAGACAACCTACACACACAACACATAACAGACAACCTACACATGCACACATAACAGACAACCTACACACACAACACATAACAGACAAGCTACACATACAACACATAACAGACAACCTACACACGCACACATAACAGACAACCTATACATACAACACATAACAGACAACCTACACACACAACACATAACAGACAACCTACACACAACACATGACAGACAACCTACACACAACACATAACAGACAACCTATACACACAACACATAACAGACAACCTACACACACAACACATAACAGACAACCTACACATGCACACATAACAGACAACCTACACACACAACACATAACAGACAACCTACACATACAACACATAACAGACAACCTACACATGCACACATAACAGACAACCTATACATACAACACATAACAGACAACCTACACAAGCACACATAACAGACAACCTATACATACAACACATAACAGACAACCTACACACACAACACATAACAGACAACCTACACACACAACACATAACAGACAACCTACACATACACACATAACAGACAACCTACACACACAACACATAACAGACAACCTACACACACAACACATAACAGACAACCTACACACACAACACATAACAGACAACCTACACACGCACACATAACAGACAACCTATACATACAACACATAACAGACAACCTACACACACAACACATAACAGACAACCTATACATACAACACATAACAGACAACCTATACACACAACACATAACAGACAACCTACACACACAACACACAACAGACAACCTATACATACAACACATAACAGACAACCTACACACACAACACATAACAGACAACCTACACATACAACACATAACAGACAACCTACACATACAACACATAACAGACAACCTACACATACAACACATAACAGACAACCTACACATACAACACATAACAGACAACCTACACACACAACACATAACAGACAACCTACACATACAACACATAACAGACAACCTATACATACAACACATAACAGACAACCTACACATACAACACATAACAGACAACCTACACACACAACACATAACAGACAACCTACACATACAACACATAACAGACAACCTACACATACAACACATAACAGACAACCTACACACACACAACACATAACAGACAACCTACACACACACAACACATAACAGACAACCTACACATACAACACATATCAGACAACCTACACATACAACACATAACAGACAACCTACACATACAACACATAACAGACAACCTACACACACACACATAACAGACAACCTACACATACAACACATAACAGACAACCTACACATACAACACATAACAGACAACCTACACACACAACACATAACAGACAACCTACACATACAACACATAACAGACAACCTACACATACAACACATAACAGACAACCTACACATACAACACATAACAGACAACCTACACACACAACACATAACAGACAACCTACACACACAACACATAACAGACAACTTACACATACAACACATAACAGACAACCTACACATACAACACATAACAGACAACCTACACACACAACACATAACAGACAACCTACACACACAACAGACAACCTACACATACAACACATAACAGACAACCTACACATACAACACAACAGACAACCTACACATACAACACATTACAGACAACCTACACACACAACACATAACAGACAACCTATACACACAACACCATAACCGACAACCTACACACAACAATAACAGACAACCTACACACGCACACATAACAGACAACCTATACACACAACACATAACAGACAACCTATACACACAACACATAACAGACAACCTATACACACAACAACATACAGACAACCTACACATACAACACATAACAGACAACCTACACACAACACATAACAGACAACCTACACACACACACATACCAGACAACCTATACACACAACACATAACAGACAACCTTACACACACAACACATAACAGACAACCTACACCACACAACACATAACAGACAACCTATACACACACCACATATACAGACAACCTACACACGAACACATAACAGACAACCTATACACACAACACATAACAGACAACCTATACACACAACACATAACAGACAACCTATACACACAACACATAACAGACAACCTATACACACAACACATAACAGACAACCTACACACGAACACATAACAGACAACCTACACACACAACACATAACAGACAACCTACACACAACACATAACAGACAACCTACACACACAACACATAACAGACAACCTACACACGAACACATAACAGACAACCTACACACAACACATAACAGACAACCTATACACACAACACATAACAGACAACCTACACACGCACACATAACAGACAACCTATACACACAACACATAACAGACAACCTACACACACAACACATAACAGACAACCTACACACAACACATAACAGACAACCTACACACAACACATAACAGACAACCTACACACACAACACATAACAGACAACCTACACACAACACATAACAGGACAACCTACACCACAACACATAACAGACAACCTACACACAACACTTAACAGACAACCTACACACACAAACACATAACAGACAACCTACACACAACACATAACAGACAACCTACACACAACACATAACAGACAACCTACACACAACACATAACAGACAACCTACACACAACACACATACATACACTCCTACACACACATAACAGACAACCCAACACACAACACATAACAGACAACCTACACACGCAACACATAACAGACAACCTACACACGCAACAACATAACAGGACACCTATACACACAACACTACAGACAACCTACACACAACACATAACAGACAACCTATACACAACACATAACAGACATACCTACACACACAACACATAACAGACAACTACACACAACACATAACAGACAACCTATACACACACACATAACAGACAACCTACACACAACACATAACAGACAACCTACACACAACACATAACAGGACAACCTATACTACACAACACATAACAGACAACCTACACACGAACACATAACAGACAACCTATACACACAACACATAACAGACAACCTATACACACAACACATAACAGATCACCTACACACACAACACATTAACAGACAACCTATACACACAACACATAACAGACAACCTATTACACACAACACACATAACAGACAACCTACACACAACACATAACAGACAACCTATACACACAACACATAACAGACAAACCTACACACGCACAACACATAACAGACAACCTACACACGCACACATAACAGACAACCTTATACACACAACACATAACAGACAACCTACCACACAACACATAACAGACAACCTATACACACAACACATAACAGACAACCTACACACAACACATAACAGACAAACCTATACACGCACACATAACAGACAACCTATACACACAACACAATAACAGACAACCTAACACGCACAACATAACAGACAACCTATACACACAACACATAACACAGACAACCTACACACGCACACATAACAGACAAACCTATACACACAACACATAACAGACAAACCTACACACGAACACATAACAGACAACCTATACACACAACATAACAGACAACCTACACACACAACACATAAACAGACAACCTATACACACAACACATAACAGACAACCTACACACACACACATAACAGACAACCTTACACACGAACACATAACAGACAACCTACACAAGCAACACATAACAGACAACCTACACACGAAACACATAACAGACAACCTACACACAACACATAACAGACAACCTATCACACAACACATAACAGACAACCATACACACACAACACATAACAGACAACCTATACACACAACATCATAACAGACAACCTACACACAACACCATAACAGACAACCTACACCACGAACACATAACAGACAACCTACACACGCAACACATAACAGACAACCTACACACGCAACACATAACAGACAACCTACACACACAACACATAACAGACAACCTATACACACAACACATAACAGACAACCTATACACACAACACATAAACAGACAACCTATACACACAACACATAACAGACAACCTACACACAACACATAACAGACAACCTATACATGAACACATAACAGACAACCTACACACAAACACATAACAGACAACCTACACACGAACACATAACAGACAACCACACACGAACACATAACAGACAACCTAAACACACAACACATAACAGACAACCTACACACGCAACACATAACAGACAACCTACACACGCAACACATAACAGACAACCTACACACGCAACACATAACAGACAACCTACACACACAACACATAACAGACAACCTATACACACAACACATAACAGACAACCTATACACACAACACATAACAGACAACCTATACACACAACACATAACAGACAACCTACACACACAACACATAACAGACAACCTATACACACAACACATAACAGACAACCTACACACAACACATAACAGACAACCTACACACGCACACATAACAGACAACCTATACACACAACACATAACAGACAACCTATACACACAACACATAACAGACAACCTATACACACAACACATAACAGACAACCTACACATACACACATAACAGACAACCTACACACAACACATAACAGACAACCTACACACACAACACAAGATGTGTATAAGAGACAGCCTATACACACAACACATAACAGACAACCTACACACACAACACATAACAGACAACCTACACACACAACACATAACAGACAACCTATACACACAACACATAACAGACAACCTACACACGAACACATAACAGACAACCTATACACACAACACATAACAGACAAACCTATACACACAACACATAACAGACAACCTATACACACAACACATAACAGACACCTATACACACAACACATAACAGACAACCTACACATACAACACATAACAGACAACCTACACACACAACACATAACAGACAACCTACACACAACACATAACAGACAACCTACACACACAACACATAACAGACAACCTACACACGAACACATAACAGACAACCTACACACAACACATAACAGACAACCTATACACACAACACATAACAGACAACCTACACACGCACACATAACAGACAACCTATACACACAACACATAACCGTACAACCCTACACACACAACACATAAACAGACAACCTACACACAACACATAACAGACAACCTACACACAACACATAACAGACAACCTACACACACAACACATAACAGACAACCTACACACAACACATAACAGACAATCCTACACACAACACATAACAGGACAACCTACACACAACACTTAACAGACAACCTACACACACAACACATAACAGACAACCTACACACAACACATAACAGACAACCTACACACAACACATAACAGACAACCTACACACAACACATAACAGACCAACCTACACACAACACATAACAGACAACCTACAACAACAACACTAACAGACAACCCACACACACAACACATAACAGACAACCTACACACGCAACACATAACAGACAAACCTACACACGCACACATAACAGACAACTATACACACAACACATAAACAGACAACCTACACACAACACATAACAGACAACCTATACACAACACATAACAGACAACCTACACACACAACACATAACAGACAACCTACACACAACACATAACAGACAACCTATACACACAACACATAACAGACAACCTACACACAACACATAACAGACAACCTACACACAACACATAACAGACAACCTATACACACAACACATAACAGACAACCTACACACGAACACATAACAGACAACCTATACACACAACACATAACAGACAACCTATACACACAACACATAACAGACAACCTACACACACAACACATAACAGACAACCTATACACACAACACATAACAGACAACCTATACACACAACACATAACAGACAACCTACACACAACACATAACAGACAACCTATACACACAACACATAACAGACAACCTACACACGCACAACACATAACAGACAACCTACACACGCACACATAACAGACAACCTATACACACAACACATAACAGACAACCTACACACAACACATAACAGACAACCTATACACACAACACATAACAGACAACCTACACACAACACATAACAGACAACCTATACACGCACACATAACAGACAACCTATACACACAACACATAACAGACAACCTACACACGCACACATAACAGACAACCTATACACACAACACATAACAGACAACCTACACACGCACACATAACAGACAACCTATACACACAATCACATAACAGACAACCTACACACGAACACATAACAGAACAACCTATACACACAACACATAACAGACAACCTACACACACAACACATAACAGACAACCTATACACACAACACATAACAGACAACCTACACACAAACACATAACAGACAACCTACACACGAACACATAACAGACAACCTACACAAGCAACACATAACAGACAACCTACACACGCAACACATAACAGACAACCTATACACACAACACATAACAGACAACACTACACACAACACATAACAGACAACCTATACACACAACACATAACAGACAACCTATACACACAACACATAACAGACAACCTACACAAACACATAACAGACAACCTACACCCGAACACATACAGACCAACCTACACACGCAACACATAACAGACAAACCTACACACGCACACATAACAGACAACCTACACACACAACACATAACAGACAACCTATACACACAACACATAACAGACAACCTATACACACAACACATAACAGACAACCTATACACACAACACATAACAGACAACCTACACACAACACATAACAGACAACCTATACATGAACACATAACAGACAACCTACACACAACACATAACAGACAACCTAGCACACGAACACATAACAGACAACCAACACACGAACACATAACAGACAACCTAAACACACAACACATAACAGACAACCTACACACGCAACACATAACAGACAACCTACACACGCAACACATAACAGACAACCTACACACGCACACATAACAGACAACCTACACACACAACACATAACAGACAACCTATACACACAACACATAACAGACAACCTATACACACAACACATAACAGACAACCTATACACACAACACATAACAGACAACCTACACACACACACACACATAACAGACAACCTACACACACAACACATAACAGACAACCTACACACACAACACATAACAGACAACCTATACACACAACACATAACAGACAACCTACACACGCACACATAACAGACAACCTACACACACAACACATAACAGACAACCTATACACACAACACATAACAGACAACCTATACACACAACACATAACAGACAACCTATACACACAACACATAACAGACAACCTACACACAACACATAACAGACAACCTATACATGAACACATAACAGACAACCTACACACAAACACATAACAGACAACCTACACACGAACACATAACAGACAACCAACACACGAACACATAACAGACAACCTAAACACACAACACATAACAGACAACCTACACACGCAACACATAACAGACAACCTACACACGCAACACATAACAGACAACCTACACACGCACACATAACAGACAACCTACACACACAACACATAACAGACAACCTATACACACAACACATAACAGACAACCTATACACACAACACATAACAGACAACCTATACACACAACACATAACAGACAACCTACACACACAACACATAACAGACAACCTATACACACAACACATAACAGACAACCTACACACAACACATAACAGACAACCTACACACGCACACATAACAGACAACCTATACACACAACACATAACAGACAACCTATACACACAACACATAACAGACAACCTATACACACAACACATAACAGACAACCTACACATACAACACATAACAGACAACCTACACACAACACATAACAGACAACCTACACACACAACACATAACAGACAACCTATACACAAAACACATAACAGACAACCTACACACACAACACATAACAGACAACCTACACACACAACACATAACAGACAACCTATACACACAACACATAACAGACAACCTACACACGAACACATAACAGACAACCTATACACACAACACATAACAGACAACCTATACACACAACACATAACAGACAACCTATACACACAACACATAACAGACAACCTATACACACAACACATAACAGACAACCTACACATACAACACATAACAGACAACCTACACACACAACACATAACAGACAACCTACACACAACACATAACAGACAACCTACACACACAACACATAACAGACAACCTACACACGAACACATAACAGACAACCTACACACAACACATAACAGACAACCTATACACACAACACATAACAGACAACCTACACACGCACACATAACAGACAACCTATACACACAACACATAACAGACAACCTACACACACAACACATAACAGACAACCTACACACAACACATAACAGACAACCTACACACAACCACATAACAGACAACCTACACACACGCACCACCTAACAGCACAAACCTGCATACACACAATACACATAACAGCACAACCTCTACACAACAACACACTCAACAGACAACCATACACACCAACACACTTAACAGACAAACTACACATCACAACACCTAACAGACATACTCTACACACCAACAACATAACAGCCACAACCCTTACACACACAACACATAACAGTACAACCTCATGACACACAACACCTAACAGACAAACCTTAACATCACCACAATCAATAACAGACAACCTACACCCAACAACCCATAACAGGACAACCTCACTACAGCACAACACATAACAGCACAACCTACACTACGAACACATAGCAGACCACCTATACACACAACATAACCGACAACCTATACACACAACCACCTAACAGACAACCGTTATACACACAACACATAACAGACAACCTATACACACACACATAACAGACAACCTACACTACAACACATAACAGACAACCTACACACACAACACATAACAGACAACCTACACACAACACATAACAGACAACCTATCACACACAACACAATAACAGACAACCTACACACAACACATAACAGACAACCTACACACAACACATAACAGACAACCTATACACACAACACATAACAGACAACCTACACACGAACACATAACAGACAACCTATACACACAACACATAACAGACAACCTATACACACAACACATAACAGACAACCTACACACACAACACATAACAGACAACCTATACACACAACACATAACAGACAACCTATACACACAACACATACACAGACAACCTACACACAACACATAACAGACAACCTATACACACAACACATAACAGACAACCTACACACGCACAACACATAACAGACAACCTACACACGCACACATAACAGACAACCTATACACACAACACATAACAGACAACCTACACACAACACATAACAGACAACCTATACACACAACACATAACAGACAACCTACACACAACACATAACAGACAACCTATACACGCACACATAACAGACAACCTATACACACAACACATAACAGACAACCTACACACGCACACATAACAGACAACCTATACACACAACACATAACAGACAACCTACACACGCACACATAACAGACAACCTATACACACAACACATAACAGACAACCTACACACGAACACATAACAGACAACCTATACACACAACACATAACAGACAACCTACACACACAACACATAACAGACAACCTATACACACAACACATAACAGACAACCTACACACAAACACATAACAGACAACCTACACACGAACACATAACAGACAACCTACACAAGCAACACATAACAGACAACCTACACACGCAACACATAACAGACAACCTATACACACAACACATAACAGACAACCTACACACAACACATAACAGACAACCTATACACACAACACATAACAGACAACCTATACACACAACACATAACAGACAACCTACACACAACACATAACAGACAACCTACACCCGAACACATAACAGACAACCTACACACGCAACACATAACAGACAACCTACACACGCACACATAACAGACAACCTACACACACAACACATAACAGACAACCTATACACACAACACATAACAGACAACCTATACACACAACACATAACAGACAACCTATACACACAACACATAACAGACAACCTACACACAACACATAACAGACAACCTATACATGAACACATAACAGACAACCTACACACAAACACATAACAGACAACCTACACACGAACACATAACAGACAACCAACACACGAACACATAACAGACAACCTAAACACACAACACATAACAGACAACCTACACACGCAACACATAACAGACAACCTACACACGCAACACATAACAGACAACCTACACACGCACACATAACAGACAACCTACACACACAACACATAACAGACAACCTATACACACAACACATAACAGACAACCTATACACACAACACATAACAGACAACCTATACACACAACACATAACAGACAACCTACACACACACACACACATAACAGACAACCTACACACACAACACATAACAGACAACCTACACACACAACACATAACAGACAACCTATACACACAACACATAACAGACAACCTACACACACAACACATAACAGACAACCTACACACAACACATAACAGACAACCCACACACACACACACATAACAGACAACCTACACACACAACACATAACAGACAACCTACACACACAACACATAACAGACAACCTACACACACACACATAACAGACAACCTACACACACAACACATAACAGACAACCTACACACGAACACATAACAGACAACCTACACACAACACATAACAGACAACCTACACACGAACACATAACAGACAACCTACACACACAACACATAACAGACAACCTACACACGCAACACATAACAGACAACCTACACGGTACGCGTTGATCATGTAGATTTCCTTCTGGGCTGCAGGCCAGGGACATTCCAAGTGGTACATGACAGGTATACGCAGATCTTTGTGCGATGGGCTGATCATTTTGGACAACTTGCGAAGGTGCTCCTGAAGAAGTCTGCAAAACATGATTTTGTGAATGTGGTAGACAATATTACAACAAAACTATGAGTTGTACATATTTCTTTCACTTTTTGGAATTTAGAAGTAGAGTTAAAAGAAACATGTTAAGTCCTTTTGAATGCCATTAAGGTAAGGAAAATAGCAGACTATATAATCAACCTTATCTAAAACAGTAATGGAAAAGTTCTCACCATCATAACAAATAAAATGAACAGATGGGCAGAATATTTTGAGGAAAGCCCTCTCAGATTTTCAGTCTGCAGAAGTGGAGCAGGAAGTAACCATCTATAGAAGAATTTAGAAAAGTTATCACTATCATCCTCCTGAAGGATGAGAAAGTTGCTGTCCAAATAACTTCCCAGCACAAGCTATTCAAGACAATATTAACACTTCGATTGAATTACCATACACATTATTTAACAGTCTGGGAATATGAAATAACAGCAGATGGGAGAGAAGCTTATTTCTACAGAGAAGGATATCTGGTGAGGCTGTCAAAGAAAGAAGACCCGCAGGAGTGTGGAGATTATAGAGGAATAAACAATGTTACTGTCAGTTTCTGGGTCATTATTAAGCAGGATCATCCCAGAGATATTTAACAAGAATGCCACTGGCAAATAACTAAGAGACAAACAGGCAGGCTTGAACAGATTCTGCAATGGCCAGACAGTCACATTACACATAATAAATGAGCAAATCACTGAAATATTCACCATTTTATATTGGATTTATGAACTATAATGAGGCCTTTGGTCACATTGACATGGAATCTCCATGGAAACTGATGAATGTAGCAAGGATAGGCTGGATCATGAAGGCAACAATAGCTACCAAAAGATAAGGTTCTCAATGGACCAAGAGATGGCAGCTTGACAATCAGGACTTCACTGCTCCGCAAATGCAGGATAAATAAAATACACTTGAACAATTAGGAATAACACTTCACAGGGGAAAGACAAAGGTAATAACAATAAATTAATCAAATTATTATCCAATTTTCCTTTGTGAAACCTTACTTCAAGAGGTGAAACCTCAGTTGATCAGAATGAAGTAGAAATGTGAGGACACAAAGTATTACATCTTCTTCATTGCCCTTCTGATGGGAATGCATCAGACAATAATTATGTACCTCTATAGCTCACACACCAGTGTCTGACTTCATGACATGCATTTGTGAGTGAGAGAAAAAGTAAGAGGGAGGGGAAAGAGAAATGTCCACAAGAGTCAATCCAAGAAAAAAGCTAGGTACAATGAGGCTTCAAATGAAAACCTTAAAAGTGTGACAGAAATTACAATAACCATGCCATTGTCTTGTAGCCTGTCAATATTGTTATTAAGGATGCCAAGAGTATTCAGCATGTGTCATCACAATGCAGATGAACAGGGTGATGTCATAATGAGTTTAATGATGGCTGCTCCACTTTTGACATGCATCAAAGAGGAGCAGTGTTCTGTTGTCCATATTTTGATTAGTGAAGGGGTTAAACCTATAGAAATTCATCGGAAAATGAAGGTCCAGTATGGTGATGCATGCCTGTCAGTCCAGCAAATGTATGACTGGAGTAGAAAGTTTCAAAATTGCGTAACTACTGTGAAGAAGCACAGCAGGCGGTGTATGAGTGGTTACACATGTGACCAAAAGAACTGTTTTATACAGGAATCCAAGCACTTTATCTGCACTGGAGGACTTAAAGTGAACGCAGTGGTGACAACATCAAAATATGATACATTTGTTCTGAACTTTTTCAGAACATATTCACACACACACACGCACAAAAACATTTAAGGTTTTCATTTGAAGCCCCCTTGTATGTGAACTTACTGATCCCTCATAATGTCGCCATCTCCATTTGGAAATATAGCGTGAGTGTAAATGCGGCTCATCAGAAAGCGCTCAATAGCTTGTTGTCCATCTTCAATCTGTGTACTGCTGGCAGCTGCAGACAAGAGAAAAGACTCTTACAGCAATATTTCAACTGCGAATCTAGAGACAACACAATAATACCAATTTTAAATCTAGAGACAACACAACAATAATACCAATTTTAAATCTAGAGACAACACAACAATATTACCAAATGTGAATCTAGAGACAACAGAACAAACACTCATAACAAAACTATCAACTGTGAATCTAGAGACAACAGAACAAACACTCACAGCAAAACTATCAACTGTGAATCTAGAGACAACAGAACACTCACAACAAAACTATCAACTGTGAATCTAGAGACAACAGAACAAACACTCACAACAAAACTATCAACTGTGAATCTAGAGACAACAGAACAAACACTCACAACAAAACTATCAACTGTGAATCTAGAGACAACAGAACAAACACTCACAACAAATCTATCAACTGTGAATCTAGAGACAACAGAACAAACACTCACAACAAAACTATCAACTGTGAATCTAGAGACAACAGAACATTCTCACAACAACACAATCAACTGTGAATCTACAGACAACAGAACATTCTCAATAACAGCACAACAACAGAACAAACACTCTCACAATACTATCAACAAATCATTTACTTTGGCCCAGTCTATCAGTTGTTCACTAGCGCTATTTATTAATTATAATCTGTCTATTAACTGTCACAAAGATTTAAAACAGAGCAGTCATATGAACAAAAGATATTAAGTTTAAATTATTATGTCTCCATTATTGCTGAACAGGATAATATCAGTCATCAGTCACAGAGTGGATCTTAAAGGTGAAAAATATTGACCTATCGGAACAGGACAATATCAAATAATATCAGCCATTAGTCACAGAATGGATCTTAAGATGGCTCAATTAACCTATCTGAACAAGACAACATCAGCCATCAGTCACAGAGTGGATCTTAAGGTGGCTCAATTAATCTATTTGAACAGGACAATATCAGCCAAATGACCTCATTAGTCGGCCATGTCCAGGCTAATGTTTGGGGTGCGGCCTTGCCTCCAAAGCCATGAGAACTAGCACAGGATGCAGAATCTTTCAGGCAGGCTGTGATGACATTCACATTCTGCCAAGGACATGCTTGATGATGATGATCTGTCTATGCAGGTACTAGACTCTCTAGCATGCTTTTCTTTGTGCCACACTTGATCCGTGTCCTCCAAATCTTGCCAGTTATTACACTGTAGTTTCCACCTGTGCACTTGTCAAAGAATGAAGACCCCCATCCTTCTAATAAAGGCCCCTTGATGCTCTTTTCTGACCTCTGTGAACTTTCATTTGTGCCCTGGATTTATTTTTTTTACACAAATATAACAATACAATAAATTATAAAATATAAACATATGACTGCCAGACACAATTAATTCTACTATGAAAACATTATGATAATAAACTATTCTCACCATACATAACCTTTACAAATTGATTATCACGTACTGGAATCATTATCATAATAACCAAAAATGCTAATGGGTTTAAGATATTACCTTTCCAGAGTGCATCTGTACTCATTTCTTGATAGAGGCTTTGTAAAAATCGCTCCATCAAGTCAGTCTACAAAATTAAAAACAATGAAATAAAGCTGACACATTAATAATCAATTATCAACAGGCATAACACACAGACAAAGTATGAAACAAAAGAAAAGGTAAAAATACTCTACCAATATATTTAAGAACAAAATCACATAAAGTTCTGAGAAAACAAATATGGCAGAAAGTCAAGCATTGTGGACATGCACAGAACATTTATGCTCATTCACATTCAGTGAATATCTTTGTGCTGTCTTCAACACTTCTGTGTGAAATGACCAGGATGAAATTAGCAAGTTGTAATCTCCAGAGACTGCACATAAAACTGCAGTCTTAACACCATCTATTAAAGAAGCTATAGGTGAAGTCAGTAATGAATGCAACTGGATAATGGCAGTTAAACACCTGCAGACCCATGTGGGGGAAGTCCTAGCTGGGTTGGGGAGGTGTATCTGCAGAATGGAAGACCATCTATCATGTGAGGCCAAAAGCTGTGTGCCCAAACCTCCAGATGATCAACAGTTGACTAGAGCAGCATATAGACTATGTTTTCATTTGATACTGAGCTCATCTGTACTCTCTTACCTTCTCATTTGATACTGAGCTCATCTGTATACTCTTACCTTCTCATTTGATACTGAGCTCATCTGTACTCTCTTACCTTCTCATTTGATACTGAGCTCATCTGTACTCTCTTACCTTCTCATTTGATACTGAGCTCATCTGTACTCTCTTACCTTCTCATTTGATACTGAGCTCATCTGTATACTCTTACCTTCTCATTTGATACTGAGATCATCTGTACTCTCTTACCTTCTCATTTGATACTGAGATCATCTGTACTCTCTTACCTTCTCATTTGATACTGAGCTCATCTGTACTCTCTTACCTTCTCATTTGATACTGAAGCTCATCTGTATACTCTTACCTTCTCATTTGATACTGAAGCTCATCTGTATACGCTTACCTTCTCATCTGATAGTGATATCATCTGTATACTCTTTCCTTCTCATCTGATACTGAACTCATCTGAACTCTTCCCTTCCCTTCTGATATTGAGATCTTATGTATACTCTTACTTTATCATCTAATACTGAGATCCAGTGTATACTCTTACTTTATCATCTGATACTGAGATCCCATGTATACTCTTACTTTATCATCTAATACTGAGATCCCATGTGTACTCTTACTTTATCATCTAATACTGAGATCCCATGTATACTCTTACTTTATCATCTAATACTGAGATCCCGTGTATACTCTTACTTTATCATCTAATACTGAGATCCCGTGTATACTCTTACTTTATCATCTAATACTGAGATCCCGTGTATACTCTTACTTTATCATCTAATACTGAGATCCCATGTATACTCTTACTTTATCATCTAATACTGAGATCCCATGTATACTCTTACTTTATCATCTGATACTGAGATCCCGTGTATACTCTTACTTTATCATCTAATACTGAGATCTCATGTGTACTCTTACTTTATCATCTAATACTGAGATCCCATGTATACTCTTACTTTATCATCTAATACTGAGATCCCGTGTATACTCTTACTTTATCATCTAATACTGAGATCATGTGTATACTCTTACTTTATCATCTAATACTGAGATCCCGTGTATACTCTTACTTTATCATCTAATACTGAGATCCCGTGTATACTCTTACTTTATCATCTAATACTGAGATCCCATGTATACTCTTACTTTATCATCTAATACTGAGATCCCGTGTATACTCTTACTTTATCATCTAATACTGAGATCTTATATATGTTCTTACTTTATCATCTAATACTGAAAACCCATGTATACTCTCACCTTCTCATCTGATACTGAGAGCTTCTGGAACTCACTGATGAAAGTCCACATGATCTTCTCTCTTTTCTCTAGAAAGTTCCTGGCACACATATTGGTCAGGTGCTTGCTACAGATCTCCTTGTCCCTGCAGACAGATGTATTCACATGATTGACAACTCAGATACAACCAGAACACAGGGTATGTAACAGCAGTTCACCAGAAAGGCTCCAGTGCTGTCTTCGCTCATCTGTTACCGAATCCACCAGGTAAGCAAATTTACTTTACCATCACCTATCAAGAGTGTCATAAGAGGCAATTAAGGAAGTTTGACAATTGCAGGTAATCACTGTCTCAAAAGGTTGAGTTTGGGATTTCCCTGTAAATGGGTCTTCCCAGCCAACAGAGAAGGTAACGGACTAGAGTAACTTTTGAAATGTCTGAACATGACTGTCTGAACAAATGAAGTGATTTCACCTCACCTCCCTGAGGTTCACTGCCCATGAACAACCAGCAAGAGTGCAGGGAAACAGGCTCAAGTGAGGAGAATCTTGGTTGAGGTGTGCTGAGGTTGTTGTCCAGAGGCTGTTTTGTAGTTTAGTAGATGGATCAACATCACGGCACACGGGTGTAACCCATAAGTGCCTCGTTCTCCTCCTAACTCAAACCTGAGTCTTTAGAAACTCAGCTCAGTGCACAAACTCTGTAGCACCGCCGAGGATCCTGAAATACTTTGGGTAGATTTTTAACTCGAAATTTTGCCCGGGCAGCGCCGTTAGTTAGGCTATTCTTTTTCGATTTCCAACTGCCAAGGGATTTTTTATGTGCGCAACAATACACACAGGCGTCCGATCTCACTACCCAGAGACCAGGGGAAATTTATTACTAGAAGTCCACGAGAAAAAATCCCGGCATCACCAGGGCTTGAACCCGGGATCTCCAGCACTTGAGGCGGACACCATACCCCGAGACCACGCAGCCCCCTGTATGTTCTGGAACATTAGGATGTTACTGAAAATGTCAAGGAATCTTTACTGATAGCCAACACTCTTAATCAAAGATGCAGGCAACTATTTCTTTCTATGACACCTGAACAACCACACTTGTAACAGGTGCTGTGCAGAACGTCGCTCATATCCTGGTTCACCAAGAAAGTGTCTCAATCCCTCACCCTCATGCCCAGGGTGACTGCAATGTCCTGTGTCTGCATGATATCATCATCATTATCAATACAGAATCACCATGCATCTTGTAAGTGAAGTAGGCGACCATGTCTCTCTGCATATCTTGGTGTTCTGGATCAATTCTAGTGATGACATCTCTCCATGCCAACATCTGAGACCATCAGGCATCCTTTTTCTTGTCTGCCTCTTCCGCTGCTGATCTTTTCAGCCATCACAAGGTTCTTCAATAACTCTCTTCTCCCTACATAGCCAAAGAAGGATGTTTATCTCTGTTATAGATGTGTATAATGTTCTACTTTTATTATTCTCTTCCAGGCAACCATTTGTTTGTTACTCTAGCTGTCCAAGGTATGCGTAACATTTGTTTCAGAAATGACATTTCATTACAGCATTTCAGTACTCCCTTTCTGGCACCATAAATGCTGTTAAATATTGCAGTCAAATTACCATGGATGAGACAACAAACTTGCTCAGGATGAGAGACACTAGTGAGAAGCAATGAGTCACAAGACTTGAAGATGGTATGGGACATAAGAGGACTAGTGAACCAACACTTGCTCAGGATGAAAGACACTGGGTAGAAGCAAGGAGTCACAAGACTTGAAGGTTTGGTATGGGACATAGGAAGACTGGGGAACCTTTACTGAAATAAAGTGATCATAGAGAAGATCTGAGCACTTATTTATAATTAATGTGCTCTCCTGTGATGCACTGACCAAGAGTTCAAGCCCTACTAGTTGCAAATGTGATTGTTGTTCAACCAATATCACCTGTGGTCAATCCAGCTTCATAACACTGGTATGAGGGGGACAGAGACAATGAGAAAGGGAGTTGATCATATTACTTGATTAATCCATGACCTAATATACGTGAGGGCCTAATACCTCATCTTACATCCCCAAAATACCACTACGGCTTCTACACAAAAGTAAACACTGATCTTTACGCAAACAATGCATCAATCTTTGCTTCACATTTAAAACCCCCAAAAATGCTTATTAAAAAGACCATTACCTGGTAACTCTGTTCAACAGCCGCTGCAGCTGGTTTCTGGTAGACAGAAGTCCCTGCCGACACCTCACTAAGTAGGAAATGTAAGGACTCCTGCGGCTGTAGTCCTCTTTCATGGACTGTATGAGTTTCCTACACCTGTAACAGAAGAGGCCTTAGCTTGAGGTTAGCAAATGACAGCTTTTAATGCCCATGCAAACCTCTATAAGAATTTCAGCTTCCTCCCATACAGCATACACGGAGAACATGAACACAGTGCACCAAGTCCGCAGCACCAGTGGGCTTCCCAGAATCCATCATCATCATGTGGCAGGTGCTGTATAGAACGTCATCATATTGTGGCCCATCAAAACAGTGTCTGGATCCCTGGCCAGTTCTCCCCCCACCCTCATGCCCAGGTGTCTGCCATGTCCTGTGTCCATCTTTGGGCTGGTTGACCCCTGCCTCTTCCAGGGTCTTTCAATGAAATAATATATGAAAGAGAGTGATATAAGGGCAGAATGTCAGACAGGCCTGCGTGCCCAATTCTTAACCCATTGAAAATGAAGTTTGTTCCTTTGTTCGTTCTTTTCAAACCAAGGTGACATATAACATGGCTAAAGTCAGAATTCCATACTATTACTATACTGGCTGTCTTGACAGACAGATTGTTACATTGTGCTTCAAAAATGGTATAACTACAAGCAAGGTAGGAACCAGGGATGGAGTTATATCTCTCAATAGCACAAAGTCTGGGCTGAATTCTAGAGACCATGTTTTGCCCATGCACAATCTTTTTCTCTCTGCCTGCCTTGTTTACTCCTGAGGAAAGGTATCACCACAACATCTGGAACAAGACAAGCTGCAGAAGCTGCGGGGTCAGCAAAGCAATGCTCTAACTATTCGCCTGTAGGAGCTTCCATCCTAGACCAGTTGCCAACTAAGGCTTAGGGCCTGGTCTGCCGTGGCATGACATTTAGTCTTTAGGTTGCATTTCCTCACAATAGGATAAGGCTTGTTCCCCCACAATTGTGCTCCTCTGCCCAAAGCCATTGGCACAATGTGGGGTGTCGGGTTTGAAGAGCGACGCCCAAAGTTCAGCGCCAACAGAAAGCATGTAGTACCACCTATTGTCATATGGCAGCTCAGTCATACCTGACTAAGACCTGACAGATCAGAATTCCATAGCCACACAATGAACACATGTTGCTGTGGGTAGATTTTATCACTGAGAAATTTTGCAAGGGAAGTGGCTTATTGATTTAACTGATTATTTCCAGCTGCTGAAAGATTTTCTATGTGCACACAGGATGTCATTTTGTTTGCTTGTCTGAAAAGCCTAGGTATTTGAAGCACTATCCAAATCCTCAGGTTCCATATATTTGTATACAAATAATTATCACCAGCAGGACTCATACTCCACATAGCTCAAGTTAGAGGTGGATGCCAGAGCTATGTGCTACCATGATTACAGTCTGCAGTGTCAGGCAAAAGCTTCCAAACCTCAGTCACATGCTCCTCAGTCAGCAACTGTATACACGTGTTCATGATGCAACCATCCATCCATTATGTGCCATGCCGGTAAGCGTGGGCGGTCATGTTCTGCCATCTCACTTGATCACCAGAGTCGTGGATCAGCTCAGTGTTTTTGTCTCGACCATGCCATGAGGCCAAGCCATCCAGGTATTTGCTTCTAGGGCTTCCTCTTGGTCTGTTCCCTTCGATCTTACCAGTTGTCACCAAGTTCTTCAATTCATTTCTTCTCATAACATGCTCAAAAAATTTTGACTGTCTGCGTCTAATGTCTCTAATCAGTTTACGATCTTCATTTGTTTCTTGAATGACTTGTTCGTTCGTCTTTCTGGTTGTCCATGGTATTCTTTGCATTTTCCTCAGAAACCACATTTCTACAGCCATCAGATGTTTTTCAGCTTGGATATTTGGTGGGGTATTGGGGCTTTAGACATGAAGCAACACTAGAACGTTAAAGTAATTTAACAGCAACCTTGCAAAAGTCTTACAGCAGACAGTCTTGAAATACAAAGCTTTGGAAGCAGACAGAACGTTGCATGCAACAGCTTTAGAAGACAGAACTCTAGCAGTAAATTTGCTTCACTGAGTAGTTAACAATGGTGAACTTTAATCTAAAAGTAGAAGCAATAACCATTTTTACACATCACACATATCTACCAAATTAAAGCTGTGGAAACTGACAGTGCACAAGGTAAAAAGGCATCTCAAAGAAAACTTTTTACAAATGTACTCTTCCTTTGGTGGCTTGAAAACTCAAACCTGGCTGCAGGAAAAGAAAGTGGAAGAGATACTGTCGAGCACTAGTGAGGACCTTCTGCTAACAATGGGAAGCAATTAATGTGTTTAGACTGGTGGACAGAAGAAGACAAATTGTAATAGATAACAGTTGACTTCAAAGACTCTGTGATTGTTTCATTACAATTGCACAGAAGAAGTTTGCCCAATTAAATCAATGAAATGTTAGCAATGCTTTAGCAACATTCATATCCACTTCATTAGGTTCACAACATAAAGAAATAATAAACACAATGCTGCTCATACATAACCTGCAGACAACACACATTACACTACAACATCTAGTCTGAGAATGAAGGTGGAGGCAGTCACAGCGGCATTCCACTGGCTGGAGGACAAACAGCACACGCATGTCGTGATTGTAACAAACTCACAAAGTATGATGAGAAAGGTGAAGACAGGCTTGCTTCGGGCAGAGTTGCAGACTTCAATTCAGAAATAGAGAGCATTAATTGGATATTTCCCCCAGGACATGCTGGTGTGGTGGGAAACGAGCAGGCGGATAGATTGGCTGGGTCTACACCATTTGGTGGGGTATTGGAGCATGATAAGGCAGATTGGCTGGGTGGGGTATTGGAACATGATAAGGCAGATTGGCTGGGTGGGGTATTGGAGCATGATAAGACAGATTGGCTGGGTGGGGTATTGGAGCATGATACGGCAGATTGGCTGGGTGGGGTATTGGAGCATGATAAGGCAGATTGGCTGGGTGGGGTATTGGAGCATGATAAGGCAGATTGGCTGGGTGGGGTATTGGAGCATGATAAGGCAGATTGGCTGGGTGGGGTATTGGAGCATGATAAGACAGATTGGCTGGGTGGGGTATTGGAGCATGATAAGGCAGATTGGCTGGGGGGGGGGGGGTATTGGAGCATGATAAGGCAGATTGGCTGGGTGGGGTATTGGAGCATGATAAGGCAGATTGGCTGGGTGGGGTATTGGAGCATGATAAGGCAGATTGGCTGGGTGGGGTATTGGAGCATGATAAGGCAGATTGGCTGGGTGGGGTATTGGAGCATGATAAGACAGATTGGCTGGGTGGGGTATTGGAGCATGATAAGGCAGATTGGCTGGGTGGGGTATTGGAGCATGATAAGGCAGATTGGCTGGGTATACACCGCTTGGTGGGGTAATGGAGCATGATAAGGCAGACTGGCTGGGTCTACACCACTTGGTGGGGTATTGGAGCATGATAAGGCAGACTGGCTGGGTCTACACCACTTGGTGGGGTATTGGAGCATGATAAGGCAGATTGGCTGGGTCTACACCACTTGGTGGGGTATTGGAGCATGATAAGGCAGACTGGCTGGGTCTACACCGCTTGGTGGGGTAATGGAGCATGATAAGACAGACTGGCTGGGTCTACACCACTTGGTGGGGTATTGGAGCATGATAAGGCAGATTGGCTGGATCTACACCACTTGGTGGGGTATTGGAGCATGATAAGGCAGACTGGCTGGGTCTACACCACTTGGTGGAGTATTGGAGCATGATAAGGCAGACGTGGTTGCGGTCCCTTGGAATCATGTATATAGTGTGGAAGAACTGGGAGATCATCACGGCCTGGAGAGAATGGTGCTACAGGGAGTGACCTGAGGATCTGGCCGACACTCAAGACTCTGAGGAAAGGCCAGACAGACATATAATCAGACTGCTACGGGACCATTAGTATTAGGACTGTTCACTGGCTGTTGCAGATGAGGACAGATCACGTATGGGAATGTCCCGAGTGCAGTAATGTCGGTTCATGACTCAACTCAACACACCATATTTGTTGACATAAACATTTCAACCAGCAAGGAATTCTGAGTTTATAATCAAACAACAAATATCACAGACGTAAACATTTAAAAGTGAACAGACTGTCTGAAAATATAAACCCATCTAAAGAGACAACCTGGCTCTTACCCATCTGTGTCAAACATCTTCATGCAGCGAATAACTTCATACAACTGGGCAACCAGATCTTTGTTCTGCAAGTTGATTGCTTCAGCAAGTTGTGTATTCAAGATGTTGATCAACTCATTCTCACGTGATGATGCCCCTTCACGAGGACTGCTTGAGTGTACCTGTGAAGAGGATCAAATTGAATGATTCATCTAGAGGGCAAGTCATTTATCACAGCATGCATTTCACAACCTCAAGAACCAGTGATCCTAGAATACAATAAATAATGAGAAAGGATCTATTCACACACTCAGTAAATGCATAGAGGAATAGGAGCCAGTCTTCCCCCACACTCAGCGAATGCACAGGGGAATAGGTGCCGTCTTCCCCATCATCAGCGAATAACACATGCGGGCAGTGAACCCTCGTCTGCCTACGCTGCTGACATAATCAGCACATCTCCTAACAATTCCGACAACGCACCAGCCATTCAAGGAAACACTGTACACATAAACATTTGGTTTACTTACAGTGTGGCTGAATAGGCCAAATTCCCAGACCATATACATAATGGAACAATGTTTGTACTAGAACACTATAATGTAAATACCATATGCCACAATTCAACCATTTCCACATATGGCTATTATAGCGGTTAGTTGTGAATATCCAATAAGCAGGTTTGGACCAACGCAGGTGATGGTCACTGAGAGGAAGTCAGCTGACTTTAAACAGTACTTCAATACACTGTGATATGATCATTGGCTGTTAAGCAGTACCATAACCTCTCTCTCTCTCGCTTTATTTTATCTTATTATGAAAACCTGGTAATAGTATAACTAGTAAGTCCTTACACTGAAACTGACAGGGCAACATGGAGGGAAAAATATAAAGAAGACAATATGGAGAAGACAATTAGAGACAGATGAATAATTGGGGAGGACATGGAGGTAACTGCGGGAGGCGGCAAATGATCAGAGGGCTTGACAAGAGTTGGTTGAGGGCTTATGCTACACTGGGGAAATAAAAAGCAACAGAAGAAGTATATCAATAGGAGAGATAACTTGAAATCTTAGTGACAGTTAACAAACATGATGGAAAAGAGCATGAAGATGACACAGACCTGAATAGCTTGGTGACAAGACATAATCACAAGAGGAACAGAGACCTCATTCAAGACTGGCAATCATGACATTGTTGAACCACAACCACCCATGATGATCTGCTGTATGATAGTATCACCATTACCTGGCTCAGGCCAAAAGTAACATCCGCCATACTCAAAACCAGTCGCAGCTTCCTCTTGGCATCTTGGAAGGCTGCACATCCTTCCAGGTTATCCTGGTCAAAGAAGCAGGGCCCACTGTCTTCAAGGAGGTGGTGACTGTCACTATTGCGACAGCTGCTGGCCGAAGTGCTGGCATGGCTGCTGCCAACCGCCGTGACCTCGGTGTACTCTGTCTTAGATGTGTTGTTGTTAACGGTGGAGGTGTTGTTGTTTATGATGATACCACTGCCGGGGGTGCTGTTTGTTTGTTTCTGGAGTGGCTTCTTCGGCGTACGGTACTTTGCCAGGATATCATCTGTGCCATCTGTAATTAAAGACATTTTATGTGTAACTAAAGATGCTCATAGAAAACTAAGAAGCATAATCAGACTGACCCAAATCAGATTAGAGATGTAAGAAAGGTACCATGATGAACAATAAATCATATGCATTATTCAAATGTGCCATGATTCATGCAGCGTATGTGCTGAATGTATAGTGAATCTTCCGAAGACCGAGTTTAAACATTCAGGTCACCTGAGCCGTGTCAAAAGGCTTGCATCTGTCAGGGTCAGGTCAGTGCCCAGAATTGTTTGTTTGTGTTCGCTTGCTCTGAACTCAAGCATAGGCCACACATGTGCTACTACTTCTAGTAGTTGCCATCTCTGGGGAGTGCACAGGACTGATTTTGCGTGTGGATTAGCTTTCCCTATTACCAGTGTCCCTGGCCATCAGTAGGCGCCACTTGTAATTTACGTCCCCAAGCAAGGACGAGCAGTCAGCATTGTAGTTGAACTGACCAGCATAGGGGTTGAACACGCTACCTCAGCATCAGCACATCAGAAGTGTAAGAGCAAGCGCTCTCATCCATTCAGCCAGGCTGACCTCCAGCATAGAGAATGTTCTGCCTACCCGGTAGCAAAGTGCCATCTCCAAGGGGACTGTACTGCGATGTTCTCCTTCCCCTCCCCAAGCTCAGAATCCAGCAAAGCGTGCAAGACCAGTTCTGGTATGTCACATCTGCAGATAGGCACGGCACATCTGTACGTAACCAGGCCATAATTCAGCCAAGTAATACAGACTGGCTGGGAAAAGGCCTAGGTTGGTCATATTTCTACCACGGGGTTTAGGTATATCATTGCCAACAGACTCCAACTCATGGTCCAGGTGGAAATCTTATTTCAATATCTAATTTCTTAAGTAGTTTACTGTCACTACTGGCCCTGTAATCTCCCTCCTTTGTGGAACATCTAGATTCAGTCTCAAGCGAGACTGTCCTATCCGACTGTCCTGACCTGGAAAATCAAGCAATGTTCGTGGCATTATGTCAAATTATCCTGCTATTAATTTGCCCTATGTGCCAACAATTACCACAAGGTAATACTCCAAGTCTTATTCTAGACAATGAGAAATGAAACTGGTTGTAAAGCTTACTAATTCTGCTTTTTGTATTTGTATGTCATCTGTGACTGTGTCTAGTAAAGCTATCAATTATACTTCACATTTTCACTGATTCACTCACGGTTATTCCGGACTATGTTAGTGAGCATCTTCTAGAACCCTTAGCATAACTGAAGATAACTACAGGTGGGGAAGATTACAGGTTAGGAAGATGACTACAAACTATCAAGGTAACATGTTAAATACAAAATGTCATGCTGACACATTTCACTGTAGTGTCAACAGGGAGACAAAGATTATACCTTGAAAATCCATTGTAAGCACTCATGTATGCATACAGGATTGAGAGTTTCCCATATTATAAAATAAGGGGAATGGAGATTTCTTTCAGCAAGACAATTGGTATTATTGGGATGACAGGATCTGATCCAATTTGCCCAACTGTAAATGCCTGTCTGGTTTCTACTGATACTTCTGTCTCACAGCCCACATCCCTCATTCTTCTCCTTCTTCTGCTGTCCTGTATCCCCCACTGGGGTTTAGGCCCTCAACCAGCAAGCTCTCCTATCTTGTCCTATCTCCTGCAACTCCCTCCCATATTATTCATCTATCTCTAATTATTGTCTTCATGTTTGTCTAGGTATATCTATCTCTAATTATTGTCTTCATGTTTGTCTAGGCATATCTATCTCTAATTATTGTCTTCATGTTTGTCTAGGTATATCTCTAATTATTGTCTTCATGTTTGTCTAGGTATATCTATCTCTAATTATTGTCTTCATGTTTGTCTAGGTATATCTATCTCTAATTATTGTCTTCATGTTTGTCTAGGCATATCTATCTCTAATTATTGTCTTCATGTTTGTCTAGGTATATCTATCTCTAATTATTGTCTTCATGTTTGTCTAGGCATATCTATCTCTAATTATTGTCTTCATGTTTGTCTAGGTATATCTATCTCTAATTATTGTCTTCATGTTTGTCTAGGTATATCTATCTCTAATTATTGTCTTCATGTTTGTCTAGGCATATCTATCTCTAATTATTGTCTTCATGTTTGTCTAGGCATATCTATCTCTAATTATTGTCTTCATGTTTGTCTAGGCATATCTATCTCTAATTATTGTCTTCATGTTTGTCTAGGTATATCTATCTCTAATTATTGTCTTCATGTTGTCTAGGCATATCTATCTCTAATTATTGTCTTCATGTTTGTCTAGGCATATCTATCTCTAATTATTGTCTTCATGTTTGACTAGGCATATCTATCTCTAATTATTGTCTTCATGTTTGTCTAGGCATATCTATCTCTAATTATTGTCTTCATGTTTGTCTAGGTATATCTATCTCTAATTATTGTCTTCATGTTTGTCTAGGCATACCTATCTCTAATTATTGTCTTCATGTTTGTCTAGGCATATCTATCTCTAATTATTGTCTTCATGTTTGTCTAGGCATATCTATCTCTAATTATTGTCTTCATGTTTGTCTAGGCATATCTATCTCTAATTATTGTCTTCATGTTTGTCTAGGCATATCTATCTCTTATTATTGTCTTCATGTTTGCCTAGGCATATCTATCTCTAATTATTGTCTTCATGTTTGTCTAGGCATATCTATCTCTAATTATTGTCTTCATGTTTGTCTAGGCATATCTATCTCTAATTATTGTCTTCATGTTTGTCTAGGCATATCTATCTCTAATTATTGTCTTCATGTTTGTCTAGGCATATCTATCTCTAATTATTGTCTTCATGTTTGTCTAGGCATATCTATCTCTAATTATTGTCTTCATGTTTGTCTAGGCATATCTATCTCTAATTATTGTCTTCATGTTTGTCTAGGCATCTCTCCATCATATTTGCCCTGTGGGTTACAGAGAAGGGAATGGCTAGTTATACTGTTATCAGGTTTTCTCATTGAGTGTCCTCTCCAATGGCAGCATCTTTTCCTGGCCCCTTCAGTCACTGGGATCTGTCTAACATTACATACCACCAAAAGAAAAGAATGATCAAATCAGTCAGAAGCCCACCAAACCTTACTTAAGACGACTACCACATTATGGACAGACCAGAACAGTCATTATTCTGCGCCTCAAAACAGGACATAATAGATTACGCAACCACATGTATACAAGATTCAAGATTAGTGACTCAGCCATGTGCTCATGTGGTTTGGCGTCACAGACAGCAGAGCACATACTACAGGACTGCTCAAACTACAACATATCCAGGCGAGCCTTCTGGCCTAGAGAGACAGCAGTGGAAGATAAACTATGGACCGCTGAGTGAACTGATATCTCTGTCTGTTCCTCCATCTTTGTCTACACTGCTCCCTACATGATTTCATATCTTGAAGTGAGGTTTCACCAAAAGAGATTGGGTTATCATTAGTTTTATTTATTCTTATTATTGTTTATCCCTTATGAAGTTTCAAGCTGAATTGTTGTAACCTCCAATAAAGTGTTTACTTTATCTTGCATCTGATTTTATTTGTGGCACTGGAGTACAATATCATCAGAGAATTCCAGATGATCTGTCAGAGTCTATAGAATTCCATTTCTGGCAGTAGTGATTGTTGTCTTCACAATGCAGCCTAGCATCAATCATTACTTACACATACGCTGTCCATTACGACAGATATTGACAGAAATATCAGTACCTGCTGTAGCCTGAGTCAGACCATCTTTAGTTGTGATCCCTTGAAGTGTTGGTTTGTGTGTACGAGCTCCTTCACCTTCACATGAATCTGAAAGACAGAACACACACACAAATAACAACCAAGTATTTTCTGCAGACACATAAAAGTTGTTATCCATCATGGAAACACTCAGTATCAGATTAACATGGCAGGATCATGTTAGAAGATTCTTTCATTGTTGTACTCCTAAACAAGGCTTAATTTTTTTAGGAAAACGAAGATATCGACAGCAGCTTAGGTCCAAAGATACATACCAACACATCAGTAAAGAGTGTCTCTGTCAGTGCTGGGAATTAGAATATACTGGCAGATGGTCACACTGTATGGAGTGCATCTCCTCCTCAGGGCATTCAGAGATAAGTAGGTGGAGGAGAAAATGGAACATAAAAGACAAGTACAAAAGAGACCTGCCAGTACAAGCAAATTAACTAGCAGACAAATAATCTGCAGCAGACACCAATACTCAAAATGTGACCTCTAACCGTCTGACAATAATGAACAAGCCAAGTTATCAACAGTCATACATCAGATATACGAGTGTCTTCATCAGGCTAGTCAATCTAAAAACCAGTTTTGACTTATTATTCTGTTCTCTATTCCCCAATGGGACGTGGTCCCTCAACCAACTCACTCCAAGACCTCCCCCTCATCCCCCCCCCATCTTTAGCCATCCCATGCAGCTCTGTCCATGTCCTCCCATACTGTTCATTTCTAATTCTACTTCTCTTCTCCGTGAGTTTTTAGGTCTTCCTCTATTTCTGTTGCCGTGTGCGTTCCAGACCAAATATTTTTTAGTTATACTGTTCTCAGGTTTTCTCAATGTATGTCCTACCCAGCACCAGCATCTTTACTTCACCTCCTGGTTCACTGGTATTTGTCTAGTTCTCCCCATGGTGATTCTGTCATACCATTTAAGTCCTATTTTTCACAGGCACCATTTAGTGAATGTTTATGATTTATTTGTAATTGTTTTCATTGTTCTCCATGTTTCCGATCAGTTTTGACTGATCGAGTGATATAATAAATAAAAATGCCAATAGACCTACCTAATATGGAAGACAATCAGCAGCTGAACTTATCATAGATGTTTGTAAAGGAACATGATCACCAGTGCTTCTAGGCATGACAATGATGACTAGACTCATCACATCATGTTGTACCTTGCGGTGTCGAGGTGAAGCATAAACAGAGGGAGAGTGTCCGCTTATGGGCTTCATGTATCGATATTCCCATGGACTCTGTTATTCCCTGCATCCATCATTTACGTGGTCTGCCTCTTCCTCTGTTTCCATCTGGTCTGTACATCATTGCTTGTTGTGGTATACTGTTAATTGGTAACCTACTTGCATGGCCAAACCATTTGACTTGCTGCCTTCTAATAAAATCTAGTGCAGCTATAACCCCCACTCTAGTCATGATTTCTTCATTTCTGACTAGACCTACCACAGATAACGTTTATGCTAAATGTTCACTCCCTGTTTCTATCTGTCAGCTAATGATCTCACACATCTCCATGATACAGATTTTGGGATTGGATCCCTAGCCTTCTCTGATAAGAGTGAAAAACAGGAGGTACCTGTGCAAGCTGTTCACATTAAAAACCCCACAGTAGTAGGAAACTACAAAGAGTAGGCTGTAAGGCAACTTCCCTGGCACAATAGTTAGAAAAGAAAACCCTACCCAAGCACAGAAAAAAGCCTGATACCTTGGATGTAATGTCTTGATAAAGCAAATCTTAAAAATCCATGCTGAAGTAATATACACTGACATTTCAGATGTGAATGTGAGGCACTCACCTGGAGAGAGGAAGAGAGACATATAACAAGAATCAAATGAAGACTGTGAAGTTACATAACAACAATAAACTTACGGGAGAGTAAATGTTCATACCTGAGTCCTTCTCCGCTTTGGTGTTCTTCCTTTTAATCCCTGCAAAACAAACATTTCATAATGTCAATATAAATTTAAATTATATGCAAACGGGTCTCCAGTGACAACATGCAAAGTGCTGTTTGTGTATGGTGTGTGAGTAGGTGTGTGTATATGTGTGTGTTTTTTTAGTCTTTACCATTATTCTCTCCCCCCCCCCCCCCCCCCCCCCCCCCCCCCCACCTCTTTCTCTCTCTCTACATAAAATACAAATAATGTACAGACAAAACCACGTTAACCAATAATTACAATCAAAGATTGAAACATTTTAAAAGTCACGTACTTTGAACACCTTCCCTTCATAATTAACAACAATGAAAACTGCTAAGATGTCAGGCAGAAAGCATAACACTGACCCATCAGACATTGCCAAATGGTCAAGAAAATACTGGGCTCCTTAACATATGTTATGGTGACATAAAGTGCAGCATTACCTTTTACTACAATAAATATACTCTCTAAATCTTATTCATCGTTCTACTTCATTAGTCAACAGTAGAACTAAAAGACACACTTATCCATTTCGAATAATAAAATTGTTTATTATCACCCTGATCTCATTATTTTAGTTAAGACATTAGTTAAGAGTGAGAGTGTGAGACAGTGCAACTATTGTCTGATAATGGCAGCTGATGCAAAACGCTTCAGATTTTCAGCTTCAGAAAGGTTCAGCTTCAGACCGCCTCGAGTGCTGGAGGTCCCGGGTTCAAGCCCCGGTAAGGACCGAGATTTGTTTTCACATGGACTTCTAGTAGTAAAATTTCCCCTGGTCTCTGGGTAGTGAGATCGTGTGTATTGTTGCGCATGTAAAAAAATCCCTTGGCAGTTAGAAATCGAAAAAGAGTAGCCTAACGGCGCTACCCGGGCAAAGTTTCGAATTAAAAATCTACCCAAAGTATTTCAGTATCCTCGCCGGAGCTATGGAGTTCGTGCACTGAGCTGAGTTTCTCCACACTCAGGTTTGAGTTAGGAGAAGAACAGAGCACTTATGGGTTACACCTGTGTGCCGTGATGATGATCCATCGACTAAACTAGCTTCAGATTGCTGGAACTGAGGGTCAAGTGTGATACTGGGAACTAGAAGCATACAAGTTGATGGCACAAACATGGACACATGATTAATTTAACAAACTTTCAACAAAGAAGTCTGAGCACCATACTGAATAAATTAAACATCACGCACAATCTTTTAAACACACACCACAAACAAGACAAAGTTATACCTTTGTTAAACTTATCCTTCATGGTGCGTAGAAAGCCCACACTGCTGACCTTCCTATTTTTGTCACTGTCTGCTAAATCCTGTGAGAGGTACACCAGTGGAATCATTAGCAAACATGCAGTCTAGTACATACAGGACAGCTGTACATAAACACACATGTATGCAGATGACTGAGGATACCTTGAACAGAAACAAGCCGGCCGGCAGGCAAGCATGCCAGCCACTTTGTGACTGCAGCTCCCTCAACTCTGGCAAGAAGTCACAGAGACGTTTGCAAACCTTGAGACAGGTTGAGCATATGGTGCTAGCTCCATGTTTGTATAGACCACTTGGGACTCTGGGGGTGGTGTGGTGAATGTTTGTATAGACCACTTGGGACTCTGGGGGTGGTGTGGTGAATGTTTGTATAGACCACTTGGGACTCTGGGGGTGGTGTGGTGAATGTTTGTATAGACCACTTGGGACTCTGGGGGTAGTGTGGTGAATGTTTGTATAGACCACTTGGGACTCTGGGGGTGGTGTGGTGAATGTTTGTATAGACCACTTGGGACTCTGGGGGTGGTGTGGTGAATGTTTGTGTAGACCACTTGGGACTCTGGGGGTGGTGTGGTGAATGTTTGTATAGAGCACTTGGGACCCTGGGGGTGGTGTGGTGAATGTTTGTATAGACCACTTGGGACTCTGGGGGTGGTGTGGTGAATGTTTGTATAGACCACTTGGGACTCTGGGGGTGGTGTGGTGAATGTTTGTATAGAGCACTTGGGACCCTGGGGGTGGTGTGGTGAATGTTTGTGTAGACCACTTGGGACCCTGGGGTTGGTGTGGTGAATGTTTGTATAGACCACTTGGGACTCTGGGGGTGGTGTGGTGAATGTTTGTATAGACCACTTGGGACTCTGGGGGTGGTGTGGTGAATGTTTGTATAGAGCACTTGGGACCCTGGGGGTGGTGTGGTGAATGTTTGTATAGACCACTTGGGACTCTGGGGTTGGTGTGGTGAATGTCAGGCTGGCCTGGCTCTCTTTACTCACCAGGATACTTCTACTGCCCAACTTAGGCTGGGTGGAAATGGGAACCATGGTCAGATGTTAACAAATCTGCATCAATCAGAATGTGAATACATGACTCCAGGAAATTGTCCAATCACAGTGTTACTGCAGCTCACTTAACTTTAGTGTGGTGAATTTTTTGTTTAACTGTGGTGTACTTCTTAGTGTGGCTTGTGAACAGAGCACAAGCCTTCATCTTTAGACCACCTAGGGTTAACTCCAGGTGATCTACCCACAGCACACACTCTCTCTCCAGTATAATACATGTGGATAGGGTGCTGCACTGATAATGTCATGAACTCTGTTGGGTGAGGGTTCTCAGACCCACTTCAGGGTCCAGCTTTGGGACATGTTTTTATTGTATAGTCTAAGGAAGGACAACGTCAGGGCAGTTAGTGAAAGATAAAGGTGTATGGTACACAATGAATATAGTCAAACTAACATGTAAGAATACTGTTCAGGGTTTATATGGCTGTGACTGTTTATGCAATAATTTCACAATATACATAGTATGGAACTGTCACTGAACTTCCACAAGCAACAGATAAACGTAATCACAAGGCAGGCATTTAAGAGTGAAGGCAAATCATGGCTACTTCACATATACTAGTCATGGCACAATGAGGTGCTAGTGCTGCCTTTCCATTCAAGAAACGCCCTGTTTGATCAACTTTGATATGTATACTGCTGGGAAATGTCCTCATCACTCAAGAATTAATCAATGTGTTGGTAGCCAGTCCAACATACAACATGCTGCCATGACTGGGGCAGGTTAAGTACAAGCTATTCAATAAAGCCTGTTTACACATTGTTTAGGTAATTGAAGATACAGTAGTAGACATATTTTCAGTGAACAGTGTGATGGAACACTTCGGATAACATTAGAATGACTCTCTCTTTCTACACAAAAGAATTGTAAAATCTAAAATTTGACGCCATGCGAGGCATCCGTCCACCAGTGAAAGACACTATAAAGTGTAATAAATTAAGAGTTTTTGGGATCAAACAAAATGCCAGAACGAATCCCCTAGTTAACATGTCGTCATGGAATGTGAGACTGAGGGGAAACCTTCAACAAGACTAATGTGCGAACAGACTAACAGCTGGTTAAGGATACTTGACACCTATCTGATAACCGCAGATGAGTAGTTGGCCAACAGGGAAGGGCCATAATTAAACCTCTGTGTGTGTGTGTGTGTGCGCTAGTACACACTAGTACTTGAGAATATTCCATTAGATCATCTTCTGGAAGAATCAGGTAAATAAACGATTGTTATATGTATATATCATTTGTCGATAAGTCTCAATTCGTTTGCTGTTTAGAATTTCCTATGGATTTTATTTTCTAGTAACTATTCAGCTAAGTAACGAGTCTTTACATCTGTGGACTTTCATTTAGTCTGTCCGATGGAAGTCATTTCAATGAGAGATATTATTCTCCCACATAAGTTAGAATACCATGCTATGCTAGGACTAGTTTCTATGCAGACTTGTTATTATAATCTTGATATACAGAATGTATATGATATTTAAAACAGTTATAACACACCAGGGTGAATGTTTGTTATGCTATTATTATGAGTAGATTTCTTGATGCATACTGATTATTGTTGTAGTATGCTTCAGATGTGTTTGAAGCAAAGGTGTTGTGGTGTATACATTATCCAAACTATGTAATGGGTATATAGTGTGCATAGCCATTACAAGTGCATGATGAAAATGCGTTCATCTTAACTCACATGAGGCTGACGCAGAGACTGACCACCAGCAAGAAAGCCTGAGGGTCAGGCACTCTTGTATTAACACCACTGAACACTTATTCTGCTAAACAACTTTGGAGAAGGAGCGGCTGTAAAGAAACCTTGTGTCTGAATGAATTACATGAACTTAGGACACTTCATTCCTCATGACATGGCCGATAAGGTGAAGGCAGCAATTGTAATGATGGGACCTGTTCAACTACGAAAAAGTCCTTGTGACTCAACAGAGTGAGAGAGAGAGAGAAGAGAGAGAAGAAGGGAGAAAGAGAGAGAGAGAGTGAGAGAGAGAGAGAGGAGAGAAGAAGGGAGAAAAAGAGAGAAGAAGGGAGAAAGAGAGAGAGAGAGAGAGAGAGAGAGAGAAAGAGAGAGAAGGGAGAAAGAGAGAGAGAGAGAGAGAGAGAGAGAGAGAGAGAGAGAGAGAGAGAGAGAGAGAGAGAGAGAGAGAGAGAGAGAGAGAGAGAGAGAGGGAGGGAGAGGAGTAAAAGCAGTAAACCTGCATGAGAGACACTGCTAGACATTATCACTATGTGTGTATATATATATGTATGTTGGTATATGTATAGATAAGATTTTATATGTGTGGATCTTAGACCCTATACATTCTTGATGTCCATTTGTAGCTCTCAACCCTAGCGCCAAGTTACACGATCCTTTTCAGTAATAACAAGGATGAACCTGGTGGAGAAAATGACTCGCATTCGCAAAGAACACCGTCTCAGCTGACCCATGGCGAAATTTCATCCTGAGAGCTGTATTTCTGTCACACAAGTAACAATTTATGCTACATATTTTATTGTACATGTTGATGTAAAATCATATTAGTGTTTACATCATTTCATACGACTATCATTTCAAATCACTTCCTAACATATGTGAATGACGTATGTCTCAAAATCACCAGTTCACTATCATGATACAGAAAACCATCATGGTCTGAATGATTTATCGTGATAGAAAATAAACTTAGTGATAGTGTGTTTACTCATAGTTCCATCTTAATTTCCAAGTGTATGTAATGTCTATGTGTACCTGTTACTTACAGTACTTGGTGGGAGACTCGCTATATTAACCAGGGAGGGGCGATTGTCAGGGAGGAAATATGCCCTGCCTACGGATATATGACCCCCCCCCCCCCCCCCCAAAAAAAAAACCAACAAAAAAAAAACAAAAAAACAAGTAGTCATTTAAGAGACCTAGGCACCTAACCTAACCTCCTTCACACTCCTTGGGGACACCAAGACCAACTACCTTTACTTTTTAACAAGCCATTTCCAGTTGTGTGCTTGTGTATTCAGGGATTCTGTCTTTATTCAGCCATAAAGACATTTGTCCCAAGTTCTTGCTTGGATTGGGAGAATTGGGGAGTTGAACCCAAACCCACAACAACACCAGTTGAGTGATAACTCAATTAGCTAACAAAATGGAGTCATGTGGTCAGTATAGCCATCTAAACTTTGCTTTGGTAAATCTCTGGTGTGATTTGATTACCCCCATTTCACTGCCCCTAGGACCCTAATGATCAGAAAAACACCTATTTTCCTGTTTGCCTTGTAAAACTGTGGATACTTGCCTATTCCACCACCTGCCAGATGTAAGTTGTTCACTTTGAATTAGCTACTAAACTTAATAATCTTTGTTTCTGCGTTATCCTGACAAATTTTGAATACTTACTAGATGACACTCGTAGAAGCACATAAAAGCAGCAAATATAGAGGCACAAAGAGTTGCGAATATAGAAGTACCTAGGAGAAGCAATTATAGAAATACCTAGGAGTAGCAAATATAGAAGCAGAGAAGAGTAGCAAATATAGAAATACTAGGAGTAGAAAATATAGAAGCACAGTGGAGCAGCAAAAATATATGTACAGAGCAGCAGCAAAAATAGAAGTACCTAGGAGTAGCAAATATAGAAGCATAGAGTAGCAGCAAATATTGAAGTAAGGAAGAGTAGCAAATATAGAAGCACAGAGGAGTAGCAAATTCTGAAGTTCAGAGTACTAAATACAGAAGTAAAATAGAGCAGCAAATATAGAAATACAAACAGTAGCAAATATAGAAGTACAGAGTAGCAAATACAGAAGCACAATTTTTTTTTTTTTTTTTAGCATATCCTTTACAGGACTTAGCTGTCAACACCAGCATCTTTCAGCTGTATGTTGATCTCTTGGCAAGATTATGCTCAGTACTTTGCCATTGCTTTCTGAGCGGCCGGCTCAGTATCCCGCAAGTCACGAGCGGGGGTCGAACTGCCTCAGCTCTCGCTCCGCTACGAGACTCTGCGTGATAAACGGGATTACAGAGAGAAAGTGTTGTAACCCTACAACCAGAGAGACCGGAAGCACAATAGAGCAGCAAATATAGAAGTACAGAGGAGTAGCAAATATAGTTGACAGATTGTGAATTTCTATCAAGCTTCATCACTTTTTGGGTCTTAGCAGTGTCTTTCCCATTATGTTTTCATACATTTATATAAATATACATACAAACATGAAGAAGCAGTCATTGTTTGGCCACATTAGAAAACAAAATCTAGAACATGTGGCAACAGAACAGATTTGTGGAAAGAGAGAGAGGAAGACAGCAATAGAAGATTCCTGACAGCCGTTCTTGACAGCATTTTGTCATGTAACAGCAAGGTACTAGCACATGAACTGATACATGCTGTTTTATATTGATATATATTTATATTATTGTGGGGAAACATGATTGCCTATGCCAGTCTGCAAGGTACTTAATGGGGACCAAGCTAGCACTGTGGCTGGCACAATTGCCTGCCTGAGGGTCATGTGTTCGAATCCTCATAGTGGTGATTTTCTTAAAATTGACCAGGGCTTCCCCCAGTTTGGCACAAGCTAATATGGGCATCAGGAAATGTCTTGGCAAGTAAAGGCAGCCAGCGTGACATTGCCCCCATATTTGTAAGAATTAATTGTTTATAGTCGTTCAGAAATAAATGGCAAACTACTGAACGTAAACTTGCATAGACATCAACAACAGCAGTAAAATGCTTGTGTTGACAGCGCTGTCCTGTAAATAGGATATGAAAAAAAATGGTTTATAACAATATGGGACCAGGACAATATACTCAACATGCCTTGTAGCATGTAAAAGGGTAATTTATTTTACTTAACTGGTGATCACTCACGCCAGTTGTCAAGGAACTTGATGAATAGATGCATATATACCACTAGCCTTAGTGGCATACTGGTTAGAAAACTTGATTATTACCAAGAGATCTGGGATAAATTTCCTGTAGTGGATTGATTGTTTCACTAAGTAGGACTGTCAGGCAAACCTTACTTCATTAAATGAAGTCCAGATAATTCTCATAATTTTTCAGGAATTATTTGGGAAGAAATGGCTGGCTACTCCACTTGATGATAACATGACCTTGTATATGTGAAGGCCTAGCAATTCAGAGCAGCAGACTAGCATAAGTCTTGGGATTAACTAGTACATTAGCTACTACTTTTACTAACCTTGTCATCTGTGATCTCAGATGCTGGTTGTTTGGCCGGAGTTTCATAGGCTGCGTTCAGTTTCAATGATGACGCTGACTGGTTGCTTCCACTGCTGTCCTGACGACTGTGACCTTTATGATCTGCCACTTCTTGATTTAGCTTGTGACTCTCATCTACCATTACAGCCATACCATTCGACTGCTTTGGAAAAAATGAATCTGTACTTTTGTGCAACTGGGCTTCCTGTTCGAGTAAGCTAGCAGAGCCATCAAAGCTGAGGTCTTTTGTTAGTCCTTCGGTGGTTGTGAGGTCAGCATATACATCCTCAGCTTCAGAAGCAAATGGGTCGAACAATGTCAAGGCTGATGACAGCCTCCTTTCATTGACATTAGACACCCGCTGCTCTCCAGTACTGGGGATATCAATGTCAGCAGGAACTGCTCCTTCAACAACAGAAATCTTTTTGAATATGTCCGTAACTTCAATCTGTGGTGTGTTTTTCTGAAGCTTCAGGTTTTCATATTTATCACCTGTAAGAAATGCTGGTGTGTTTTCTGTCTTGGCGTCCAGACTAGTAAGAGACTCTTTGCTGATCCGATCCAGCTGGTTAAGTCTGTTATCAAAGTCCAAAGCTCTGCTATTTTGATGCTGAGTTAGACCTGATGGCTCGCTGTTCATTAGACGGAACAAAGGGTTGTCAATCTCTAGAGGTGGGGTATTATTGTCAAGGGATGAGGAGACAGTACTGGAAACATAAGATGATGGAATGCCAGAGTCTGCTGTAGAAGAAATACCAGACATGCCCCTTCCACCCATAGACTGAAGGCGTGGGAGATTGGAATCCAAGGATGATCTTCCAGGAAGGGCTGATGCCACATGGCGCTGGCACATTGAGTCAAACGATGAACGAGTATTCAGCAGTGCTGTGGATGTAGAGCGTGTGGAGCTTCCAGAAATCTGACCATTGGTGCTGACCCAAATGTCAATCCCAGAATCTCGAGATGATGTGTGATCTCCCTGCCCTCCTGACGGGGGTGTTGGGAAGTCATGGCTAGCTGTGGTAGCACCGGCCACGGACAAGTCCTGGTCATCAGCCAGAGATGACTTACGATGCTCAGAAGGTGCGTTACTGTTTCTGCTCCAGATCCACCTGTCCTTATTCTTTTTAAATCCACCTGCAGCTCCAGAAGTTGACAATGGATCAAACTCACTTATTCCATCATCTCCTCCACCAATACTTAGTCTTCCTTCTCTTTCTTTCTTCTTTTCCCTGACTTTACTCCTGGCTCCCGTGGAGGGATGGATGATGGTGCTTGTTGAAGTGGCAGTAGACCCAGTGGGCGAATTACTTTCAAAAGTGCCAACGACAGAGGTCACCCGTCCTTCAGCATGCTTCAATGACTGGGAAGGCACCCGATGTATTGTTGGCAGCTGAAGGTTTGGGCCTGACTGGAAGTGGTGCACAATACTGGAAATCTTCTTCCCGTTACCCATCCTTTCACTGTCATCCACACATTTACCAGACATCTCTACGAACACATCAGAAAATGAGTCATTTGCTTCCAAGGAAATCTGACTGCTCCCGCCTCCTCCTACAGCCCCAAGCTGATCAAGTTCAAGGGTACTTTCATCAACTGTGAGGGAACAAAGATTTTGTAAATAATCACAAAGTCAATTTAAAACATTTAGAAGAATGTTTAGGAATATTTTGTTTAAAGTATGTTATTTTTAACTCTTTAACTTGAAGTGCACTACACAAATGTATGACATTTTTGCATACTTCTCCTGCCTGTATTCCCCTAAGAAAGCACAGACTCACAATCGCATGTCAGGTTCTTCTATCTTATTAAATTTCTTGTGTCCTATGTACCTTTCATGCTTTCTTCATATTTTTCAGCCTGTGTTCCTTTTCTCTTCTCACTGCATTTTTTTCCAAAAGCATTTGTGAAAATGGAGAGAAATGAAACCAGGAATGAAAAAGATCCTTCTCATCAACATTAAAGGCAAGGCAGGTAATCATTTCTAGATTGCAAACTGGACACAAGAGATAGAAATATCTGTATCACAAGTTTAAGAAAGGTTTACAGCAAAAGCCACATTGAGGTCATTCATATTCTAAGTCCTGCCCAATTAACAGCAACAAGCACAAACAAATAACCAGAACCAACAACTGCATATTCAAACCTAATGTCAAAGAAGTACTCTAATATATATTTTTTTAAATGGATAGTTGCATTCAAAATGGAGAATTGGCACAGAGACTATACAGAAAAGGTCTGAATGACACAGTCAAATCAACTGTATCTAGTCTGGATAGCAAGCAAAGCCTGCATTGGAAAAACATAAATAAAGAATAGAAACTGTAATTACTTATTTCATCATGTCCAAGAGAACTGTCTCCTTCATCTCTGTCTAATATCCCAGTGATGATATCCTGAAATAGAATATGCAACCAATTAATACCTCAATATTGAAAACTATTGTTGTATGTTACACAAGGATAAATGTAATCCTATAGAGCAGTGTTTCCCAACGTGGGGCCCACGCCCCACAGGGGGGCAATTTGACTGTTAAGGGGGGCAATTCGAAAATGGAAGAAATCGGCTGAATATAACAAAACGGGGAGACTTGAGACTGAAGTTAACTAAATTGGAACCTGACATAAGATCTCTTTGCAGCAAGCATCAAGCGCCAAGGATCTCACTAAATTTAAATAATAAATAATTACTAATAATTAAAATAATATAGAAAAATCTTTAATTAAAATTATTTTGTACTTGAATTTCAGTTCTCCATTATATGTTTTGAAAATTTACTTACTGTGTTTGCTGAATAATTTCCTAGTGATTTCTTCCTAAAACCTATCATTCAAGTTTCTTTAGTGAACATTTCAATTTTTGAATATTAAAAATAATGTATATGTTGAGGGGGGCGTGGGGCGGGGGAGGGGGGCAATATGAATTTTAGAAAGGCTTAAGTGGGGCATGGCACAAAAAAGGTTGGGAAACACTGCTATAGAGGATACTGCTGTCAGCATATAGAATAATGGCACCTGACATATGCTAGATTATCTTATGATGATTTTGTAGGTATAAATGACTGTGTCTTCACATATATAAGATCATGTTACGATCTGCTGTGGGTATAAAATAATTGGATTTTGCATATACTACATCATAGCAATATGAGCTGATGGTACAAAATGATGAGACCTCACATATACTACATCATAACAATATGAGCTGATGGTACAAAATGATGAGACCTCACATATACTACATCATAGCAATATGAGCTGATGGTACATAATGATGAGACCTCACATATACTACATCATAGCAATATGAGCTGATGGTACAAAATTATGAGACTTCACATATACTACATCATAGCAATATGAGCTGATGGTACAAAATGATGAGACTTCACATATACTACATCATAGCAATATGAGCTGATGGTACAAAATGATGAGACTTCACATATACTACATCATAGCAATATGAGCTGATGGTACAAAATGATGAGACTTCACATATACTAGATGACAGTGTGAGTAACTGTGTGAGGGGTAAGTATTCACTTAAATATGCATCTGCTGAAACTTTTGGTCCAGTTTTCACTGTATTAAGAAAATGGTGCTAGCCTTATAACTGTATAGACCAATAGGCACTCAATGTATGATATGATGACTACCATGGTGGCTGTCTCAACTTCCCAGATTTTTCCTGATAGCCATACTAGACTGGGTCAGTCTTAAAGTCCAGGTCAATTGTGTCTTCTTAAAATCTCAGTCTCGAGGTGGACTCAAACACAGAAGGCTGGGTTGATCTCAGAACCATCAAAACCTCACTCAACAAGTGTCTGAACCAGGACACTATGTGGACTCAAACACAGAAGGCTGGGTTGATCTCAGAACCATCAAAACCTCACTCAACAGGTGTCTGAACCAGGACACTATGTGGATGTGAACACAGAAGGCTGGGTTGATCTCAGAACCATCAAAACCTCCCTCAACAGGTGCCTGAACCAGGACACTATATGGACTCAAACACAGAAGGCTGGGTTGATCTCAGTACCATCAAAACCCAACCCAACAAAGGCAACAGTGACTTGGTTCTCGTTGAATAATCATATTGTCAACAATCCAACACCAACTGTAATGCTGTGTTCAGAGATGGTGGAAAGAACGCAGGCAATGAATTACCTGGTGATACGGTTTGATCGAAGCCTTGCTTATAATGTGCACATAGACCAGGTGATAACAAAGGCCAAGCGGGGTTTGGCAGCGATGCGGGTGATGGCGGCAGCAAACTGTGAGCAGCGCCATCTATGTCTTCTGTACGAGGGGCTGGTCATGTCTGTTTTGGAGTATGCAATGGCAATCCTGACTCTCAGCCATAAGCAGATAGAAAGGATACAGAACGAAGCCATGCGCATTATTCTTGGATGTACAAGAGATACAGCATGCAGGGCGATGCGCTACCTTCTTGATTTTCCAACCATTGAAGAGAGAATACAAGTTTGCAGGGCACGCGCCTACCTCAGAATTAACGCAAACACACAACATCCACTGCATAGTGAAATTAGGAAGGTGAAGGGCAGCAGGTTAAAAAGAGGACGGTCGTGGATGGGTCAAGCCGAAGACATTCTTCAACAGGTGTGTTCACTTGAGGACTTAGAACCTGGTGAGGAGTGGGTGCAAGTACCAAGAGACTTCTGCACATCCTTTTCAGTTTGCCCCCAACTAGATAGAAAATGCAGACAAGAAAATCCGGCTGCTGTGGAGGCTGAAGTACAAGCGTTGATTTTCGAGAATTCGCTAGACGGTGACGCGGTCATCTACACAGATGGGTCGGTCGTCCGACATGTGAGAAGCTCATGGGCCTTTACAGCTCGGGCCGGAGGGAGAATTGTGAAGGAGGACTCTGGTGCTTTCACTGAAACCACAAGTAGCCTGACCATGGAAGTCATGGCAGTAAGTAAAGCAATAACATGGCTCGAGACACAGACATTCACTAGGGCTTGTTTCCTTAGCGACTCAATGAACATGATCAAGAGGATAGAGGAGGGGTCGATCCGAAGAGAATGTTTGCTGCCTCTGAAGCGGTCTCGGCTGGCAAAGATTAGTTTCATCTTCGTGCCAGGTCATGCAGGAGTACAAGGAAATGAGCGGGCTGACAAGCTCGCAGGTGAGGCTACTGTGGAGGGCGGACGCGCCATGGACCAGGCTGACATTCTGAATGCTCTACGAGAAGTGAGACTTTTGCGAGAACCAAGTGATGACTGTGAATCTACAACAATGGCCAGACTGCGGGAGCAGCAAATTAAAAGAGGGGTGGCCAAACAAGAACACTACGCAGGAAGCCAAAGAAGATTGATAAACCAACACAGAACTGGCGTCTTTAGCCGCTACACGCTGCGGGATTTGCTGAGGAGGGGATCCGAGCACTTATGGACTGAATGGTTCGATGTGCAACGAGGATGATCTGTCGACTAACTAACTAACTAACTAACTATCAAAACCTCCCTCAACAGGTGCCTGAACCAGGACAGTATGTGGACGCGAACACAGAAGGTTGGGTTGATCTCAGAACCATCAAAACCTCCCTCAACAGGTACCTGAACCAGGACACTATGCTGACAAATACTAGCTACCAAATTCCCAGGACCAACTACATCGTCTACAGCATCGTGTACCAAAGCTATGAAATGCAACAGTTTGTTTTCCAGCTCAGAATCTGCAGCTCTAAGGTCTATAGACAAATAATCATAGGTTAAATAAAAACAACAAAAATTGAAACAAAGGCACACAGACAAATTCACATTTGTGGCAAAGTATGGTAGAACAAAATGTCAACAGAAGATTCTAAAATAGCCGTCATATTGTAAATTGTGATACAAATAGACAGAAGTCACTTGAGTATAGTTGGAAGTGACTTTCTTTGAGTCTCCAATGAGAGAAGTACCCTGCATAATTCAAGCTATGGACACATTTTTCTACAAACTAAAGAACCCAAGGATTTTATGCACCCCTCCTGATCTATGGATAGTGTCTAAGGTGTCTTCTAGCCTTCTAGGATAATTGCAAAAAACAGGCGGCTTCATGTGCGCATATAACAAAACCTTCAGTTGAAAAATTGAAATATAGGCTCAATTGGTGGCTGCCCTGGTTAGAATTTCGAAGCCAGAACACTAACCCACAACACAATATTGATATGTATGATTTTGGTTTACACACAATGGGGGACTTGCCAATGCTACAGAATGTGTGCAGCACTGAAACAATTAGAGGAGAAACAGACACTTGAACAATTTCAAATGCAATGAAGATGGTCCTTGAATACAATACAACCCAGCCTAGCAACACATTCAAGACCTAGTCAGCCAAAGACCTCCCACTACAGGCACAAGCAACATTGATATCAGCTACAGAAGATGGCAACAACTGGTGAGATGTGATTAGCAAGCTTGATAACCAGCCCACAGGAAATAGTTAAGCACCTAATGCAGGACATTTTAGGGAGACACAAATCAACAAACAGCAGGCGACAGCAAAGAGATGTAAAGCAACAAACAGCAGGCGACAGCAAGGATATGTAAACCAACAAACAGCAGGCGACAGCACGGAGATGTAAACCAATAAAAAGCAGGAGACAGCAAGGAGATGTAAACCAACAAACAGCAGGCGACAGCAAGGATATGTAAAGCAACAAACAGCAGGCGACAGCAAGGATATGTAAACCAACAAACAGCAGGCGACAGCAAGGAGATGTAAACCAACAAACAGCAGGAGACAGCAAGGAGATGTAAACCAACAAACAGCAGGAGATAGCAAGGAGATGTAAACCAACAAACAGCAGGCGACAGCAAGGAGATGTAAACCAACAAACAGCAGGTGACAGCAAGGATATGTAAACCAACAAACAGCAGGCGACAGCAATGATATGTAAACCAACAAACAGCAGGGGACAGCAAGGATATGTAAACCAACAAACAGCAGGCAACAGCAAGGAGATGTAAACCAACAAACAGCAGGTGACAGCAAGGAGATGTAAACCAACAAACAGCAGGGGACAGCAAAGATATGTAAACCAACAAACAGCAGGTGACGGCAAGGAGATGTAAACCAACAAACAGCAGGTGACAGCAAGGATATGTAAACCAACAAACAGCAGGTGACAGCAAGGAGATATAAATCAACAAACAGCAGGCAACAGCAAGGAGATGTAAACCAACAAACAGCAGGCGACAGCAAGGAGATATAAATCAACAAACAGCAGGTGACAGCAAGGAGATATAAATCAACAAACAGCAGGTGACAGCAAGGAGATATAAATCAACAAACAGCAGGCGACAGCAAGGAGATATAAATCAACAAACAGCAGGCAAAAGCAAGGGGATGTAAACCAACAAAGAACACATTGTGGAGATGTGAACCAACAAACAGCAGATAACAGCAAGATGTAAACCAACAAACAGCAGGAGACAGCAAGAGGATGTAAACCAACAAACAGCAGGCAAAAGCAAGGAGATGTAAACCAACAAAGAACACACTGTGGAGATGTAAACCAACAAAGAACACATTGTGGAGATGTGAACCAAGAAAAGCAGGTGTCAGTAAAGTCCCCTTTTACACTCCTGAAAACATTTAGGTTATGGCATTAGCCCTGTATTTGTATAAACCAATCATGGCATTAGCTCTGTATTTGTATAAACCAACCAGAACTCGTCGGGTGATGTGGTCAATGCCACGCCTTGACCTCCAGCACATTTCCTGGTGCCCATGTTCTGGGTTGAGCTGGGAGAGGCCCAGTCAGTTTTTAAAATCTCTCTCAATGGGGATTGAACATACTGACCGGATCGGTATGGCAGGTGTTAGAGATGTCAGATGAGCTGAATGAAGAACCAACATCACAGCACTCGGGACATTCCCACAGATGCTCCATCCTCATCTTCAACAGCCAGCAAAGAGTCCCGATACTAAAGGTACCAGTAGTGGGGAGATGTAAGTTGAGTTAAGAACCGACATAACAGACAGTCCCAGTAAAATATTAAAGCAAAGAACCCCTTTTTACATCAGGAGTCACACTGGAATGATATGTTACCTGTTCTAAATCTTTCAGAAGCTCAGAGTGTTTCTCTTCTGTATCACTGGCCAACACGTCGGTACTCCAGGCATCGCTGGCAGTCTCTGATATCTCAGATATTGGCTGGTCATATGAAGAATGATGTATAAATGTCAGTTCTTTCAAAAACTAATTACATTTATTAGTTCACAGAGAAAAGCTATTGTCCAGAATTACATTGTATCCTTATGTACTGTTTTGTACCCATCTCAAATGACATTCCCTCTAGCCCTTGAATTTTCTGCCTATTTCTTGACTTGACAACTGTTCTCTATTTGTAGCTGAAGACACTAATCCTAAGGCAGGTACCATAACAGTAAAAAAGGAGGACCCATTTAGGCACACTGGGTATATGGTGCTAAAACCATATTGTATAGATCAATCAGTACTTTGCAGGTGAAGTGGTCAGTATCGTGATGGCTGCCTTAACTTCTCTCACAAAACCTGACATCCCACATTGTGCCAATGACTTCGGGCGGAGAACAATAAGGAGGGTACAAGCCTTATCCTGGTCAAGGAAATGCAACCTAAGACTAAATGTGGCAGGGCAGACCAGGCACTAAGCCTTGCTTGGCAACTGGCCTGGGATCAGGCAGACAGTTAGAACATTGCTTTGCTGATTCGACAACTTGTTTTGTTACAGATGTATTGGTGTTACCTTTCCTCTTCAGTAAACTAGGCAGACAGGGGAAGGGATCATGCTGCATGGAGAATTATGGTCTCTGCAATTCAGCCCAGCCTTTGTGCAATGGAGTGGTATTAGTCAATTTCTAATCTTACCGCCTTGGGTTGTAGTTATTGAAGCACAATGTTAACAAACTGTCGTCTGTCCAGATGGCCAGATGCGATGAGTGCAATGTTTCATTCTGAGCCTGATGCCTGCTTATTTCTGCCCTGCTTGGTTATGCTGTCATGGTCAGATCAGAAATTTTATTATCAATATTTTGTGGAAAGAAGTTGTTTGCTGCCATTCTAAACTGTTCATTGCTTAAACTGGAACTGCAGCAAGTGTCTGACACTTTGGGACAGTAACACACATGCAGAGATCTGTGGCTTCAATCTTGCACACATGATATAGATGGCATTTTAATCTATTGCACATTTTGTAAAGCTGGTAAATGATGCCTTAATCTTCACTGGTAGTTAGTGATATGCATTGTGTTATATATCTTCTTCCTCTTTCATTTAACTGACTGTCGATATCTGCAATGTTGTCTTTGGGATAAACTTCACTGTCTTTTTTAGTTTATGTAGTGGCGGTTAAAGATTATTGTTGCATGTCTGAGTGTTCTCTTTCCGTCTGGACATTGGACAGGAAAGTGGCTTTTACATTCACACAAAAACATAAAACAGGTATAACCAATAAATGGAGGGTTGGTATAACCAATAAATGGAGGGTTGGTATAACCAATAAATGGAGGGTTGGTATAACCAATAAATGGAGGGTTGGTATAACCAATAAATGGAGGGTTGGTATAACCAATAAATGGAGGGTTGGTATAACTAATAAATGGAGGGTTGGTATAACCAATAAATGGAGGGTTGGTATAACCAATAAATGGAGGGTTGGTATAACCAATAAATGGAGGGTTGGTATAACCAATAAATGGAGGGTTGGCATGAGACTGGCCACCTCCTCCTGTAGTAAACTGAGCAGCACAATCCAACCAATCAGGAATAGGTCTACAAAGGGCATGACCTGAGTTGGCTGAGGACGTATGCTCGATTGAGAGATAAATGGCAGAAGAATTTGGCAGTCTCCACGGTGAAGTGGTCAAGCCATCTGCCTCGCGCTCTGAAGGTTGTGGGTTCTATTCCAGGCGACACCTTTCGGTTCACGTGCACATTTTTCTTGCAGACTCCTGGGGGTTGTCACTGCAGCTACAGAGTTTGTGCTTTGTGCGATGCTTTCGGTAGGCCGCCCTGCAGAAAGAGACCGAGCCATGTGGGATAAAACCTGGTGCAATGAAGTCGATCCTCTCCACTTTTAAGATATTTTCTTTAGGCTGAAGAATAAATGGAACTGAACATTCATTTCTGAAATATTATCTATACATGTTCTGCTAAACTCACCTCTGACCCTAAGACTAAAGGCCTTATAATCTCCTCGGCCACTTCCTCCAGCCTGTCAACTTGATTCTGTTCAGGTGGTTCTGAGTCACTGGCCAAGACGTCTGTACTCCAGGTATCACTAACTGTGGACTTGCATTCATCCCCTTAGATGACAAATGTGTTTTCAGAACATGGTCAAACAAACTTCAAAATATATATTCTGAAGCTTATTTCAACTCCCTCTTTTATTTCTATCTATTTGTCTAATCAACTACCATTCTACCTTCTCACCTACCGACTGACTAACCAACTTACCTACCTTAAGCAATCTAACCTACCCATTCAAAGACTCACCCACCCACATAAGACCCATCTATACACCCACTACGGTACATTAACTAAAGCATGGTTTACATGCCGATTCTTCCACCTAGAGTTAAATGTGAGCGTGTGAAGGAAGAAGATGTCTCCGTCATGATACAGCTACTATTGCTGTGAGGCACTTTTCTGTGAAATCTACTTCTTCTTCTTCTCTGTTCATCAGGAGTTATTTTCAGACGTAACTGCATTTTGCCTGTTTATTTGCGCCCTTAGGCCGACACATTCGACTTTAGCAGGCATTTTTGACGGGTTAGCCTTCCCGGGTGAAATCTATTTAATGTATGTTAACTATCTTATGCATGGTCTTCCCTCACTCTGAAACCATCAAAGAAGACATTATATGACTCAACATCTTGTCCGATAATCATGGTTCTCATAGTTGCTTGACTTCACACCAAAGTTATGACCACAATGAAACAGCCCCAGAAAGGAGACACTGCTATAAATTCAATTATTACTGTACTGCCACTCATGTGTACACATTTGGATGTTCGTCCATCACGAATGATGAGGACCATTCATTCATTGCATCTTTTGATTTGATGAAGAATGAATGACTTGCGCTTTAATTTGGATTATAGCGAGGTTGTGGTTGCGCAACTCCATCGACCTCGCTCTCTCATCTGCATCCATTTGGTTCCAGTGGTGAGCATGGCAAGACGACTGGAGACGGACACAGATGCAGTGGACGTTAGGCTGCCATGGCCAGTTATCCCTGTATATATTGGCTCTCGAGAGCGTCATGCAAACGGCCCTTCCGTCAATTCCTTTAATTTTCAGTTTTAAGACAAGCGTAGCAACAAGCGTATGAGCGTATGACTACTGATAGGATCAACCAGATATCCATCGGATAGACGGACTGTCCGCCAGAACAGACCTCACACACATGCGATTAGCGAGATTCTACCACAGAAGATATTGCTTGTCTAAGTTGCAAACAAATCTGCCGATTTACGGCCGAGCCTCAGCAGTTCGCAATGCATATGACTGCTGGCAGGACAGACTATTCACGCAATACATGCACATGCAAGCCAAGAGTAGCATCGCTAAAGCGCGCCCTTCCGGTACAAGGTGATACATGCAAAACCACTGGACGCCTACCGACGAGCTTTCAAGCTACGCCGGCAGGACTGACCAAAAAGCTATACCAGTTTACTGACTGCAGGGGCCTCGATAGAGTCCCGTATTGTTATTTTTCATCACTACCTCCCCGTGCCGGGAGTGGGTAAGTTGCGCGCCTGCTGCCTTCCTTGGACATGTGTGTACACACAGATCAGTGATGAAGACCACAAGACATGCTGGTGGTTGAGCATACACACAATCAAAGAATCAGCAAATAAATCAATATCTCTATGGCCAATGGAATTGAAAGCAGAGGCAGAAGATAATAGCACTAATAAACCACAGGTTCTCAACAAGAAAAATATATTTAACTGGCTCCTACTCAGTCATAACTGCCTTATGGGACAATAAAAAGAATTAAATATAATAAAATAAATACAGTTGTAAAATGAAAATCCAGCAGTGGCATTACAAGACACTTGTTATACACTGCATATGGTTAAAAGCAAAAGGACTTGCCCACTGTGATTTGGAAATGAGAATACAGACTAGCCAAGAAAGGAGGAAGATAAATTCAAACAAAAGACAGAGAAAAATGAGTCATCAAATATTTCTCTCAAGACAAATGGCCTCAAAATATCCAGCAACCAGACACATTACAATGATACTTCTCATTATTAGGAAGTGATCATCAGACTGTGAATCTGCTTTGCATATATATGATTTTTTCTTCTTGTAACATTCACTTGAAATAAATTGTCTATATCTACAATGTTGTCTCTTGTATAAATTTTGCTGTCATTTTTAGCTCAGTCAGTGGTTCATAAAGTTTAGCTTTCCCTTCCAGTGTTGTTTCTCCATGCCAACATGTTTGCCTTGAAATGTTGTATTTGGGGCAGTCCTTGACTACATGATCTGCCATCAGGAGCGCCAATCCACACGTGCATGTGGCTAATTTGTCAATCTTAAATTCTGTATATGTTAGGCCGTGTAATCAATTAAGTTGTATTGTGAATGATTTGTTTCTGGTCTATCCATAATATGGCAATAATCTTGTGCTGGTGTTGGTAGATTTGTTATTGATCTGAAATTCTTTTCTTTGGGTGGTAGATAAATGGTACATCTGGTTGCTCTTCCGTTGCATCTTCTTTAACTAATTGATCCACTCTCTCAATTCTGGGCATGCCACAGTGGGATGGTATCCACTGTATGGTTGTCAAGTTCAGTCAGTTTTGTCCTCAGTACTGCCAATTTTCTTTACTGGAGTGTCTGAAGTGTTGATTTTGCTTCCGTCGTGTTACCACAAGCTGTTAAATATGACTGGTATTCAGTTATGTCTCCACTGCTAGCTTGATTGCTTGAATTCAAAGTGAACAAAGAAGTTAATGACCAAACCATTTACTTAAAATATTGCTTTGCATGGTGGTTAGTGTGCTTGCCGACCAAGTCAGCGGTCCTGGTTTAATCCTCAGTGGGTTTATTTTTTCTTTCCAGTACGGTTCTGGAAAGAAACTGGCCAAGCCACCTCATATGCCAGCAGAAAAACAAATACATCTACTCTAAATTTAAATAATGAACTGTTAATCAATAATTCAGCCTTCAGCATGTTGTATATTTGGTTTTCACTTTGAACTGAATAAACTGTGAACACTTACTTTCCATGGCAAGCTCTGCTTTAATCTCAAACTTGCCGAATCTCTCTGTCACATCGACTCTGTTTTCCTTCCTCACAGTTTCTGGGACTGGTACAGGAAGTTGTGGAGCTGTAAGCAAAGTTCAAAACCCAATTTTAAATCTGTGATTAACCACATGTGAGGTTCAGGTCTGACACACCAATTTTACATTACTACCTATATCAACCTCACCTCTTCTTCTTCTTACAGTTCATGTTGTGTGGCATTGGTTATGTCTGCTCACACCCTTCTGTTACATGTACAGCCAGTCATCTCTGATGTTCATGTTCCTCCATGCCTTGATGTCAGATCTATTATGAGTTTATCAACTGCTGGCACAAAGTCACTACTGCAATATGCTTCTAGTCTTTTTTAATCAACTGCATATTTTGTTCACGTGTACAGACATTTCATTTCACACTTCTGGTGTTCAATAACTCACAATAATGATAACAATGTCAGATATACAGCGTGTGTTAACCCCATGTAAAATACACAGCATTTGATAACACCATGTCAGATACATTGCATTTGATAACTCCAAGTCAGAAACACAGTATTTATTAACCCCATGTCAGATATAAAGTATTTGTTAACCCCATGTCAGATATACAGTATTTACTAACCCCATGTCAGATATAAAGTATTTGTTAACCCCACGTCAGATATACAGTATTTGTTAACATCATGTCAGATACATTGCATTTGATAACTCCATGTCAGATACACATTATTAACTCCATGTCAGATATACAGTATTTGTTAACCCCATGCCAAATATACAGTATTTACTAACCCCATGTCAGATACACAGTATTTATTAACCCCATGTCAGATACACAGTATTTATTTATTTATGTCAGATATACAGTATTTGTTAACCCCGTGTAAGATATACAGTATTTGACAACCCCATGTCAAATACACTGTATTTGTTAACTCCATGCCATATACAGTATTTGTTAACCCCATGTAAGATATACAGTATTTGTTAACCCCATGTAAGATACACAGTATTTGTTAACCCCATGTAAGATATACAGTATTTGTTAACCCCATGTCATATACGCTGTATTTGTTAACCACATGTAAGATACACAGTATTTGTTAACCCCATGTAAGATACACAGTATTTGTTAACCCCATGTCAGATACACAGTATTTATTAAGCCCACAATATAATGCAAATAACTAACTAGTGTTAGCTTAGTTTAGTTTAGACGACAGATCAACATCACGGCACACTGGGTGTAACCCATAAGTACTCCGTTCTACTCCTAACTCAAGCCTGACTCCGTAGAATCTCAGCTCAATGCACAAACTCTGTAGCACTGGCGAGGATCCTGAAATACTTGGGTAGAATTGTAACTCAAAATTTTGCCTGGGCAGCGCTGTTTGGCTACTCCTTTTTTGTATTTTCAACTACCAAGGGATTTTTTTTATGTGCGCAACAATACACACTAGGCATCCGACATCACTACCCAGAGACCAGGGGAAATTTTATTACTAGAAGTCCTACGTGAAAAAAATCCCGCACTCACTGGGGCTTGAACCTGGGACCTCCAGCACTCGAGGGAGACACCATACCTCAAGACCACTCAGGTCCCCCCTCTCCCCGTAGATGTTTTAACTTAAAAAACAAACAAACTAACTAGACAGATCCAAAAAGATAAGCATGTATTCTATAGAATGTAAAAAACATGTTCTAATAGTACAAGTCAAGAACCTTCTTCCACACCATGGGAAAACAAAACAAGGTGACCATATGTAAATTATGACTACATGTAAACTATAATGTTGCTAACGACGGGTGATAGTTTTATTTATGCGTATGTCATTTTCACAAATAGACAAATTGAAAATATGACGATTCATAATCATCAAGTTCATTAGTCCTGTGGCTGGTTTTGCATTCTGTTAATATTTTGCCAATCTCTGCCTTCTGCAGGTGTTGCACATCTCTGCACAAAAGTGTAATGAAAATGTGTTTTAGTCAAACTCTTTATCACTTGTCAGGTATTTTGCCTCTCAGAAAAAGAGCTCTCTTTATTGGACTTCATGCTAAACATATCTTCTCTTCTTCAAGACATTTCTGTTTGTTCCTTCAAAATATTATGAATTCTCTATTGTTTCTATCCAGTTCTGCTCCTTTGCAGTGTTTTTTAAATGTTTAAGTTCTAGGCCAATGGTTCTCAACCGGTGGGGAATTCCCCCCCCAGGGGGGAATTTTAGGGTTTCCAGGGGGTGAATGAAGACCATTTCAAGATCGCGTTAATACAAGAACCGATTATTTGATATTGTTTTTCCCTTTCATACTTTACAATTAAGTACGTCTCATCCTTCTAAAATTCATTTTATAAAGTCAGTAGACCCACAAATCATGTTTTATGTGGATGTCTAGCCTTGTTTTAGTATGTGCTATTAAATTTACCGTACATTTTTACGTATACTGTATAGGGGTAGGGGGATTTTTAGATAGGAAATATGAGGGGGGGGGGGGGGGGGGGGGGGGGGAATACGCTCAGAAAATACGGTGAAAGGGGGGGGGGGCCACGGGCCAAATTTTTGATAGGAAAGGGGGGGGGGGGAGAATGACGTTCTGAAAATATGGTGAAGGGGGGGGGGGCACAGGCCAAAAAAAAAAAGGTTGAAAACCACTGTTCTAGGCCATATTTATATAAAAAAGTTTGTTTTTACATTTATCATGTAACTAGTAGAAGGCTCTTGCAAATACAACACAAATGTGGAAGACTTACGTGGGGGGTTTTCCTCAACACTGCCAGCCTGAGAGAGTGGTGTGTCCCTGCCACTAATGGAAGGCGACCCCCGCCCACTCACATTTGCAGACATCATGTCAGAAAAGTTGTCCGTTTCTAGCTCATTCTCATCTTCAACAGAATGGCTGGAGGCAGCCTCGGATATGACTTCTTGGTAGTCACTGGCATTCCCTGATATTTACAAATACAACATACATCTTCAGAACTATATCATGTATTCAAGTGAAAATGGTCAAATAGAAACATGAATGGGCATAAACTCCGCCATGGAATCAAGCACATTAGGAGGCTTCTAAGCATCATAAGAAAACCCTTTCTATGAATGTTTCACCCTCTTTATCTTTTCTCCACTCCCCTGACAGGAAATGGTTATTATTTGAGGCATATATTTAACCCTTTACAAGGCAGGACGGCCATTTCCGTCCGATACCGTTAACGGGCGAAATGTCTCAAAACGGCTGATATTATTATGCATTGTAAAAACGCGATCTCTCGGCTTTCCGATACTTCCGACGGCTACTTTCGCTTTCGCGACAGCTTGACAACGTGGCCGCCATTTGTAAACGCGCTATGATGACTTTGAACGGACTTTTTTTTATAGTTTTCGGGGTTTTTACGCTGTTTTTCAAAACGGATTTCGGCGATTCTTCAAGTGATAGCCGAGATTTCGCTCTGTTCAATTTAAGTGACATTAAAGGGCACGAAGTTGACTATTAATCGGAGCTAGATATCAGTGCAAAGCGTTACTGTGCATTAGCAGTCTGAGTCGGACTTTAAAGAAAGTGATTATGATTCTGAAAATGTGATTGTAAATTGCCGTATAGATGACGGAAAATCACAAACAACATGCCGTAGTTCGTAAATATTTGTGTTCATATATGGATTACCGACAACAATCACGTGAGCAACATATTATGCATGCTTTTCCCTTCATTGTGTTGTTTATTTAACTAAAATCGGTTGACTAACACCTTATCTGTGATGTTTTTACTAATGCGACCCGAAATTTTACCGAACCTGAAAAAATCTTGCCCGTTCAGGGATAAAAAACGGACAAGCGTCTGCCCTGTAAAGGGTTAACATAGTGAACAGCTTCTGCCACGCCCATTTAATTCAACTGTTTCCCCCATATCCCTTACAGGACGTTGCAGTCAAGCATTTTTCAGCTGCTGTAGATGTACTTGGCAAGATTACGCTCAGTAGTTTGCCATTGATTCTAAAAATAAGCATTAATAGTAAGTATGGTTAATTACAAGGTAGAGTAGTGGCTAGATGCCTACCTGCTGACCTGATGGTCATGGGTTCATATTTGCATCGAGGCAGGTTTTGAAAACAATAAATCTACAAATACACAGGTCTAACAACATATGTCCAATATGCCTTAAGGCATGTGAAAGGGTCCTTTACTTATGGTTGAATATAAGTCTTTGTTAACAAATGAAGAGAAAAGCCTTTATAGACTAACAAACACTCTGATCAGTAATATTTAAAAAACCAAAAACTGGGCTGTTTTGGCCAAGTTATGGTGATGAAAATTATTCTCTAGAATATAAATAATAACAAATTGTCAAGAGGCAGATAAAATCTGGGTTCGACCACATTAAAGAGCGAACTTATTACAGAACTGCGACACTTATTTGTATTGTTGAAGACAGAGATTTGTGGAAGATGTTAATTATGAATGAATCCATGACGACAACCTGATGACCATGAGGTTATGGAATAGAAGAAGAAATACAGAGTAACAATATTAGTCACAAACAAGGTGACAAGAAGGGACAGGACCAGCAAATGGACAATATTCCAAGGCCAAATTCCTCCTGACTCAAATGGAGAAGTCCCAGCCCAAAACAGTTTCTGCCAAAAAGGAGAAGACAAGCAGTCTTAAATAGAATCTGTTATCTGTTGGGGTATCATCTTTGCACTCCAGACAAGTCCATAGATGCACAGGTCCTCCATCCAACATATGCATCAGCGTCCAGTGGCTAATGTGCCAGTTCTGTGTTGGTTGATGAGGCCCCTCAGTTCTCCCAATGTGTCTTCAGTGTCTGGCCGTGCCAATTCTTACTTCGGAGTCTCTCATTCCGCACAATGATGTGGATTCACTAGCATCCTCTCTCAGCATCTCTCCCAGCATCTCTCTAACATTGGCAAAATCCATGAGCTGGCCATCTGCGGGGAATGCGGAGCCATCAAGTTTATCAGCTGAATCATTTCCTTCAAATCCAGCATGTCCTGGACGAAGATGAAGGTGACTATGGAACTACAGACTTCCGCAGCGATTCAGTCCACTGTCTACATACAGAACCGGCCTCAACCTTTCAGATCCATGCTCATTGAATCACTTAGAACACAAACTGTATAATTCAGTGTCATAACTAAAATATTACAATAGTGTAAATAAACAACCCACTAGTTACAACATTACAATACAATTTAAATATATAACACAGTATTCAGAGCATTACAATGTAATGTTAATAAACAATGCACTACAATCAGAACATTACAACACAATGTAAATACATAACACACAGTAGTCAGAGGATTAAAATACAAATTTAAGTTTATAACATCCTGTACACTGAATACTTCACCACAACAACACGGCAGTCAAATCTTTAGAGTGATACATAATTGTGATAAACAATGCCAACCTATTGATTCTTGATCATGTGACAAAGAGAATCGGGTGCGCTTCTCCTGGATCTCTGGATTAGGAGCTACCTGGGGAGTAGCTACTGGGACAGGATCAGAGGGTGGGACAGGATGAGATGCCACTTTCTTCGCTTCTGAATCCAGGACTGATGATAAGACCTGACAGGAAAGTGGATTAACAAGATTCTTCAAAACTGTAAGGCTAACAATACAAATGCACTGTTCAGCTGTAAGGTGTCAATTTAATCAGAGTTCCATTTACTTTACAAGATCATGCTTCTGGTAATTTCTCATCTCAGGGGGAGAGTGCCCGTTTATGGACTTTGCATATCGAGATTCCCATGGACTCTGTTATTCCCTCTGTTAATTTCTGCTTCAAACAGACAGACAACTCACAGAAACATCTCACCCTTATTTAAGCAATATTTCTTCCTCATTCCTCTTTTATGGGAAAGTGTGTCACACTTCTAGGTATGGACATTGAAGGTCAGCGTATCTCATGTTGGCACGCTTCTGTGTATGGTTTGCTTCCTCTAAACAGATTCCATCCCAGGAAATGGGCCCTACAACTCACCCTTGCGTAGGTTTCATTTCCTAACAATTTTGCTTGGGTGATTTCCAACAGCCGTTAGACTTTTAATGTTACAACTTGCACATGAAACCTCCTGTTTTTCATATATTTAAAAATACTAGGCATCCAATCGCATTGTCCAAGAGAACAGGCGAACATGTGATATCAGTAAATACCAGTGGTTCTTGTAAAACTTCCCAGCCCTATCATGGGACCAACTCTGGTGCCATGTGATATCATTAGATACCAGTGGTTCTTATAAAACTTCCCAGCCCTATCATGGGACCAACTCTGGTACCATGTGATATCATTAAATACCAGTGGTTCTTATAACATTTCCCAGCCCTATCATGGGACCAACTCTGGTGCCATGTGATATCATTAGATACCAGTGGTTCTTGTAAAACTTGCCAGCCCTATCATGGGACCAACTCTGGTACCATGTGATATCATTAGATACCAGTGGTTCTTATAACACTTCCCAGCCCTATCATGGGACCAACTCTGGTACCATATGAGCTTTAAAAGTTAGTTGCATATCCTTTACAGGATGTCGCAGTTAACCCCAGCATTTCTTGGCTGTTGGTGATTTCCTTGCAAGTTTATGTTCAGTAGTTTGCCATTGCTTTCTGAACGACTTACACTCATACCATTGTATGAAAACCAATGCAAGGTGGTCTGCTTCCAAATCGCCAGAGGCTGTGTTTCAAATGCAGTATTCGCCTGTAATCCCTTCACTTCAGAGATGGCATCGGGGCCTTAGGCGGACTCCTAAACCTCAAAATCACAGCTTCATATTAAAGCAATACAATTTGAAATTTAATAAAACTACGTAATAAACAAAAATATCATCAGCCTTGCCCTGAGCAGAACTCTTTCACAATAACAGCCTCTCACACAAGTTCTCCCTATCATCACTTAGATGTGCTGCCTCTGTTGCTGACATGTGTACATTATCTATTACACCCTGAATTCATCTACCTTCTGGTCTTTTTCTCCTCCGGTATACCATGAGTGTTTTTTCCAGACATTCATGCCGGTTTTATTTATTTTATTTCATTTTTATTTTATTTTCCTCATAACCACTTGCCAATACTGATTTATTGCTGAAAGATCGGTTTGTTTGTTTTTTCATTTAATGAATCTGTAATCCTTATCAATTACGCTTATATTCAAATGTGCATGTGTGCTTTTCAGCAGATTTGTTAAGATAACCAGGTTTCACAATAATTCACAAATAACTAGGCTCAACTTGTTATAAATGTGGCTGCAGAAGTCGGATGTGTCAGCCTAACGGCGCAAGAACGCAGCTCTGCTGTAAACAGACACAACGCAATCACGTCCGGAAAAAAACTCCGGATGAACACAGAAGAAGAAGTTATAAATGTGCAATTGATAATTTATCTTGTCTCAGGTTTCACAATAATTCACAAATAACTAGGCTCAACTTGTTATACATATGCAGTTGATAAGTTATCTTGTCTCAGGTTTCACAATAATTCTCACAAATAATCAGGTTTAAGGTGTTATGAATGAACAGTTGATCATTTACCTCGTCTCAAGTGAGAAACAACTCTATACACAGACCAAAAACTATATTACCTGATATATCTATTACCTTCTTCTCTGGCAACAAACCAAGACATTCCCCTGGTGGGTAAATAGAAATTACTAGAACATCACTAGGCTTGGCTTTGCTATCATTGTCCGTGCCATCTGCCAGCACTTCATCAAAATTGAGAGAATTTGCAGTGGTGCGTCTCTTTCTAGTAGCTGAAAGATTGCAGGAACATGAGTTACTGTACTGCAGAGTATCAATCAACAAGCACACTGGACATCAGTCAACATTACTTACCCGTGACATTCTGTTGGAATGGGAAAATGCTCTTGTAATCTGTGGTCAATTGAATATCATAGAATTCAAATGATTGAAAATATGATATACTGTAGAGCTGGACATCCATAGCTACAATTTACAGAAGCTTGTACACGAGATAAGTTAGTTGCATATCCTTTACAGGGTGTCAGCAGTCAACCCCAGCATTTTTTGCCTGTTTGTGATTTTTTTTTTGGGCTAGTTTTTTTGCCATTTATTTCTGAACGACCGGCACACATACCACTGCCTGAACACCAATACAAGGGAGTCTGCTGCCAAATAGTCTGCAGCTGTGTTTCAAACGCGGTATGTGGTTTTACGTAATGAGTCCAAAACCCCTTCACCAATGAGATAATGAAAGTATTTCAGCAATAGAACAAGATTTCTGACAAGGTTAGAAATCTACCCTAGCATATCATGTTGATGAACCTGATGACAAGAGGCTACAATAAATAAAGGCAAAAACATTTGTCAACAAAATTACCAGGCTGTGCAGTGGTAGTGGAGCATTCATGCCTTACAAGTAATTCAACCCTTGTCAGAAGTTACTAAATAAGGTATCTATTTGTCAGTCTGTATCTATCTACGTTTTCTTCCCAGGTTTCTGGTCCCTTCCAACCTTGTCTACATCCTTTCTAATCTTACCTATATTCCGTCCAACCTTGCCTACACCCTTTCCACTCTTACCTATATCCCCCTAACCTTGCCTACATCCTTTCCACTCTTACCAAAATCCCTTTCAACCTTGCCTACATCCTTTCCAATCTTACCTATATCCCCTCTAACCTTGCCTACATCCTTTCCACTCTTACCTATATCCCTTCCAACCTTGCCTACATCCTTTCGACTCTTACCTATATCCCCCTAACCTTGCCTACATCCTTTCCACTCTTACCAAAATCCCTTTCAACCTTGCCTACATCCTTTCCACTCTTACCTATATCCCTTCCAACCTTGCCTACATTCTTTCCACTCTTACCTATATCCCTTCCAACCTTGCCTACATCCTTTCCAATCTTACCTATATCCCTTCCAACCTTGCCTACATCCTTTCCACTCTTACCTATATCCTGTCCAACCTTGCCTACATCCTTTCCAATCTTACTTATATCCCTTCCAACCTTGCCTACATCCTTTCCAATTTTACCTATATCACTTCCAACCTTGCCTACATCCTACATTTTCACTCTTATCTATATCCCTTGCAACCTTGCCTACATCCTTTCTAATCTTACCTATATCCCCCTAACCTTGCCTACATCCTTTCCACTCTTACCAAAATCTCTTTCAACCTTACCTACATCCTTTCCACTCTTACCTATATCCTGTCCAACCTTGCCTACATCCTTTCCAATCTTACCTATATCCCCCTAACCTTGCCTACATCCTTTCAACTCTTACCAATATCCACCCCAACCTTGCCTACACCATTTCCACTCTTACCTACATCCTTTTCACTCTTATCTATATCCCTTGCAACCTTGCCTACATCCTTTCCACTCTTACCTATATCTCTTCCACCCTTGCCTACATCCTTTCCACTCTTACCTATATCCCCCTAACCTTGCCTACATCCTTTCCATTCTTACCAATATCCACCCCATCCTTGCCTACATCATTTCCACTCTTGCCTACATCCTTTTCACTCTTATCTATATCCCTTCCAATCATGCCTACATCCTTTCCACTCTTACCTGCATCCCTTCCAACCTTGCCTACATTCCTTCCACTCTTGCCTACATCCTTTCCTCTTTCCTACATCTCTCCCAATCTTGCCTACATCCATCCTAAACTAGCACTGAGCGAATATCCCTTCTTTGGTCAGAAAAAAATGCACACTGGCCATGAATGATTTGCTGTTGACGAAGAAGCTCAGTTAAGCAAGCATGGTTAAGACATGAGCCTCCTGAGACTTCCATGGTGCAGCTTGTGGGGAGCTGATAATATCATGGAGCAATCCATGTGTGGTCTGTGGAAGAAGACTGCTGCACTTGTGGAGATAACCCTGCGCAAAGAAAGTGACTTCTTTGCCGAAAACCAAAAACCTTTTGCAAAGAAGGTGAACTTTCACAAAGCTCAAACACAAACATGTAAAGTACAGTACTTTAGGTCACGCTACTTATATGTCAGTATTGATATGTCTATGATATGATGCTGGTCCATGTTTTCCTATAAGTGAGATATGAAATGGTTAGTAACACACCGGCCACCTGTCTTTCTGAGAAACATCTGGCATCCACCTTATGAAGCTGTTTCAATTGCAGAGCTGTACCTGCTGGAAAAATAAATGCTACCACCTCTAGGGACTAAACACAAACCAGTGTTTGGTTAGGCATGCACTAACCACTGTGCCTCAACTGAATGCTGATATCCAAGAAAACGCTGAAATTATTCAATCCAACTTCAACTGAAAGATGCTGTTTGTTGTATTAACTAAATACATCAAGCGTATAAATACCTTTTGATTTAAACAGCTTCCGCTCAGAATTGGGTGTCCCAGGTGTATCTGGTGTTTGCGTAGCTGAAGAAGTTCCTGGCGGAGATGGTGTGACAATCCCTCCACTTCCTGTGAAATACGAATGATCTGCTAAAGATGGAGGCATATCTGCTGGAAGAACTGACAGCAGTTGCTCTAGACTCTTCTTGTTGCTAGTTCCTTCATCAAGGTCACCAGTCGTGTTTCTCAGGAAGCCAATCTGAGCAATAAAGGCAAATCTATATATAACATATTGTCTACTAAAGAAAGCAACCAAGCCACATGCACACAAAAATAGAAACGCACAATACCTCATTCTGTCACTAGGCCAGGACTCAGAACACTTAAACAGCTAAGCACAGTGAAACAAAGTAAAGTCTTTATTTAGCTTGCATTTGCATCAGAACACCTCAAAATATAAATAAATCATTAATGCTTGTGAATTGCTGCAACACTAAAATAACCAAACATCAAATAACACACAAATGAACACTAAGCAAGATATTATCTTAACCCTACCAGACCGCTGTACCGATTTTTGGAAATTTCCGAATCTGCCGCTATACCGCTGTCCCTAATTTTCGGCATTTTGCCTATTTCGTGATAAATATGCTTCACAAACTAAAAATAACCAACCAATCGTGGTCAAAACTCATGTTTAGCCATTGCAAATGTCTGCCCCTGTAGGTTTGAATTGACTTTGTGTGGATTAACGCGAAAAATTTATGACAATTCACAATGAAACGAGCGATTGATGAACCAAGCACTTCAACAAGAAATAGGTCTAGGCTTTTCACAGTCCAACAGGTGATCGATACTTTGGTTTATTCAGACTGGATTGGCACACAAAGATGGAATATTGGCGCTAGATGAAAGGTAGACCTATTTTCTACAATGTCTCCAAGTTACATCTTATTCTAACCACTTGTTTGCATGTAACTAACATTTTTCTACATCATGTTGGTTTTTTTCTCTTTAATGCTCAGGAGCCCAGGTATAGGGGACAGTTAGGGTTAGGGCCTCAGGTCTGGTAGGGTTAACATTGCCTTCTTGCATAAATTGACAATGAATATTTACACAGCAGTGATGTGAGTTAGCTGCAGAGGCACAGTGCCCAGCACGTTTGCCTATGAGACCGCGGGCCATGTGTTAAAAACACCTTTGATGTGAGGAGTGTTTGTTTGTACTGTTCTACCCAATCTAAAATGGGCACCAGGACGATTCCCAGGTAGTCAAGTTGAGCAGCGAGATATGGATGATCTCAACTATCATGGCATGATATGGGGTCCTTTACTTGACTATAGATGTGAATTAGATGAGTAAAGACTGAGAGATGAGAAAATTGCTGTGTTCATCCTCAGAACTGTAACTTAATACTCTTGTCTTCTTGTAGCACAGTCTACAGCATAATGCTGTTCATACATGCACAATTAGCCACTACATGTAGGACAACCACAATGTGAATATACAAGTAATATCAATTTCTATGAATGATCCGTGGTTGGCCACGGTTAACCAAACAGTGGATGCTACAAGTTCTGTTGTTTCAATCTTCATTAACCCTTTACAGGTCACAGCGTCCGATTCCGGCCGATGCCATAAAACGATCGTAGCGTCTGATTCCGGCCGATACTATTGTGCATTGTAAAAACGCGATCTCTCGGCTTTCCGACACTTCCGATGGCTACTTTCGCTTTCGCCGACAGCTTGACAACGTGGCCGCCATTTGTAAACGCGATAGTATGAATTTGAACGGACTTTTACGGACAATTTTTGATAGTTTTCGGGATTTTTACGCTGTTTTTCAAAATGGATTTTGGCGATTTTTCAAGTGATAGCCGAGATTTCGCTAGGTTCAATTTAAATGACTTTAAAGGGCACGAAGTTGACTATTAATCGGCGCTAGATATCAGTGCAAAGCGTTACTTTGCATTAGCAGTCTGAGTCGGACTTTAAAGAAAGTGATTATGATTCTGAAAATGTGTTTGTAAATTGCCGTATAGATGACGGAAAATCACAAGCAGCATGCCGTATTTCGTAAATATTTGTGTTCATATATGGATTACCGACAACAATCACGTGAGTAACATATTCTGCATGCTTTTCCCTTCATTGTGTTGTTTATTTAACTAAAATCGGTTGACTAACACCTTATTTGTGATGTTTTTACTATGGCGACCTGAAATTTTACCGAACCTGAAAAAATCTTGCCCGTTCAGGGCTAGAAAACGGACAAGCGTCTGCCCTGTAAAGGGTTAATGTGATAGTAAATTTGTTAGTACACTGTTGATCCAAAACAACAATGACAGCCAACACAACATCTGTGACATATTGAAATATAAGCGTCACTTCCAAGATCTTATAGCAACTAATAATTGGGTATGTTCTACAGCTGGTTTTGGCACCTATCCTCGCTGTTAAGAGTTCCAGCCAAACTGTTCACTTGTACACATATATCTTGTAGTCTTCTCTGGTCAACAACAACCCAGTTCCACAACCACTTTAATCTCACATGTCTTCCTCCCCCATGTCTTAAATACCCTTACGGTAGAATGCAGTTTATGCAACTCACTTCTGGTAGAATGTTCCAGCTTCAAAATGTGATTCTGGAACCTGTCATTTTGTGACAAGATTGACAGGAGAATATTTGGGGCTTACGTTACGTTTTTTTTGGGTGTCACTAAAATTATGTGTGCCAACCAAACATAATAAACTTCTGTACTCTTCTATTCAATTGAGCGTTGTTATTAGAGCTTCGACCTGACCCAAGAGCACAGGCCTGTTGGTTTGAGGAACCAAGGGGCATATTGACCTAGGTAAGTAAATACCTTGCACTCTGTTACATTCTGTTTAGTTGAAGGGGAACTAGATGGAGATCCACCAGCAGAGATTTCAGCTGAAGATTAGGGCCTAGACATTGAAAGGGAACTAGATGCAGATCCACCAGCAGAGATTTCAGCTGAAGATTAGGGCCTAGAAGTTGAAGGGGAACTAGATGCAGATCCACCAGCAGAGATTTCAGCTGAAGATTAGGGCCTAGAAGTTGAAAGGGAACTAGATGGAGATCCACCAGCAGAGATTTCAGCTGAAGATTAGGGATTAGAAGTTGAAAGCTCAGAATCTAAAGGATTAGGGAAGGGTGGCGAAGCTAATTGCAGTGTGCTTTTTAAAGAAGAAATTCATATATTTGGCAGATGGAAGTCTTCTTTGTTTCTCTCTGAAATTGTCTGCAACAGACTATGTTTTCTAAGCTCCTACGAGAATTTCAGTAAAAGTTTGGATTCACCCATTTCGAACATGTAACCATTATCATTGCCCTGGTGATTGTTTTGTCGAGCTCCTCACAGACTAAAATACCAATGAAAAATGGGTGGTTAGGCAGGGAAGTAATGAAAGACAATGGAAGAGCTGGTAAGTGACATGGGTTAGGGTTATCATTCTCTGTAACGTCAGGTCCTGTAACTAGTGAAGGGCAACAGAAAACTTAACCTATAAAAAGCATTGGTGCTGTGGTAATGTAGCAGTATGCACACCTGCTTACCAATTTGGTACTCATGTGTTTGAATCCCCATCGACACAGACTTTTACAAAATAACCTGGGCTCCCAGGTCAACCCTGCCTGAAATGTATCAGGAAATGTTTAGGGAAGTAAAAGCAGCCAGCGTGATATTCAGTACATCACCCATTAACTGCTGACTGATCCATACAGGTATGGGACTAGCACCATGTACCCAGTAGACCTCAAGCAGTGGAAGAGGGTTCTTTACTTTTACCTCCTCACTTGCAACCACACATTTACTCACCATTTCTCTCACATCCCTGGGTGTCAGGAGAACCGCTGATCTTGTAGCACCTGCGGAAGACTTCTGTCTGTCAAAGGCAATTTGTTCAGTGAACTCTTCCCATGGCCCTTCCAAGAATATGTCCAGGACTGAAGCCATGCACCCCTGGTTAGAAAGTCAGTGTATTATATGTCTGATTACATGTCCCTTGAAAGTTCACAAAACACATGTTTGGTTAAATATTAGTTTACTCAATGTCTAATTATATGTCCCTTGAAAGTTCTCAAAATATATTCTATATTCGCTGGAAACTGCAGAAGTATAGTAGTTAGCGTACTTGCCAGTAGAGACAGTGGTCCACAAACCCCAGCAGAGACAGTGGTCCACAAACCCCAGCAGAGACAGTGGTCCACAACCCCCTGCAGAGATCCACAAACCCCAGCAGAGATCCACAAACCCCAGCAGAGATCCACAAACCCCAGCAGAGATCCACAAACCCCAGCAGAGATCCACAAACCCCAGCAGAGACAGTGGTCCACAAACCCCTGTAGAGACAGTGGTCCACAAACCTCTGCAGAGACAGAGATCCACAAACCCCAGCAGAGATCCACAATCCCCAGCAGATATAGTGGTCCACAAACCCCAGCAGAGACAGTGGTCCACAAACCCCAGCAGAGACAGTGGTCCACAAACCCCAGCAGAGACAGTGGTCCACAAACCCCAACAGAGACAGTGGTCCACAAACCCCAGCAGAGATAGTGGTCCACAAACCCCAGCAGAGACAGTGGTCCACAAACCCCAGCAGAGACAGTGGTCCACAAACCCCAGCAGAGACAGTGGTCCACAATCCCCAGCAGAGACAGTGGTCCACTAACCTCAGCAGAGACAGTGGTTCACAATCCCCAGCTGAGACAATGGTGAGGGATTTCCTGCAGGCTCAGGACCCGAATATACTTATGGTGACTTGTATTATATCGTCGCATAGTTAGTTTATGAAATGGTAGTTTTAATGATGTTGTTTACATGAGATGTGCATGTGCAAATGTAGATTATGTATCAAAAATTAGAAATATGTGTTTTTCAATATGTTGCTGTTCTGTTATCTTGTGCAGTGTTTTTCGTAAGATGTTTAGCGCAGTGATGTGTTACATAATAGTTAATTAATCGAGATGCAGCGGTCAGTTGGCGAGCGATCTGCAGGATGACTTGGTATGGCTACGGACAGGCGCAATCACAACAGAAATATAGGATCCATTGTATCTATTACATGCATTGGGAACGCACAAAACAGTACATATCACAAGTCAGGAGAGGAGCGGCTGGCCGAGTGGCTAGAATGCTGGATTCTCCTCCGTGAGACCCGGGTTCGAATCCTCAGTAAGGTGTGGAGTTTTTTCTGTCGGGGGCAAAAAGAATACTCTAACCTGTACAGTTTGCAGTGACTGCATTAGCCAGGCAGCCTTAATTCCTCAGGAATTGCTGAGGATGGGGACGGAGCGCTTATGGGAATATCCAAATGCTGTAATGTCGGTTCCTAAATCAATCAATCAATCAATTCCTCAGGCTCAAGACCCCTCTTCCATACACTGCAAGGTACTATATTGGTGTGTGCTGATGTCAAGGTAGAGGTTTCAACCCCATCACCCGTCAGTTGGGACTAAAATGTTGATTTCTCATCCTTGACTTGAGGATGTAAACTTCAATTACCTCAGAGGTCAGAGTAGGTTTGTCTGATAGCGAGGGATACACTGGTAATAGGGAAAGCTAATCCCTACGCAAAAGTCTTCATGGTATTGATTGATTGATTTAGGAACCGACATCACAGCATTCGGGGCATTCCCATAAGCACTCCCTCCCCATCCTCAGAAGCCAGCGAAGAGTTACAACCCCAATAGTACCAGTCGCAATCTGATTATATGTGCGTCTCGCCTTTCCTCTAAGCGTCGAGCATCGGCCAGATCCCCTCGTCACTCCTCGCTGTCTCATTCTTGCCAGACCATGGTGATCCATTTGCTCCTCCGAGGTGTACACGTGCTCCCACAAGGCCGCAACCACGTCTGCCTTATCATGCATCAATACTCCACCAAGTTTTGCAGAGCCAACCAATCTGTCTGCCTGTTCATTCCCCAGCACACCAGCATGCCCAGGAGAAAAGATCCAGACTATGCTTGCCACCCGTGACTTCCGAAGCGAAGCAAGCCACTCTGCACGAAGCTTGCCTGTCCTCACCCAACTCAGCATGCTTTCTGAGTCAGTTACAATCACGATGTGTGTGTATCATATTCTCCATCCAGCAGAAAGCTGCACTGACTGCCTCCACCTCCATTCTTAAGCTAGATGTTGTGGTATCATATGCCAGGCTCTCCTGCACCAAACGTCGACCATTAGCCTTTGCCAAGAACCCCCAGGCACTTCTACTACCTCTCAACACCGAACCATCTGTGTAGATAATCACATCACCCGGGCGATCATTATCTTGAATTAGTTGCTGGATTTCCACTTCCGTGGCCCCTGCTGGCCACTCCCTGCTCAATGTGATTATAACTCTGCATAAGTCTAACTGCTCCGTTGGCACTCTGACCCACTCCTATCCTCGCCTAATGTTCTCCAAGATGCACACCTGTCTGATCGTATCCTCCACCTGAGCCATCCACGATTTTCCTCTTATCAGTCGCTGGCCTTTAACTGCGTCCAGCGCCTCATGCAACAGGTGATCTGTGTCAGCAGCTACTCTGAGGTATGCCTTCGCCTGCATCACCTTGAGCCTACCAGCAACAGTCGGCAAACCAAGGATGTACTGCATACACACCACTGGGGTGTCTCTGGTGCATCCCAGAATGACCTGCATAGTCTCGTTCTGTATGCGCTCCAGTCTCACCAGCTGACTCTTTGAGACAGTGAGCAGTCCTAGTCCATAATCAATCACTGAGAGGATCAAGTGCTGGTATAGTCTGAAAAGCATTCTCTGCTCTATGTCCATTGCAGCCATAGTTTTAAGAGCATTGAGTCTCATTTGAGATCTTGTCACAACCGTCTCCACATGATCCTTGAAGGACAGGCTCCTGTCAAATGTGATTCCCAGATACTTCAGTTTGTTCTCTCTGATGATGCTTCCACCATCTATCGTGAGGCTTGGAACATCAGCTCTCACAATCCTGTTGTCCAGAGAGCACCACAAAACAGCTGCCTTTTCCGGGTGGATGAAAGCACCCATTTCAGTGAACCAGTCAATCACTTTGTCTACTGTCACCTGTAGCTCCAGGGATTGACCCCCTTCTCCATCAGTGCGGTCATCAAAATATCATATCGAACTCTATTGTACGCATCCTCGAGATCAAGCGCTGCCGCCATCGTTTCCTGTCTACTCTGGAACCCCTCATAAACGTCAAAGGCAAAAGTGGCTGCATTTTACCACGTATCTTTTCCTGGCCTGTAGCTCCCCAGGCCTCTTGGAAGAAGCTTCCCCCTTTCCAAAACATCTTGCAGCTTGACAGCGACTATCTTCTCTAAAACCTTCCCAAATGTATTTTGAAGGGTGATGATCCTAAAGCCGCTAAGCTTTGAATGATCCTTAAACGGTTCCGGGAGAGGGATGAGATAACTGTACCCAATCCTGCGGTACTGATGCTGTCCTAATGCTCTGGTTAAAGTAGTCGGTCATCTCCTTCAGGTCTACATCGCTCAAAGCCTTCATGTGGCCATACCTGACGACATCAGGCCCTGGTGCCGTATCTTTTGCCTTTTTCAAAATATCGTCATTGTATTAAGTTACGAAACTACCAGATCCATTATTCTCCATCGTTCTTTGCCATAGAATTCTCTGGTTCTCATTTTAACAGGCTGCATCAATCCCAGAGACATGCAGTCATATATGGACTGAAACCAGGATACTGTGCTGCAATTAGTGAACTATCCACTATGCCACAGATCCTCATATATATATAACCATCTCTACTTCTACAAATAACAATACGCAGACTGAAAAATGTGCAGTGAAATATTTGTGAGATACCATTAACTGGGATGTATAATGCAGAGAAGGCTATGACATACTTAAGTGAACAAACACTTACCTTTTCAAAACGACTATACAGATCTCTGACTTTTGGATCAATCTCTTCAAACTGTGAGATAGCCAAAACTTGAATAATTTGAGCCATCTGGAAATAATTGAGAGATAAATATCGTACTTCTTAATTATAAAATTTTGAAAAATGTGAAAGCTTCTCTATCTCCTCTTCTTTAAACCTCAGAGTACATCCTTTCCCAATGATATCATTCTAAACTCCCATAATAATGACTTCAGACGCACCATACCCCAAAAGCAATCATATGGACCAGGCCCTCTTATTACCTTCCGGTAGAGCATTCTGAAAACAGAAGCTAGTTTGGCTAATGAGGAGAGCATCAATCATGATCTTCACTGTGATGAAGTCCACTCAACACTACAAACTATGCATGTTGCAAGATTGCACAAGTTGCAGAAATATTTCCACAATAGCAGCAGATGCTCAGCAATTTGTCCACCAAGATGAAATGGGGTCATCACCAAGTCCTGTTCTATCAGTCTGTATAGGAGTGAGCAACTTAACGTGAGGGAGCCACAGTAGCGCAGTGACTAGCTTGCTTGCCTGCCAGTAAGGTGGTCATATGTTCAAATCCCTTTTGAGGCAGAGATTTGTTCAGTAGCCTGGGCGCCAAGATATCGACCCAGACAATCAGTGTACAATATATGGGGCCATTACCATATACCCAGCATGCCTGATGATATAAAACTGGGTCTTAGGGAGAGAGAGAGACAGATAGAGACAGAGAGAAAGAAACTGAGACACAATCATAAATAGTTATAAAATATAGTCAAGAAGAATGTTAAAACTGACCAAACAACTGAAGAAAAATGTAAGACTATAGTCAGCTAATGTATGGTAAAGAATGTAATGGCAACGGGCAACATCATGCTTTAAGCTACACATAAGAAACATACAATATGTTACCTGCATGAGGTTATGGCGAGCTATGTGGCTAATTGGAACATCTGATGTTATTCCATGAGGTTCTGGATCACAGATGGCTGGGCATATAAACAACGCAAAAACTAGATCAGCACAGCACACTCTGATTTCCTGCATACTGACTTTCCCCCGCTCTGTTAAAACTCTGTAGACCTGTAGGTCAAATGTTTCAAAGTTAATTAAAGGCGGCATTGCATCAGATTTTTGTTGTTGCTAGCTTTGAATTCAAGTCTAGTCCATACATGTGATATTACTTTAGTGCACTGGACTGATTTGTGTGCATGTGGATTAGCTTTCCCTATTACCAGTGTCCCTTGCCATCAGGCAAACCCACTGCGACTTCTGAGGTACTTGTAATTTACATATCCAAGTCAAGGACGAGATGGCAACATTTTAGTCCAACTGACCGGTGTAGAGGGTTGAACCCACTACCTCGGTATCAGCACACAGGAAGTGTAAGTGTGCGCTCTTATCTATTTGGCCCTGCTGAATTTCATTGCATCAGATGAAGACCATTCTGGGTAGCATTCTCCTGTTGAAGGAGGTCAAGAATGTTTAGAAAGTTATATACAGCCCATACTACTGAATATCTGTGAATTATAGACACTGAATAAAGATAGCTACTACGTTATCTGTTACCGAATGTTGCCGGAGATGATTCTTACGGTGATTTCCGCGTTCTTGTTATTGTACCCCGATATTAAGCATATATAGAGTACTCATGATGTTAAATTCCCCGATTATTTCAAGTTCGTGTTAAAAAAGGGACCAATTACATTATATAGTTTTTCCCTCCTCGGTTTACGTGTGTACATCTCGTGTTTCTGAAATTCGTTTCTCACACAGAGATACAGAGTGACCTTTTCAGACGTAAGTATACCCACAAATCATGTTTTATGTTGATGTATTTGTTTGTTCTAATTTGTATTATTAGATGTATCGTCCATTTTTATGTAAATCTTGTCATTTTCGACTATTAAAGTCGGGAGGCAGATCCCAAACGAAAATGATGAAAATTGCATGCTCTGATGTGATATTTCAATGGCCGGAAATAGCCGTTTCCTTGTCAGCGATGACTATTTAATATTGTTATGGAATATTCACAGCGATTTGAATGCCAATGAATGCATGATTGCATTCAACGTCAAATTTAGTATTTGTGTATATATTTTCATCACTCTGCATGGGCGGGATCATTGATAATTTTTAATCTTTCCAACGGAACATCTTTTGTCAAAATTCAAATATCTACGGCAATCTACGCTGGCTGACAAGTCTCGCCGCGCGTCGGTCTCGCGCGGCCTGACGTCATCACGGCATGGCGTGATGTATACATCTGAGTGTCTGGGTGTTTATATATAAACTGGGAGAGTTATAGTCCCTTGTGCGTGTTAATCTCCTTGACGACCAGCAGTTGTGTGAGTGTGTAGGTAGGGTCACAAAAAGTGGAAAGGTCAAAACCGTTTTCTTTATATCTTCCTTGTAAATTATAAAGTTACACACAAACATTAATATCTCGCTTTAAAATTGACCCACAGACTTGAATAGGGTATCGTTGGATTTGTTTTTTCAAGAGCTATCCAACTATGCAGGTTATATAATTAAAAAGAAATTTAGAAAAAGTTACTAAAGTGGCTAAATAAAGAACACCAAACACATGTTTACATTAGAGAGAAATTATATATACATGTAGATGAGTTGTGAAGCACTGAATGCTAGCCAGGTCTGCACATGTCCACCATCACGACTAGTCATCATTATCAAGTGCCATACCAACAGGTATGGTCTATCATGCTTCTCCACATCTTGCGATCTACTCCATGTTTCCATTCATGCACTGACATCCTTCCATGCCATGACAGCAAGCTGTCAAGAATGTTCTTTTGCTGTCTTCCTCTGTCTTTCTTTCAATAAATCATTCAAACTGTATCAGTATGTTCTAGTATTTGTCTTCTCATGATGCAGTGAAAAAATGAGGACTACCACTTTCTAATGTTTGTGATAAATTGTGTTTGTGTCTTAGTCTCTTTCAAAATCTTTAGGTTACTCATTCTGGTTGACCAAGGAATTTTCAGCATTCTTCTGTAAAAGCACATTTCTAAAGCTTCTATGGATTTAAAAAAAAATGTTTACTCATCTCATCATGTTCCTCTTGTACCTTGCGGTGTCGAGGTATAAACACCGTGAGAGTGCCCGATTATGGGCTTCATGTATCGATATTCCCATGGACTCTGCTATTCCCTCCGTCCAACGTTTACGTGGTCGGCCTCTCCCTGTTTCCATCTGGTCTGTACATCATTGCTTGATGTGGTATGCTGTTGACTGGTAACCTACTTGTATGGCCAAACCATTTGACTTGCTGCTTTCTAATAAAATCTAGCGCTACATGTTTACTAATTGTCCAAAATTCACGGCCATATGTTTAAACTACTTTATGTAACATGTAATAATTATTTTTCTAACCTCCAATGACAAGGATTTATTGCATAAGATATTGATTCTGCTTCTTCAATGTTGTTCTTTATATCTGTGATACATTTTCCATCTGATGTTATACATGCACTGAGACATTTAAATTTCTGCATTTGCCCCAAATTAATGCCCTTTACTTTAATTGTACGTTTAGACATGATCTGTTTCTTTTTCTGTTTCCATAATATTCAAACTAAGGCCCATGTTTTCACTTTTTTACAACCACTGATCTATCATTGTCTGTAGTTCTTTCTGACTTGTTGCTATCAAGAAGATATCATCAACACAACATACAATATTTATATAATGACCACCAACTGTGACCACTGGCATATTTTCTATAGATTTCATTATTTCTGACTGTGCTATGAGAACAAATCAGAAGAAAGAACACCCCTCTTTAGGCAATAAAATGTTCATAAATGGTTCTGGATCCTTATGTTCATAAATGGTTCTGGATCCTTATGGCTGCTAATATATGTTATTTATTAATCACAGATATTTGCTACCAATGTTTAACTGTTCTAGTAGCTTGATTATCTCATATTTCACACTGTCGAATACTTTTGTGTAGTCTATGAATCATATGTACAGATCTGTTTTTACTTCTACAGCTCTTTCTAATAGAGTTCTGAGAAAATATATATGGCATTGTTTGTGCTCTTTCACTCTACAAATGCACACTGTTCATCACAAATGTCTAGTTTAATCTTGTTTCTTACTTTCTCAGAATTATTTTCAGTAAGTTTGGTCATACAACTCAAATGAGCCTCTTTGCATTTATTTATTATTTCTTTAAGGGCCGGCGCTATTGCGAAGGGGTTACGAACACAATTCACAATCACGCTTTTCGAAATACAGCTGCGGATGATTTGGAAGCAGGCATCCTTGCACTGGTTTTAATACAATGGTATGAGTTCCAGTCATTCAGAAAGCAATGGCAAACTTGCCAGGAAATCACAAACAGATAAATAATGCTGGGGTTGATTATGAAGTCCTGTAAAGGATAAGCAGCCAACTTTTTAGGAGATCATTGGGAGACTGAGCTGATAATGTCATCAGCGTGATTGGATGAGGGTTCCATGCGTGTGCTGGTTATTCACTAAGTGAGGACAAGACTAGATACCTACTCCTCCGTGCATTCAGGCCTTTAAATGTGATGGTCCTAACACACCACACTCGTACAGGACCTGTGTGTGTGTGTTTTTAAATCTCCAGGGTCTTTCCAAATCCTTAACTTTTGAAAATGGTGTTTGCACCAGGCGTTACCTATTATCATGGATATCCATGTGCAACAAGGGGGTGGTCTTGTACAAAATTCAAACTGCCTAAATAAACTGTTACAAACAGGAAAAAATATTATAACAACTGTAATAAACAGCAAAATAAATTATTACAACTGCAACAATCAACAACAAAATAAATTATTACAACTGCAACAAACAACAAAATAAATTATTACAACTATAACAACCAACAAAATAAATTATTGCAACTGTAACAAACCCGCAAAATGACATCTGAAATAAAAACATACCTGGGAGACCAGCCATCCAAGGCTTGCAGGAAAGCAATGCATACTTGCTTTGATACTGTTGATGAACTTGATTGCCAGCAAGACTAACTTATCCACAATGTACGTGCGGTACTGGGCTTGCTTCACATTGTACTCCTCGGTGCCAGGTTCCCCAAATCTCCGCAGCTTTTCTGCAGGTGGGAACCTAACAAGAGCCTTGTCTGGGTCAATGTCAAAAAACCACTCGTCCTCCATGAGAAGCCTCATGATTGGTTCATATAGGGCTGCTGTGAGGAACAGCCGGGCTGAGAAGAGAGTCTCACACAGATGCTTATATACGAGGGAGAATGATAAATTCTGCCGACGAATTAGTCTGCGAGGATTTTCACTGTCTGCCAGCTGACAGACTAACAGAGTTTTCAGCAACTGTAGCACAACTTTTTCATCTTCTTGGAATATACAGTTCCCATATATGGAGGTCACAATAAGGCCAATCATGCGCTGCACATTCAGCCCACCATTTTTTTCTGCCACATATATTATGTTGGCCAAAAGATGTGGGTTTTCACACAGAAATCGGAGAAGATCGCCGTATTTTGAGTCATGATAGCTAAAAACTTTGTAAGAGTCTACAAAATGTGATTCCTCCAGCTGGTTGTTGGTGCTATAAACCTGAAGACAGCGGACAAAATAAAGTCAGTTTCCAACAATAATGAAACAATATCATTTGTTAAACTGTAATCTTACATTAACTTAAACATTTTCAAATTCCGGTAGCCGTGAGATAAGTACCACACATATTTTTTTTCATTCTGCTGATTATGCCTGAATGTGGTCACTATAGTGTCGTCTCTGTGGTTTATGTGGTGTGTTTTCTCGGTACAGTTTACTGATTAAGGCTTGCCGCAGCAATGTCCTCTTTTTTCCATGACGGTATTTTATAAAACTGCCTGCACTTATTGTTTTTTTATATTGTTTACATTTCCACAGCTTTACTAATTTTACTCCATTTCATTTATCTTGAAAGTGATGGAGGGTCTTTTCTGGAAGAAAAGACATGGGCTCCCAGCACAAAGGCCACTGTCGACACCTGAGACATGAGGCATGAGAAATGGCCAGAGATCGAGGAACCTTTTGATGGGCCGTGATGAGAGCGACATTCTGCCAAGGACATGCTAACTGTGGGTGACAAATCTTACATTAATGTGATGCCTTTGTTAAGGAATAAATAAAGACCTCTGTCAGAATCTGGCATCCATACCCATGTTCACCTTTCTCAGAAGATGGTGAAGAGCATCTTTACTTAAAAGTACCAACAATCAGTTGATAACATATGCATCTGTATTACTAAGAACCATTTTAGCAAATAGTAAAACTTTAAATTTTCTGGGCTGGCAATTGTTACCTACAATGATTGTCTAAAATTATTCTCTATGGTACAGTGACGAGCTAGAGAACAGAAATAAAGGATTGACGACTGACATCACTAACAAATGGACCACAGAAAGCATTCTTATGCTTACATGCAATGAAAGGGAGCAGCAGAAGAATTTTAATACAAATGCATCCATTGTGGCACCCTGATAACCAAAGATGGGGTTTCAGGACAGAAGAATAATATCACCATTTTCAACAATGTCTTCAAAACTCAAATTTAGTTAACAGACATATGCTGCATAAAGGCAAACACATATAACAATACAGGTTTTTTAAAATTGTATAACTTTCAATCTTCAAAGTCTTTGCTGTAAGCTCATTGTGTCAACAGTTGCATATCCTGTGTCTACAGTTATATATCCTGTGTGTATAGAAGCATATCCTGCATCTATAGCAGCATATCATGTCTATAGTTGTATATCCTGTGTTTAAAGTTGTAAATCCTGTGTCTATAGCAGCATATCCTGTATATAGCAGCATATCATGTCTATAGTTGTATATCCTGTGTCTACAGTTGTAAATCCTGTGTCTATAGCAGCATATCCTGTATATAGCAGCATATCATGTCTATAGTTGTATATCCTGTGTCTAAAGTTGTAAATCCTGTGTCTATAGCAGCATATCATGTCTATAGTTGTATATCCTGTGTCTACAGTTGTAAATCCTGTGTCTACAGTTGTAAATCCTGTGTCTATAGCAGCATATCATGTCTATAGTTGTATATCCTGTGTCTAAAGTTGTAAATCCTGTGTCTATAGCAGCATATCCTGTATATAGCAGCATATCATGTCTATAGTTGTATATCCTGTGTCTACAGTTGTAAATCCTGTGTCTATAGCAGCATATCCTGTATATAGCAGCATATCATGTCTATAGTTGTATATCCTGTGTCTAAAGTTGTATATCCTGTGTCTATAGCAGCATACCATGTCTATAGTTGTATATCCTGTGTCTACAGTTGTATATCCTGTGTCTATAGCAGCATATCCTGTATATAGCAGCATATCATGTCTATAGTTGTATATCCTGTGTCTAAAGTTGTAAATCCTGTGTCTATAGCAGTATATCCTGTATATAGCAGCATATCATGTCTATAGTTGTATATCCTGTGTCTAAAGTTGTATATCCTGTGTCTATAGCAGCATATCCTGTATATAGCAGCATATCATGTCTATAGTTGTATATCCTGTGTCTAAAGTTGTATATCCTGTGTCTATAGCAGCATATCCTGTATATAGCAGCATATCATGTCTATAGTTGTATATCCTGTGATTATAGCAGCATATCCTGTATATAGCAGCATATCATGTCTATAGTTGTATATCCTGTGTCTATAGAAGCATATCCTGTGCCTATAGCAGCATATCTTGCGACTGAAGTTTATATCGTGTGTCTATAGTTAACCACTCTGTGTTTATAGCAGCATCTAGTGTCTATAGTTGTATATCCTGCTTCTATAGTAACATATCCTGTGTCTATAATATATCCTATGTCTATAGTTGTATGTCCTCACTTACATATCCAGAATACATTAATTGACAAACAAGGGCTGTGCAAAGACAGGATTTCTCACACTATATGCAATACATTTGACGAAGAAGACAAATTACACCATCTTAATCTTTCAGAGGCAGTTCTGTTCTAAACAATTTCTTTCATGTTTATGTTCTACTTGAGTCTACAAAGCCTACATTGTTTTGTCTTTTTTTTTCCTTGACAAAATTTGCTTTCGGGGGAATAATTACGTGCTTCCATTATCTTAGAAATTCAAGGATGTCCATGCACCTGAAGTAATTACTAATGTGTTTCCTCCACTCATTAGTGTTACCAGCACTATCTAAAAGTAAATAACCAATACATCTCATGGTACAGAAAGAGATCATTTGCTGCTGTTCAAACTACTCCACCTTTACTCCTCTCAAGTCCTAATTTGCCCCTTACAGGCAGATTTAATTTTAAAATTATGAGATATGGAACTAAACATCTAGAGCCTACTAGTCGACCCATATTTGACCTACAGGAAAATACTCAGATAAGCCAATATTAAAACATTTTATTATAAAAGTTGTTTACACCTTTATCACTTTCATTACTCCCTTATTTGCTTATGTTTCTGATAAACATTCAGAGGAAAAATCTTAAGAAACAAATAAATAACCTACTGGTACCTCTACATTTTCTCCCGCATTTGTGCCTTGATCGATGAAGTACTGAAGGTTTTGCTTCTGTTGGCGGGCTATCCAGGCAGTGTGAAATAACTTCTCCGACAAGATGGTCACATTGTGGTATAGTCTCTGCAGCTGTTCACGTTCAGTCGTCACAAACAAATGTTCCTGCTGCAAGTGCCGACTCAGCTCCAGTAGATCGGAGGTCAAACTCATCGTGACCTCTCGATGCTAACTACAAAAAAAAACAAAAAAAACTTTCATTTCAGTTGGTAGTGTTGATTGAAAGTATTCAAGCATAAATATTTCACAAATCCTAGCTTTAACTCTCAGTCCCAGCAGACACCCACTGGGAGGAAATCATCGCTATGAAAATATCATAAGTGCATGATTTTCAAAGAGGCTAAATACAGTGGAAGTGGCCAGATTTCTTCAGTATGATCTGACCAAATATAAAAGTAAGAGAAAACATTACATGATGTAAGGGTCATGCAAGAAGGATCCCATCAAGACTAAAATAGTTCAGGTACCATCCTTTTCAGTTAAACAAACATTTTACCTTAAGTTCTTCATTTAATGCCCTTTTCTGTCACTTCTAATTCTGTTTATATTTACATTACTATATGTGTTCTGTTTATATTTACATTCATATATGTGTTCTGTTTATATTTACATTCATATATGTGTTGTTTATATTTACATTCATATATGTGTTCTGTTTATATTTACATTCATATATGTGTTCTGTTTACATTTACATTCATATATGTGTTCTGTTTATATTTACATTCATATATGTGTTCTGTTTATATTTACATTCATATATGCATTCTGTTTATATTTACATTCATATATGTGTTCTGTTTATATTTACATTCATATATGTGTTCTGTTTGTATTTACATTACTATATGCGTTCTGTTTGTATTTACATTCATATATGTGTTCTGTTTATATTTACATTCATATATGTGTTCTGTTTATATTTACATTCATATATGTGTTCTGTTTATATTCACACCCACACACATGCACGCCTGCGCGCGTACGTGTCCGTGCATGTGTGTGTTTTCTATCCATATTTACATTCATATATGCGTTCTGTTTATATTTACATTCATATATGCATCTCATCTCATCATGTTCCTCTTGTACCTTGCGGTGTCGAGGTGAAGTATAAACTTCGTGAGAGTGCCCGATTATGGGCTTCATATATTGACATTCCCATGGATTCTACTATTCCCTCCGTCCAACATTTACGTGGTTGGCCTCTTCCTCTGTTTCCATCTGGTCTGTACATCATTGCTTGTTGTGGCATGCTGTTAGTTGGTAACCTACTTGCATGGCCAAACCATTTGACTTGCTGCTTTCTAATAAAATCTAGTGCTGCTTTAACCCCCACTTTAGTCCTGATTTCTTCATTTCTGATCTTACCTCTTCTTGATACGTTGAGTATTCTTCTCAGGAACCTCATTTCTGTTGTTGTGATTTTTCTTTTCTCTTTTTCTGTCATTGTCCAGGTTTGGCATTGGTAGCACAGAGTTGGTAGGAAGATTGTGTTGTAAAGTGCTTTCTTAGTAGTTATTGATACATGTTTGTTCTTTAGTATTGGTGCCATTTGTCCAATGAGTTGATTTGCCTTATTGCACCTATTTTCGATCTCGTCTTCTGATCTGCCATTTGATGATATTATACTTCCTAGGTACTTGAAACTCTTTGTTTCAAGGGATGTTCGTTTAGGTGAATTGTTGTTGTTTGTTCTTCTTTGTGTTAAAGTCTGTTTTGCTTGTGCTAATTTTCATGTATGTTCCCTACACATTTCGTTTAGACTATTCATGTGGTCTTGTAATTCAGCTTCTGATTCATATATGCAATGTTTCCATTTACATTCATATATGTGTTCTGTTTATATTTACATTCATCTTCTTCTTCTTCTTTGCGTTCATCCGCAGTGTTTTTTCAGATGTGACTACGGTGTGTCTAAGTTATGCGCCCTTGGGCCGAAACCCAAAGGTCAACACATCCGGCTTTAGCGTACTTTTTTGACCAGGTAGCATTCCTGGGAGACTCTCACTTTTGCGGTACCGTCCACAACCCAGCTGGCCAAGTTGGAACGGTCGAAGACATCGCTCATCCCTCAAAGGAAGGCAGGGACAGTCCATGGCATTTTCCGCCATTCAGGGTGTCTTCCATAATTGCAGGGCCGGCACATAGCGCCCTGGTGCTGGGCTCACCGAGGGAATCGTCATGTCCTGCTCATGGCTGCTTTAAATCCTCACTTCAATATATTGGGTATTTCGTTTACCACGGGCCGTTCCCGCACAAACCAGGCCGGTCTGCAGACGGTATCCACTCAGCGAGTTTTCGTTCGGACATGTGCTTGTCTTTGTGCCCATCAGAGCTGTTCCAGGCACGACGGACATTCGGAAAACTACATAGTCAGAGCTGTTCCGAACAAGAGCGGCATTCGGAAACTAGGTAGTCAGAGCTGTTCCTAGCATGAAAGAAATTTCACTCGGAAGTTTTTTGCGTTGTGCCTGATTTATTTGCACCCGTAGGCCAGCACATCCGGCATTTTTACGGGTTAGCCTTCCCGGGTATTTACATTCATATGTGTTCTGTTTATATTTACATTCATATGTGTTCTGTTTATATTTACATTCACATATGTGTTCTGTTTATATTCACACCCACACACATGCACGCATCCGTGCGTGTTTTATGTTTATATTTACATTCATATATGTGTTCTGTTTACATTCACATATTTGTTCTGTTTATATTTACATTCATATATGCGATGTTTACATTTACATTAACATATGTGTTCTGTTTATATTCACATTCATATATGTGTTCTGTTTATATTTACATTCATATATGCGATGTTTATATTTACATTCATATATGTGTTCTGTTTATATTTACATTACTATATGTGTTCTGTTTATATTTACATTACTATATGTTCTGTTTATATTTACATTCATATATGTGTTCTGTTTATATTTACATTCATATATGTGTTCTGTTTATATTTACAATCATATATGTGTTCTGTTTATATTTACATTACTATATGTGTTCTGTTTATATTTACATTACTATATGCATTCTGTTTATATGTACATTACTATATGTGTTCTGTTTATATTTACACTCATATATGTGTTCTGTTTATATTTACATTACTATATGTGTTCTGTTTATATTTACATTCATATATGTGTTCTGTTTATATTTAGGTTCATATATGCGTTCTGTTTATATTTACGTTCATATATGTGATGTTTACATTCATACATGTGTTCTGTTTATTTATATTCATATATGTGTTATGTTTATATTTACATTCATGTATGTGTTCTGTTTATATTTACATTCATATATGTTTCTGTTTACATTTACATTCATATATGTGTTCTGTTTATATTTACTTTCATATATGCGATGTTTACATTTACATTACTATATGTGTTGTGTTTACATTTACATTACTATATGTGTTGTGTTTATATTTACATTACTATATGTGTTGTGTTTATATTTACATTACTATATGTGTTGTGTTTATATTTACATTCACATATGTGTTCTGTTTATATTTACATTACTATTTGTGTTCTGTTTATATTTACATTCATATATGTGTTTTGTTTATATTTACATTACTATATGTGTTCTGTTTATATTTACATTCATATATGCAATGTTTATATTTACATTACTATATGTGTTCTGTTTATATTTACATTCACATATGTGTTCTGTTTATATTTACATTACTATTTGTGTTCTGTTTATATTTACATTCATATATGCGTTCTGTTTATATTTACATTCATATATGCATTCTGTTTATATCCTTTCATTCACCTCCACCTGCTGCAGTTCCTTCTATTGATAGCTTTGTCTGCAGCTGACACTGGTAACACTGTCCAACCCTCTCTAACTTGTGACATTTGACTAAAGTTGATATTCCTAATATTATTACTTGTTGAAAAGTCGCTTAAAAGTCGACTTGTTGAGCTGTTCAAACTGTCCACATACATCTCTGTCTTCCTGTGCTTCTCTTGCTTAGTATTTCTCTCAAATAAGTAGCAATTAATGTGCATTTACCAACTATTTAGTTTGCTTTATTTCTACACTACTAATTCACTGTCTTAGTACTCTTTCTGTTCAGTCATAACATCAATTCAGGACACCATAAACATGCAGGAGATTTGGCAGCAGTCGCTTTACACTAATGTTGACACAGCATGAGCATCAACCATTCAACTAGCACCGAACATAACATTGTTTAGAAAATCACAAACAGCCAATGAATGGTGGTATGGATTGCGACGCACTGTAAAGGAAATGCAACTAACTTTTACATTATAACCAAAACTTGGAATCTCAACTTACCATGCAATAGCCCACATGTGGATTTACATTCTCGACATTCTTTAACCCAAACTAAAGTCAACACAAACACTGTTTATTTTGTCAGTAACCATTAGCATTTCTTGATTTCACAGAAATAAATTAATGCATAAAGAGAAGCTCAGTGGTCAATTTGCCGTATCTAATCTAGAGCTTAATCTGTGTTTGTGAAAAGTGTCCTCAGTTTCAGCCAAGTGGTTCTTGTGACACTGATAACATTTCTGCTGGTAAAATACACTGCACAGGCCAACCAGTACTTGTTACACCCCCCCCCCCCCCTCTTCCAAAGCAAGGCAGAATTCAAATTGCAATTGGGTAAAATGTGCTACTAAATATATTGGCATCCTGGATTGTTCACAGATACACATGAACAGTCTCAAATATTTCCCTCAGATACCTGGTATACAGCTGACAGTTAGTTAGTTATAATGATAATTCTATTTAATAAAGTTGATGCTGCTTTTAATATTTGTTGCTCAGTTGTTATGAAACTCCAAATACAACCTCCTCTTCCTCAAAACCCACAATCTCCATTATCTCAAACTTCTCAAAAACCATGTCTCCACTATCTCCAATGTCTGAACAATTTCATTACTCAGTGTTCAAAGTTTGCATCTTCAAAATGCTAAATATATTTAAAATTAAACAAATATAGTTGAGGATGTTAAAAGTCCCATAGCAGTTGGAAATCACAAAATAAGTAGGCCTTACGGAAACAGCGAAGGTAAAATTGTTAGAAAAAAGAGAAACCTAACCAGTAATAGATATAGTTTGCTATCTCGGATAGATCTGTCTAGAGCAGTGGTTCTCAACCTTTTTTGGCCCATGCACCCCTTCGCCATATGTTCAGAATGTCATTCCCCCCCCCCTTTTCGTATTGCCTCCCTATAAATCCCCCCCCCCCTTTACACAGTATAAGTAAAAATGGAAGCTAAATTTAATCACGCATACTAGAACAAGTCTAGACATCTACATAAATACTTACACTATAAAACGAATTTCAGAAGAGCGAGAAGTACAGAACTGTAAAGTATGGAGGAAAACACAATATAAAGTAATGGGTTTTTGTATTAACGGGATCTTGAAATAATCTTAATTCCCCCCTGCAAACCATAAACTGGGGGGGGGGGGGGGGGGGGGGGGGTGGTGGTGGTGGTGGGTGTGTGTGTGGTTGTTTTTATTTTTTTTAATTTTTTTGAGAACCACTGGTCTAGAGGAAGCTATCTTTAAACAAAATGCATGATGTTGGACATGCTGATCTTTGATGTCAGTTATTAGTATACGTTAGGACGTTAAACAACGACGGAACGTTAGAGAACATAACACAAGACATTCAAAGAGAAAAAATTAATATATTAGGTATGTGCGAAACGAGATGGACAGGAGCAGGCATCAAGATACACAAAGATTTTAAGATTATTTATTCTGGAGGTGAAGATCGACATAGGGGAGTGGCAATAATTTTGGACCGGAAAACATCAACGTCTGTTCAGGGATATTGGGCCGTGTCGGACAGAGTTCTACTAGTTAAATTGAGTGGCAGACCTTTTAACATAAATGTTATTCAGGTATATGCCCCAACAGGAGAGTCCAGTGAAGATAGTGTAGAGGAATTTTATAATGACATAGAGTCTGCCTTAAAGAAATGTAAAAATTCAGAAATAAACATCATAATAGGGGACTTCAATGCAAAAGTAGGAAATCAAGGGGATAGATACACAGTAGGAAACTATGGTTTAGGAGAGAGAAATGAAAGAGGATACAGACTAGTAGAGTGGGCAAAAGAACAGGAAATGATTGTAGGAAACACCTGGTTCAAGCAACATCCTAGAAGATTATGGACCTGGAGGAGTCCTGATAGCAGGATTAGAAACCAGATTGACTACATTCTCATTAGCAGAAGATTTAGAAACGCGCTAACAGTAGCAAAAACAGTTCCCAGTGCTGATTGTTATAGTGACCACAGATTACTCACAGGAACATTGAGGATAAAGTTGAAGAAAGTCAAGTATATAACAGGAAACACTAAATATGACTTGTGTACATTGAGTAATGACAAGGAAATACAAAACAAATTCAACATAGAAGTACAGAACAGATTTGAAATATTGTCTGATCTAGAGATCCTATTCCAGGATGTGGATGATCAATGGGAAATGTTAAAGAATTCAATCAATGTGGCTGCAGAAACAACTATTCCAAAATTAAAGAAGGTGGGTCGTAAGAAATGGATGACTGAGGAAATTTTACACTTAATGGAAACAAGAAGACTCAACAAAAATAATCCTGCCAAATATGAAGAAATTCACAGACAAGTCAGAGTATTATGTAGGAAGGCAAAAGAATCATGGCTTGAGGAAAAGTGCTTAGAAATTGAAAAACAACACAACAGTCAAAATACCAAATTAGTGCACAAAAGAATTCAGGAACTTACTAATAAAAGAACAAGTACATCAACAGGCTGTCTAAAAACTAAAGATGGCAAAATCATAATAGAAAAAGATCAGATTCTACATGTATGGACAGATTATGTGAAAGACCTGTATAATGATAACAGAGAGGAACAGTATGCTATTAGATTTAATAATGAAGGACCAGAAATTTTAAAGATGGAGGTTCAAAATGTTCTTAAGCATATGAAAGCTGGCAAGGCCCCCGGTGCAGATAACATCACAACAGAAATGATTAAAGCTTTAGAAGAATTTGGATTTAGAGCAAGTCACTAGACTGCTGAACACATTATATGATACTGGAGATATACCTTCTGAATTATGTAATTCTGTATTTATTGCAATCCCAAAGAAATCAGGAACCTTATAATGTGATCAACATAGAACAATTAGTATAATGAGTCACATCACAAAGATTTTGTTACGAATTATCATGCAAAGAGTGAGGAAGAAAATACAACCTGAAATAGGGGAAGAACAATGTGGGTTTGTAGAAGGAAAGGGTACAGTAAATGCTGTGTATATGCTGCGAACAGTTATTGAACGTGCTTTAGAAGTAAACAAGGATATACATCTTTGCTTTATTGACTACACAAAGGCTTTTGATAGAGTTAGACATGTCAACATTGTGGATATGCTTGCAGATCTACAAATTGATGGGAAAGACATTAGACTTATAAAAAACATATATTGGAAACAACAAGCTGCCATAAGGATTGATAATGAAGTAGGACAATATCAACCTATTAAGAGAGGTGTTAGGCAGGGATGTGTAATGTCTCCAGATCTTTTTTCCCTATACAGTGAAAATATTTTCAGAAATGTAGAAGACCTAAATGGAATCAGCATTGGAGGACGAAACATAAATAACATTAGATATGCAGATGATACAGTATTGATTGCAGACAATGCACAGGACCTGCAACAATTAGTAGACGCTGTTGTTGTACACAGTGAGCAGCTGGGGTTGGAATTAAATTGTAGAAAGACACAGGTTATGGTCGTCACTAGGAAGAACGAAGCACCACAATGTAATATACAAGTAAATGGGAATATTCTTCAACAAGTGAATCGGTTCAATTATCTCGGAACAGTCATAACATCTGATGGCAGATGCCTTGAAGAGATTAGAACAAGAATCGCCATTGCGAAAGTAGCCTTTAGCAAGATGAAAAACATTCTGACCAATAAAATGATGTCAATTGAAACGAGAAAAAGAGTGTTGAGGGGATACATAGAGCCTGTTCTTTTGTATGGATGTGAAACTTGGACAATGTGCAGTCAAGCTGAAAAACATCTGATGGCTGCAGAAATGTGGTTTCTGAGGAAAATGCAAAGAATACCATGGACAGATAGAAAAACCAATGACCAAGTACTACAAGAGACAAATGAAAATCGTAGATTGATTAGAGAAATTAGACGTAGACAGTCAAAATTTTTTGGACATGTTATGAGAAGAAATGGACTGGAGAACTTAGTGACAGCTGGCAAGATCGAAGGGAACAGACCAAGAGGAAGACCGAGAGGAAAATACCTGGATGGCTTGGCCACATGGCATGGACCAGACAGGAACACTGAGCTGATCCACGACTCTGGTGATCGAGTGAAATGCCGAATTATGACCGCCCACGCTTTCCGGCATGGCACATGATTGATTGATTGATTAGTATAAAAGAAAATTAAATTAGTAATGATTCGATTTGATGTAGGCATATTATTATTACAAAAGTAAAGAACCCTTTTGCAAAATGTTGGTATGGCCATATGGTTTCCAATTCCATTTTTTAGAAAAAAGATGTTCAGGCCACATTCAACAGTTGAACATTCGATTGATTATATTTTGGGCCCTTATGGTGTTTCTTTTTCTGCTTGTGGAGATGGGGCTGCTTATTTTGTTTCCTGGAAGTGTGTCTTGGTGTGGATTTACTCTACTCTGTGTTGCTGTTTCTCATGTCTGGTCAGAGATGCACTTGTAAGGCCTGCTGTTGTTTGGTTCCCACCTCGTCTCATTGTGTTCTTTCAGTAAGTGGTTTACCACTTGTTGTCCCACGTGAGACTCCATCTATTTCTCTTGTGTCTTGGTCTATTGTTGTATCTGAATGGTCTATCAATTCTTTCAAATCTTGTGTCATGGTATCTCGATTTTGGTGGAGTTTAGTCTCTTCTCTTGGTCACTTTCATTTTCACTTTCTGTTTCTTTTTCCTCTTCTGTCTGGGACTTGATGTTGTCTGTTTGTGATGTTTCATTCTTAGTCTGTTTATTGAGCCATTCTATCTGCACGCTTTCTTCTTCGATTTTTGTCAGTGTCTCCTAAATCTCAGCTTTGATTGCAGCCATTCAAGCCACATCCTGCTCAATCTTCTGCTGAACAAGTTTCAATTCGTCCAGGATGTTTCTTGTGCTTGGTCACGTCTCTCCTCCATGTTAGTTACTTTTTACTTTAGGTCCTTCAGTTGACCCTTCAATTGTCTGTTTTTGTTAGACGGATAGTCCCACGGACTGCCCTTCTGGCCTCTATAAGGTAGATTCGATTTCACGGCTAGCTTCATCGCTTCCTTGCTGTCTTGGTTGCAGGGGCAGCCGAGGTATCTAGCACCATGATTGCTGAGGCAGTTGGCGCACTTTCTGTTAGTGTCAGGCTTCCAGATGCCCATGTCAGTCTTGGTGTGAGGGAACTGGTTGTATGGGTGTGGTCCAGAGCAATATTTGTAGACTTCCACCTCACTTTTACAGTTGGCACGGGTGTGCCAAAACTTATGGCACCTGGAACACTGCAGCACTCTTGGAATGTAATGCTCCAGGGCTTGCTGTCCAACACCTGTCTGCTTCAGCAGGATTTTTCCGGCAAAGCCCTCAGTTGTATGGTCCTGTGTAGGGGTCTTGGAGAGCTGCTTGGCTACTTCTCATAAGTGTTGTTGTGACTGTCTTCTCCGCTGCTGTTGGCTTTGGCTGTAGGTTCTGGTGTCTGATTGTTGCAGTCGGGAACTGCTTCAGCTGGTGTAGATGTTGTTGGACTGCTGTGTGTGGCCACAGGATCACAGTCTACTGGTCTTCCTCACCTCTGATTCTTCTTCCTGGCTACATAGATTGTGTGTCTCTTCACTGTGGTTTTAGTGTGAGCCATCCTCTGCACTGTTATTTGTGGTATGCTTCTCGACAGAAACGTCAGGGTGCTAGACCCATGTTTTTATAGAACTTGCCATTTGATGGATATTGTAGTCAGTATTACACCCGTCCCCTATACTTCCCAAGAAATTTCCTGTTACCTGTTTGAGACGGGGCTGGCCTGGGAGCCTAGGCCACATTTTAAAATCAACCTGGTGTAGATTTGAACATACGACCACTGTGCTGGCAGGTGAGCACCTAGCCACTACGCTACCTTGGCTCTCTATTACTATTACAGAGAGTTGTTTCTGCATCAAATACCTACATATATTTTTGCACCATGAAGGTACTGTTGAAAAATTATTATGGTAATGTTTAAACATCAGTGCCTAGGTGGTGCACAAATGCATGGCTGCAACACAATCTTCCAGTTGCATATATAACACAAATGAGCATTGTCAAAATACATTTGCAATCTGATGACATGACCCAGTTTTAGGAGGGTCAGTCCATGTGTTCAAGAGGGGTGGAGGGACAAGATTAAGGAAGTGTGAAAGGTGTGATTCTTGCAGAATTTGTGACTCACAAGTGGATGAAAGTTGGTGAGCAAAAGCTAATTATGGAATTTAAGCAGTCTGGGAAAAGATGTTTGGCGAGATGCCTTTAATGACAATGATTCCAAGATGCATCATATAGCAGTCCTATTAGAATGACCCGGCTATAGGTTCAAATTATTAGCAACCAACAGATAGCTATAAAAATGTTTGTTGTTATTCCGCACATCAGTCATGTATTTATTATGACAGTTGTGTATTAAGATCTGACAGTGTAAACCATCATATCATGGTAACAGAGTAGGTTAAGAAATATGTATTAAATCAACAGTGTGAGACATTGTACCAAGAACTTATAGGAAAAGAATGTGTTTGTTATTAATATTCACTGCTGTTGTGTTATCATTTCTGCATGGAGAAACTGTCATGACATCCAAGTGCTGTAAAGTTAGTTGTGTTCTCATGTGACACTGCAGGTCTAGAGGATAGAGTTGGAGGTAAACTAGAGAGCCATAACAAAGCGGGAAGATGCCAGGAATGTCCAGAATAACTCCAATAAAAGATATCTTGAAGCCATCCACATCACCACCTATCACCTGCAGGCAAGGTGGTGATGACTTCAGATCTCCATTACGTGCATTTTAAAAATTGGCCTGGCTTCCCAGATCGACCAGCCTAATATGGGTACCAGAAAATGTCTTGGAAAGTTAAGACGGCTGTTGTGTTACTGACCACATGCCTGCTGAGTGCTGACCACATCGCCCACTGAGTGATGACCACACTGCCTACTAACCACACTGCCCACTGACCACACTGCCCACACCACCCACTGACCACATCACCCACTGAGTGCTGACCATATCACCCACTGAGTGCTGACCTATCACTGCCCACTGAGTGCTGAGCACATCTGCCCACTGAGTGCTGACCATATCACCACTTGAGTGCTGACCACATCACCCACTTAGTGCTGACCACACCGCCCATGAGTGCTGACCATATCACCCACTGAGTGCTGACCACATAGCCCACTGATCCACTGACCACATCCACTGATCACATCACCCACTGACCACACCGCCCACTGATCACACAGCCCACTGACCACATCGCCCACTGATCACATCGCCCACTGACCACACCACCCACTGATCACATCGCCCACTGACCACACCGCCCACTGATCACATTGCCCACTGACCACACCACCCACTGATCACATCGCCCACTGACCACACCGCCCAGTGACCACACCACCCACTGATCACATCACCCACTGACCACACCGCCCACACCACCCACTGATCACATCGCCCACTGACCACACCACCCACTGATCACACCGCCCACATCACCCACTGATCACACAGCCCACTGATCACACAGCCCATTGACCACACCACCCACTGATCACATCGCCCACTGATCACATCGCCCACTGATCACACCGCCAACTGATCACACCGCCCACTGATCACATCGCCCACTGACCACACCACCTACTGATCACATCACCCACTGACCACACCACCTACTGATCACATCACCCACTGACCACACCACCCACTGACCACACCGCCCACTGATCACATCGTCCACTGACCACACCGCCCACTGAGTGCTGACGGGTCTATACAAATATGGGTCCAGCTCCATATGCCTAAGATGTGTCAAAAAGTCCCTTATGTTTTACTTACAATCATCTACAGACCCTGACATCCAAGTAGTTTGGTCTGTATCTCTTGTACAGATCTTTTGTGCACAATTAATTCACAAATGTATATCTCTACTCTATTGCATTTGACTGAGGTTGTACTGAGTCGTTTGAACTATGAGTGCAATTTATCCAGACACTCCTGGGAGATTGGAGAGGGGTGTAGGTGGGGAGGGGTGGGGTGTCATTGGTGGAGCTACAGAGTTTGTGCTTTGTGTGATGCTCAATGCAAGCGGTTTGCCGTTCTGTGGGAAGACCGAGCTAGATGAGGTAAACTCGGTACAATTAAGTCAACCCTCTTGACTTGAGTACTTTTAGTCAGTATGTTTACTTGAATGGACAACATACCAATAAATATCTGTCAAATGCAATAAGAAAAAAAGTATGATATACAATCGATAGTTGCATTCATGTAAAACACGAACAATAGGCAGACAAGCTGAGAAACATATAATGGCAATAAAGCATATGGTTTCTAAGAAGAAGAAAAAAAAAGAATACCATGGATGGACAGAAAAACAAATAAGACAGCCCTTTAAGGCTTTAACTGATTGCCTGCCAGAGCACAAATTTGGTACCCAAAAACCGACTCATCGGTTCCGTATATATAGTGCTCTAATTCGTCCGTTTCTCCGTTTTAGTCCACAATTTTTTAGTGTCCCATTTAATTAAACTTCACAAGGAAAGATTTCCTTTCCATTCGTGTGCACAATCACGCATGGCCAACAAGATTAACACGCATGGCATGAGATTCCAAATGATTGTTGTGATTCGAAATTCGAAGTGCAATACCTTCTGATTCTGGACCTCATATATTTTAATAAAATTACCGTTTTAAACAGTTTTATATTATAGTTGTTGTGATGTAAAGGACTTTGTGAAAGATTTTCAAACGAACCTGTGCAGTTGTCTGATAATTATTTAGAAGACGGTCATAATATTTTTAAAAAATCTAACAGTGAAATTTACTAAGAATATGATGGCTTTTCCATTTTGTGTGAAAATTATGTGCTTCATAATTTGATGATTTCATTGTGGTTTATTCATGTTATGAAGCAGTTCTTGTGATATTCTTGAACACAACTGGTGTGTGTAACATAATTCACTAAATTTAACTGGATTAGCGGCTTCGGATAGAAAATAACGCCTTGGTCAGTGAATTTTTTTCATAATTTTTAACACTTTAATTTCAATTGTTATTACTAAAACTCTCATTATTGTCATAATATTTGTAACCTATCAATTAATTATTAACACTGTCAGATTCCCTGTGCAATTCTCTTTAATTTGATATGTAATACAATGCATCTGCTACCATTTTAACCATTTTAAAAGCATTATTGTGACAAACCCCTACTTCAAATTTTCTGCCTTGAATTTCTGTGTGGGTATGACCACTTTTGTGTTTGGCAGGCGATCAGTTAAGAAACAAAATGAAAATTTATCACAGAAATTTGAAATAAGACAGTCAAGATTTGTTTGGCACAATATGAGAAGTAAACTTGAAAACTTAGTGATAACTGGCCAACCTCATAGAAAACAAGCAAGAGGAAGACAAATGCTTGGACCAATGCGTAATCAGGACAAGAACAAAGACACAATCCAACACTAGTGTTGCATTTGTTTTTCCCCCGCTCGTTCACTTTGAACTCAAGCGCAGTCCACACACATGACGTTCTGGTAGTGCTGGACTGAATTTTGTGTGTGGATTAGCTTTCCCTATTAACAGTGTACAATTATCTTGGAACAGTCATAACATCTGATGGGAGATGCCTTGAAGAGATTAGAACAAGAATCGCCATGGCGAAAGTAGCCTTTAGCAAGATGAAAAACATTCTGACCAATAAAAAGATGTCAATTAAAATGAGAAAAAGAGTGTTGAGGGGATACATAGAGTCTGTTCTTTTGTATGGATGTGAAACTTGGACAATGAGCAGTCAAGCTGAAAAACATCTGATGGCTGCAGAAATGTGTTTCTGAGGAAAATGCAAAGAATACCATGGACAGACAGAAAAACCAATGACCAAGTACTACAGGAGACAAATGAACATCATAAACTGATTAGAGAAATTAGACGTAGACAGTCAAAATTTTTTGGACATGTTATGAGAAGAAATGGATTGGAGAACTTGGTGACTACTGGCAAGATCGAAGGGAACAGACCAAGAGGAAGACCGAGAGGAAAATACCTGGATGGCTTGGCAACATGGCATGGACGAGACAGGAACACTGAGCTGATCCACGACACTGGTGATCGAGTGAAATGGCGAGTCATGACCGCCCACGTTTTCCGGCATGGCACATGATTAATTGATTGATTAACAGTGTCCCTCGCCATCAGCCGAACCTACTCTGACTTCAGAGGTCGGTAGTGCATTTTATTTGGTGCATTCACTCGCTTTGTGCATAGTCCATACATGAACGACTTGTAGTGCATTGGACTGATTTTTGTATGTGGATTAGCTTTCCCTATTACCAATGTCCCTCGCCATCGGGTGAACCCACTCCAACTTCTAAGGTACTAGTAAATTATGTCCCCAAATCAAGGGCAAGAAGTCAACATTTTAGTTCAACTGACCAGTGATGGGGCTGAACCCATACGTCAGCACACAGGAAGTTTAAAAACTGATATCGCATGACTATGGCATTTACCACGACTGCCTATGCTTATTGGCACAGCACAAGAATTTTGCTCACAATTAATTCACAAACAAATTTAACTCTACTTGTAAGTGATATATTTATTTGAATGAAGTACCAATGATTTGATTTTGGCAGCTCAATCCACAATACCTTTTTTCCTGTTTTTTTTATTAATTAGAGAAATATTATTACAATACCGAATTACTATTAGTGCTAGACACTAACAATATTATTAGGATATGCATAATAAAAAGCATGTTATGAAATTTAAAATATTTCATTATTATTACATAAAATATATACAATCTTATTCTTTACTGATTCAGTGCCAAACAAAAAGGCAAGTTTGGACCAAACATGGTACACAATCAAATGAACAAGTATTATCATGTAAATTTCCGTTAACTGAGCATTCAAATTGTGGAAGATACAGTGAAGCAAAACAAATAAAATAACTCTGTGACCTTGATATATGTATATATAATGTATCCAAATGGAAGGTCATATTTGGTGATATATATATCCTTCGGCACTGAATCACTTATACTTATATAATTAAACTCTGCATATTCCCCGGAGTTATTTTCAAGATATAATTAGGCAAATAATATGAGGAACCAACACTGCAAGACTACTAGCAGTTAGTTAGTCCTTACTTACTAGCTACTACTACTAGCACTACTTACTCATGTACTATTCATATTATTATTATTATTTCAAAACAAACAAATCAGCATAAGTGCTAATAAATTAGTTATATTACTAAAATGTGCTTATATTTGTTTGTAAATTATAGGGTAAAGTTAACAACGACAGCTAAACTGAGTGAAATTATTATATTTATTATTATACGATTCCTGTCCATAACCACCAGACCAGACAATCATCACCAACCTCACGCCACACTCAGTGGCACATGCTTGTGAAGGGGAATATATTCAATTTGCAAAGATAACCGGAGATATCACTGCGAAGTATGTTAAGTGAAGATATATGCATATCATTTTTAAAAAAAACTTACATTTAAGCAAACTGACATTAAAGTGCATAATATAAGCAGCGAGCTCTTTATTTTAATATTGGTAGGGGGAGGGGCTCTTCTGACGACGAAAACACAGGTCGCATGGTCAAGATGAAAATATAGCCAAAATATTCATGGTTATCGATCACAAGTACTGACACTGCAGACATAAACCTACGCACTTGCATGCACTCCAAGTTGTGTATAGAAACCAACCATTAAAGGCTTGACGTGAGATTTGTGGTAACGAAAATCTAACATTTATCACAGACGATTATCTGCTTCGTTCATTCATCTGACGAACACCGACATCTTTCACAACACGTTGTGCGCATGCGTAAAGGGAGGAAAACATCCGGTTACGGTACAGATCCGTGTGTGCACCCGTATATAACTTTATATAACCAAACAATATAAAATAACACAAAGTAAAGCAGCTTTACATAACAGAATTACAACACACGCATGACGATGCGGCGACTAGCCTTCATCAGCAAACAAATGCATACACGAAACAGAACATATAATACAGGAGAAGATACTCCGGTGACTACATTAAGCCATTATGTGACCATTATTAAGGCATCAGGACGGGATGAAGAAGATACGCCGATACGGTAGTCACCGGAGGATCTAGTTTAGTTCGTTTAGTTTAGTCGACTGATCAACATCTCGGCACAAGAGTGCAACCCATAAGTGCTCCGTTCTCCTCCTAACTCAAACCAGAGTTTGGAGACACTCAGCTAGGTGCACGAGCTCCGTAGCACCGGCGAGCATCTTGAAATACTTTGGGTAGATTTTTAACTCGAAATTTTGCCCTGGCAGCGCCATTAAGCTACTCTTTTTCGATTTCCAACTGCCAAGGGATCTTTTACGTGCGCAACAATACACACGTGCGTCCGATCTCACTACCCAGAGACTAGGGGAAATTTTTACTAGAAGTCCACGTGAAAAAAAGCCCGGTCCTCACCGGGGCTTGAACCCGGGACCTCCAGCACTCGAGGCGGACACCATACCTCGAGACCACGCATCCCCCACCGGAGGATCTTCTCCTGCTGTACTATATTATAACCTATATGTTGTGTTTCGTGCATGTATTTGTTTGCTGATGAAGGCTAGTCGCCGCAGTGTCCTGTATGTGTCGTAACTCTGTTATGTAAAGCTGTATTACTTTGTGTTATTTTATATTGTTTACATTTCCACAAGTTTACTGCAGTTCCACCAAATTTTATAACCAAAGAAATATGCTATTATTGTAAATATGTTTAGATGAAAATTCATAGACGACATGACAAGAGAAGCAGACATGAAGAAGAGACCAGACAAACGAACATTGATAACTATATGTATATTGAATTATAGTCGGTGAAGCGTAGAGATGCGTCAGTCGTTAATGTTTCCAGATCTCCAAAATATAAACTAGTATAAGTCTCTCGGATCCAATTACAACGCTATAGGCAGGGGCGTCACTAGGGGGGTGCGGGCCGCACCGGGTGACACCATTAAGGGGTGACACCAAAATAAAAAAATTGCAAATTTGACAAAGCAGACATAGCAAAAATAAAAAAAATTTAACTTTGTCCGAGTTTGTCGAAGTTCTTTATTTATGTTTTACCTGAAGTATTGAAGTTATATTGTTCAATTTGTTTTCTTTCTTATGTCCTTATTAACTTTTTGACTTATTTTTACAAACATTACTATATGCGATTATATATGGTACAGGAACACTCGGAAAAAGACCATGGTGAAAGTCTAGAGGGGTGACACCAAGAGTTTACCGCACTGGGTGACACCAACCCCAGTGACGCCACTGGCTATAGGGGTCCCCTCGCATTGTGATATACTTGCAAATGAATATGTCGATAGACTTGCAAAGAAGGTGAAGGATTACTTCAGTAGGTTCCAAATGTTGCCGTATGTAGCTGGGGTGCAGTGTTGGGGTGAGCGCCCAACATTGCTTAAATACCCCAATGGCTCGTGAATACATAACCTATGCATCAAAAGTCCAACTCCTGGCCTTCACGTGGCGGAACTGTTTCTACTAACAGGAGAAGGGGCGACGGCGAGTATCTGGCGCCGAAAAATAACCAGTGTGCTCTAGATGTGTATACACATACATGCATGCGCAGACACGTGTGTGCGTGTGTACACATCTAAACTAGAGTGAGACCACAGTCTGCTCTAGCAAAGGAAAGGTGCTGAAGACGGAGGCAACCAGCCAGGAGGCGCACCACAGAAATCAGGATGCCACGCAATTACGCAAAATGGAATATGTCGACTACTGCTAAAGTTATGGTGCTCGCCCTGCTTTGGACCCCCAGGCAGGTGCAGTGCCGGGCCCTATGTCTCGAAAGGGTCCAACCCCAACTACTGGAGGTCCTTCTCAGATGTCCTGTGGAGCCAGGGGACATGAGAATAGAACGGCTGGCCATACTAAACAAAGACTTAAAATAATGCACTGGAATGCGGAGGGAGTCAGCAACAAAAAAAAAAGAATAGAATTAGAAAACATCCTGGACCAAGAAAAAGTAAGCATATGTTGCTTGCAAGAAACTCACCTCAACGAAAATATAGCCTTCAAAATCAGAGGCTACCAGTGTTACCGATCTGACCGAAAGGACAGGCGAAAAGGTGGGATACTTACCCTTGTAAAAAATAACATCACTGCTTCCCAAATCGAAGTCTATATGGAAGGGGCTGAGTATCAGACACTTAAACTTAAAACAGGCTATACAGACCTACATCTGATCAATTACTACTGTCCAAGTGACCGCCCACAGGCACTGGACACACTACCATTAACAGAAAAAATGATTGTGTGTGGCGATTTAAACAGCCACTCGCAGAGTTGGGGCTATGATCACATGGACCAGAGAGGAGAGAGACTGGAAGACTGGCAGGATGAGAATAGATTCATCTTGGTTAACAAGCCGTCCGACCCACATACTTTCTACTCGAGATCATGGCACTCTACAACTACACCTGACCTGGCTTTTCATTCACCAGACCTGGAGTGGAACATTACACGAATTGTTGGGAAACAACTTGGTGGCAGCGACCATCGGCCAGTCTTTCTAACTGTAGAAAATGAGCTTGTAAGTGAAAGCAGCACCCTCTCGAGGTGGAACTACAAGAAAGCAGACTGGGCAATGTACAAGAATCGCACCAGCATACTGGTTAGAAACCTGAACACTGAGAAAGACATAAATAAAGTAGTTGAAGAGTTTGGGAAATGCATACTACAGGCAGCGCGAGAAACAGTACCAAGAGGAGCCCGTAAACAATATAAACCCTACTGGAGTAGTGAACTGGAACAGTTGCATAATGATGTGGAAGTATGTAGAAAGCAAGCAGAGGCCACACCCAGCCAAGAGCACCACAATAAATTCCAGCATGCAAAAGCCAAATTTCAAAGGGCCAAGCTGCAGGCTAGACGGAAAAGCTGGCAGGAAAAAACAGAGTCTCTGAACTTTGAAAGAGACACAAGGAAATTGTGGAAGCTAATAAAACAACTTAACGATGAGGGCACAGGGAGAAACTCAAAAATTGCACTACATAAAGATGGAAACATCTTAACAAGAAAGCAAGCAGCTGACCATTTTGCGGACTCATTCGCACAAGATAACAATATCAAAATTAGTCCAGAGAAACAACAAGAGATTCGAGAGAAACGGCAACATACAGGACAGAAGGAAATAGTACATGAGGTTCTGGAGGCACCCATCACAATCAGCGAACTGGAGCTAGCCATATCAAAACTGAAAATGAGAAAGTCACCAGGAGCTGATGGTATCTCCAATGAAATGATCAGGAACCTAGGAACAGAGGCCAAAGCAAAGCTGTTGCAGATCTTCAATAACAGTTGGACCTTAGGCAGTGTTCCACAAGCCTGGAGAGAAGCAATCATGATACCCCTCCTAAAATCAGGGAAAGATAGTTCCATTGCCTCTAGCTACAGACCAATTAGCCTCACCAGCTGTCTCTGCAAAACACTGGAGCGCATCATCAATCACAGACTGCAGTGGTACATTGAAAGTAAAAACATCCTTGTGCCACAGCAGGCTGGCTTTAGGCAGTGCTACTCTACGGAAGATCAGACAACCTACCTCTCTCAAGAAATTGAGGATGCATTCCAAGAGAAGAAGCTGGTGCTTGTTGCATGGATAGATTTGAAGAAAGCCTTTGACAAAGTCTGGAAAGAAGGTCTGATGAATAAACTGAGAAACTGCAAAGTCAATGGAAGAATGTACAAATGGGTGAAAGCATACTTGCACAACAGAAGAGCCCGAGTACAGATAGACGGACTAAAGAGCAAGAAAGTACTACTGCGTCACGGTGTTCCCCAGGGCGGAGTCTTGTCCCCCACACTTTTTCTAATCTTCATCAATGATCTCGTTGCTAATCTACCGCATGGAATTAAAGCGGCAATGTACGCCGATGACCTGGTTCTATGGAGCACAAATGAACATGCATCAGTGGCCACCAGATTACTACAAAGAGCTGTAGACACATTTGTTGCATGGGCAAATAGATGGTGTGTCAGCATAAACACTGACAAGTGCAGCACCACCCTATTTACCCTCTCTCCAAAACAAAAGGCAGGGACCATCCAGATAAATGGAACACCCCTAAGAGAAGATAAAGAACCAAAATACCTTGAAGTAACATTTGATGGCAGGCTGACATGGAGAAAGCACATCAACAAAGCAGTAGCAAAAGCCAGAAGGAAAATAGCCATCCTGAGAAAGCTAAGTGGAACCACATGGGGAGCCAGTGGGAAAATACTTAGCAAAGTTTATCAACAGAGCATACGACCACACCTGGAATACGGGTCAACTGCGTGGTGTTCGGCATCAAAAACCACACTACAAGAGCTGGACAAAGTGCAAAATCAAGCACTTAGAGTCACCACAGGAGGGATGAGATCAACCCCTATAGTGGAAATGGAGAAGATGGGGAGGACACAAGCACTGAGTGAGCGCAGAGATACGAAAACGCTAATACAAGCAGAAAAGTTCCTCAGCTTGCCAGGCCACCCTATGAAGAACAGATTTGAAAACCTAGCTATGGGGCGGTTGAAAAGAAGTAGTTTTATCCACCAGGCCAAACGACTCTGCAGAGAAACCACCGATCTGCCCACAGTTGGTATCCCCCTAACAACTATTCCAGAGCGAACTCCATGGAAAGATGAGCATAGACTATCATTACAAATCCAGACAAAAGTGAGAGGAATATTTGACAAGGAAGAACAGAACAGTGTGCAGCGCAGAACAGCCACTCTCAGCTTCCTTGATGAAGAATACCCACAGGACCTCTGGATCCGAGTCTACACAGATGGGTCAGCACAAAATGCTGTTCGAAATGGAGGAGCGGGAGTGTACATAGAATACCCAAATAATACTAGGGACACAGCTAGAGTACCGACAGGAAAGTACTGCCATAACTACGATGCTGAAATTGAGGCAATCAAGATAGCAACAGAGAAATTACTAAATACCAGCAATGGTACACAACCTGTGGTGCTATTGACAGATGCAAAATCAGTACTCGAGGCGCTCCTGTCTGGGAAATTGCCAGTACTAAGGACACTACTTTCTGAACTTAGCAGTCAGCATAAGGTCACCATACAGTGGATACCATCCCACTGTGGAGTACCCGGAAACGACAGAGCTGATCAATTGGCTAAGGAAGGAGCCAAAGAAGAACAGCCTGATGTGCCCGTTACATACCACCAAAAGAAAATAATGATCAGATCAGTCAAAAAGCCACCAAAACCTGCTCAAGATGACTACCACGTTATGGATAGACCAGAACAAGTCATTATTCTGCGCCTCAGAACAGGGCACAATAGATTACGCAACCACATGTATACAAAATTCAAGATTGGTGAAACAGCCATGTGCACATGTGGATTGGCGTCGCAGACAGCAGAGCACATACTCCAAGACTGCCCAAAATATAACATATCTAGGCAAACCTTCTGGCCTAGAGCGACGACAGTGGAAGACAAACTCTATGGACCGCTGTGTGAACTGAAAAAGACAGTTCAATTCATACAAGAGACAGCATTGCAGTTATAGACATATTTCAAGCGAACGAAAGAAGAAGGAGGAGATTACTTCAGTATAGTATAGACATAACCTAAGATAAGGCCAACAGATTTATCAGAAGTAATTGTAGAACCAAGTGGAAGTTGCAGCAACAGGTCACCAGAAAGGTGATACATACCACTAACTGTGCACTTCTCTCTTGGTCTCCCTCTGCCCCTCTTATCCTCTAACTTTCCCATTGTTACGCCATACTCCAGCTTTCTCCTTTCTCGTAATGTCCCATAAAATGTAGACTGCCCTCTTCTGATGCTAGAACTAGTTCTCTTTTTGAGTTAACTGCTTTCCAGATATTCACATGTGTCGTCTCTTCGTACATTTCTCCACGGTAGTTCCCCCCCCCCCCCCCCTTTCATTTGAGCATATCTTTGTTTTATGTTAAAAGCGTTGTCATTTATCACACGCAATAAAGCTCTGAATATGCCTGTTCATGTTCTGATTTCTCTGAACAAATCTCCATCTTTTCCTTGCTGCTAGAGATGCTCTATTCTATTACAAGTGTTAATTAAAACTGTTTCTTGTCATCTCTGATTTTGCCCGTGTAGTTTGTTAATATGGAACTATTTGGTTATCTCCCTGATTGCTTGAGATTTATTCTTTCTTCTGTTAGCATGAATGTTTCTTCTGTGATATATACCTCTTCTTCTTGTACATTATATTTGGAATCATGTTTTGTGTTCATGAGATGGGACTGTCTTTCGCTGGCGCTTGCGTGTCTAGCTCATTAGGTGTCATGTCTTCTTGTACTGCCATCAACATCTTCAATTTATTTTACTTTTTATTTAATTGAAAGTTATATATGAAAGTTAGGAGGAAAATACAACCTGAAATAGGAGAAGAACAATGTGGGTTTGTAGTAGGCAAGGGTACAGTAAATGCTGTGTATATACTAAGAACCGTAATCGAACGTTCTATAGAAGTAAACAAAGATCTACACTTTTGCTTTATTGACTACACAAAGGCTTTTGATAAAGTGAGACATGTCAACATGATAAGGATGCTTGAAGATCTACAAATTGATGGGAAAGACCTTAGACTTGTAAAAAACATATATTGGAAACAACAAGCTGCCATAAGAGTTGATAATGAAGTAAGCCAATATCAGCCTATTAAGAGAGGTGTGAGACAGGGATGTGTAATGTCTCCAGATCTGTTTTCCCTGTACAGTGAAAATATTTTCAGAAATATTGAAAATATGGAAGGAATCAACATTGGGGGACGATGCATCAATAACATTAGATATGCAGATGATACAGTCTTGATTGCAGACAATGAACAGGATCTGCAAAATTTAGTAGATGCGGTTGTTACACACAGTGAACAACAAGGGTTAGAATTAAATTGTAAAAAAGACACAGATTATGGTCGTCACTAGGAAGAACGAAATACCACAGTGTAATATACAAGTAAATGAGAATATTCTTCAACATGTGAATAGGTACAATTATCTCGGAACAGTAATAACATCTGATGGGAGATGCCTTGAAGAGATTAGAACAAGGATCGCCATGGCAAAAGTAGCCTTTAGCAAGATGAAAAACATACTGACCAATAAAAAGATGTCAATTGAAACGAGAAAAAGAGTGTTGAGATGCTACATAGAACCTGTACTTTTATATGGATGTGAAGCTTGGACAATGAGCAGCCAGGCTGAAAAACATCTGATGGCTGTAGAAATGTGGTTTCTGAGGAAAATGCAAAGAATACTATGGACAGCCAGAAAGACCAATGAACAAGTCCTTCAAGAAACAAATGAAGATCGTAAACTGATCAGAGACATTAGACGTAGACAGTCACAATTGTTTGGGCATGTTATGAGAAGAAATGATTTGGAGAACTTGGTGACAACTGGTAAGATCGAGGGGAACAGACCAAGGGGAAGACCTAGAAACAAGTATCTGGATGGCTTGGCCTTGTGGCATGGTCGAGACAGAAACACGGAACTGATCCACGACTCTGTTGATCGAGTGAGATGGCAGAACATGACCGCCCACGCTTACCGGCATGGCACATGATGGATGGATGGAAAGTTATATATGCGCAGACAATGTATTGGTTGTCTACATGGCAATGTTGCCTTCTCATCCGTTATTTTCACACAAGCATGTTGCATTCCACCCATATGCACCTACAATTTTCTACAACAAGTATGGGTTCTTCTTCTTCGGCTGCGTTCGTCCGGATGTTGTTTTAGACGTAATTGCGTTGTGCCTGTTTACAGCGGAGCTGTGATATTTGAACCATTCGGCCGATACAGCCGACTTCTTCGGGCATTTGTTGACCCGGTTACCCTCCCGGGTGTATGGGTTCAAGAATCAACATTATTATACTCGGGATATACCCACTCACCCTGAGTCTTCATCTCGGGTAGCCAACGTAGAGTTCCCAGGCTAATGGTACCAGTCTCATCTCATCTTGTTCCTATTGTACCTTGCGGTATCGTGGTGAAGCATAAACAGCAGGAGAGTGCCAGGTTATGGGCTACATATAGTCACAAATCGAGATTTCCATGGATTCTGTTATTCCCTCATTTCATAGGTAACAAGGTCGGCCTCTTCGTCTAGTTCCATTTGGTCTGTACATCATTGCTTGTTGTGGTATACTGTTAGTTGGTAGCCTAGTTATACGGCCGAACCATTTAACTCGTTGTTTTCTAATTAAATCTAGCACTGCTATAAGCCCCACTTTAGTCCTGATTCCATCATTTTTTTTAAAATTTTCTCTCTTCTTGATACATTGAGTACCAGTGAGAACCTGATTTTCCCTACACGTTGAGTGTCGTGGAGACCCTTGGCTCACTGTCCGCTGAATCACTCTCTCCAGGCATGAATCTGCCTGTTAACACAACAACCTGCCTGTATTGCCACACTTTCCACCCGGTCCAAGAAAATCTTCACCACGTTGTCATAAAATAGCAACATGTTAGAGAAAACATATCGCTTATTGCCACACATTTTCATAGATAACCCAAATTTAGGTCCTTTTTGTGCCAATCCATATGATTGCTTGGTGCCCCTTCATGACAATGGTAGTTAAATCAACCATTTATTGACATCATGACATGTTTTATATGTTCCTTTTTGCAAGCCTGTGTGCATCTTCAGAGCTACAGTGAATAGTATAAAACTAGTGTCTTGGTAGGATCGCCTGCTTGTCCAGTTCAAGGAAATTATTAGATAATTAAGTGTAAATGAGATGGGGAGATGAAGCTGGTGTTGAGTACATTATGATCTAGCATTGTAGAAACCAGTCTATAGTATAGTGTTAGGCTGCGAGTGATTTGGAAGTAAACCATTTTGCGTTTATTTCGATGGTATGAGGCGTCGGCCATTCAGAAAACAATGGCAAACTACTGAACTGACATTGCCTAGGCTAGTAAATCACAAACGAAAATAAATGCTGGGGTTGGCTGCAACGTTTTGTAAAGGACATACAATTGAATGTATATATTGATATCTCCATAGAATTTGTTCTCAAAAGGGACGGGTGACGCCCAGAATAGTTTTCTCTGTTCTGCTTATGTTCGACACTCCTGCAACAAATATTTAGTTGTCATTTTACCTGTTCCACATTTACATCCATCAGTATCTCCCATCTTTAGCTGATTAAACATGTGGTATTTCCACCTGCTGTGTTCTGTGCGGAGTCTGAAGATGGAACTATTCCCTTCGGTGGAGTTGATAATACGCATTATCTTTCTGGTGACCGGGATGCTGTGATTTCCATTTGGTTCTATAAATGTTTCTCTTCGTCTCATCATAGGTTATGACATAACCGTTATGTCTGTATCAGGGTCTAATTTAATTTGCCAATCTGCCAACCTCTTCATTTATTGCAAAGCGATTGGATCCATTGTATTTTGGATTTCTGACATGGTTCATGGGATTCTGCTCTTAGATCAGCTATTTCTAAATTGTGTTTGCTCTTCAGTATTTAGACAATTGACCGTGTTTATAGTTGTGTGTCTCTCTTATTCCCCCCCCCCCCCCCCCCCCCACACACACACACACCCCGTAAATGCAGTTTTCAAGGCCTCAACTTCTGCTCCGAAGTTACTTGAAAAGTTTCCAACTGCTGTGATTTCTTTGCTCTATTTTTTAGATCAAAGAGAGTTCTTCAATTTCAATTTCCTGTTGAACTGTTTTTGCTGATAAATCTATATATGCATGGGTCCAGGTGCTACTTGCGTAATGCTCTTTTATGTAGTTTAGGGCTGAGTTTATCCTGTTTCATTCTGAGTGGTCTTGGTCTCAATACAATGAATGCTGTTATACGCGTAATATTTGATTCATTTATGTTAGTTAATTAGTTAGTTGGTTAGTTAGTTGGTTAGTTAGTTAGTTATCTAGTCGACGGAGCATCCTCACTGCACACCGAACCATAAGTGCCCAGATCCCTTCCTCAGTTCTTCTTCTTCTTTCGTTCGCTTGAAATATGTCTATATCTGCAATGTTGTTTCTTGTATGAATTTAACTGTCTTTTTCAGTTCACACAGTGGTCCATAGAGTTTATCTTCCACTGTCGTCTCTCTAGGCCAGAAGGTTTGCCTAGATATGTTATATGTTTGGCAGTCTTGGAGTATGTGCTCTCCCTCCTTAGTAAATCCCGCAGCGTGTTGCGGCTAACGACACCAGTTCTGTGTTGGTTTATTAATCATCTTTGGCTTCCTCCTAGTGTTCTTGTTTGGTCATACCTCTTAAAATTTGCTGTTCTCGCAGTCTGACCATGGTTGTAGATTCACAGTCATCACTTGGTTCTCACAAACGACTTACTTCTCGTGGGCATTCAGTATATCAGCCTGGTCCATGGCTCGTCCACCTTCCACAGTAGCCTTACCTGCAATCCTCTCAGCCTGCTCATTTCCGAGGACACCCGCATGCAGTGGAAATGAAACTAATCTTTGCCATCCGTGACCGCACCAGAGTCAACAACCATTGTCTTTGGACCCATCCCATCGCTGTCTTCCTGAGCATATTCATTGCGTCACTAAGGAAACATGCCCGAGTGAAGTTCTCCGTCTCGAGGCATGTAATTGCTTTACTTTCTGTCCTAACTTCCTTAGTCAGACTATTTGTGGTCAATGCAAAAGCACCAGAATCTTCCTTCACATTTTTACATAGATATTTGCGGAGCCATAGCAGTGCGGTGGCCAGCACGCTTGCCTTTTGCGTTTGAATCCCCTTCGAGGTGGGGATTATAAAATTACCAACATGGGCTCCCAGGTCGACCCCGCCTAAATGGGTTCTAGGAAATGTCCTGGGAAGTAAAGGAGGTGGGTGTATATTTTGACATCTCTCACGAGTGCGTATTGGTCTGTAGAAAATATGAGATTTGCACTCAATGCACGTGAAACTTGGACAATGAGCAGTCAAGCTGAAAAACATCTGATGGCTGCAGAAATTTGGTTTCTGAGGAAAATGCAAAGAATACCATGGACAGATAAAAAAAAACCAATGACCAAGTACTACAGGAGACAAATAAAAATCGTAAATTGATCAGAGAAATTAGACGTAGACAGTCAAAATTTTTTGGAATGTTATGAGAAGTAATTGATTGGAGAACTTAGTGACAACTGGCAAGATCGAAGAGAACAGACCAAAAGGAAGACCGACAGGAAAATACCTGGATGGCTTGGCCACATGGCATGGACGAGACAGGAACATTGAGCTGATCCACGATGCTGGTGATCGAGTGAAATGACGAGTCATGACCGCCCACGCTTTCCGGCATGGACACATGATATATATATATATATATATATATATATATATATATATATATATATATATATATATATATATATATATATATATATATATATATTGAGCACAACCCACTACTGGCAACGCTGATCGTATTCTGGTATGAACCTAAGGCCTATCCACGTCAATATGGAAGCACTATACTCGAGTTTCGCTCTCGTTTGAGCTCGTCAGTAGTGCATATCCCTGACCGGATCCGGAAACAAGCCCCAGATCACTGGCGTGTGAAGCGGGTGTGTAACCACGCCGCACACGCTGGACACAGCACAGCCAAATTATCATACCAGAATATTACAATGTCACCCATCGTAGGTTATGCTCAAGATTGCCCAATCGCCGCGACTGACGTCCGTCAATCGATGTGGACCCGAACGATCAGGACTTCTCAATAGCAAGGAACATCAGGCCTCCTAAAATCTAGTTAGCAATAATCAAATTGATTTATTTGGTTGTTTCGGGATTTGAAATTTAAATATTGAGCACAACCAACTACTGGCAACGCTGATCGTATTCTGGTATGAACCTAAGGCCTATCCACGTCAATATGGAAGCACTATACTCGAGTTTCGCTCTCGTTTGAGCTCGTCAGTAGTGCATATCCCTGACCGGATCCGGAAACAAGCCCCGGATCACTGGCGTGTGAAGCGGGTGTGTAACCACGCGGCACACGCTGGACACAGCACAGCCAATTTATCATACCATAATAGTACAACGTCACCCATCGTAGGTTATGCTCAAGATTGCTCAATCGCTGTGACTGATGTCCATCAATCGTTGTGGACCCGAACGATCAAAACTTCTCACTGACAAGGAACACCAGGCCTCCTAAAATCTAGTGAGCAATAATCAAATTGATTTATTTGGTTTTTTTCGGGATATATTCAACCACATTGAGTAGTACATTATACAAGCATTATGATTCAATCAAGAATATGGCAAAATTACACATTTTACAATAATCAACATGGTTGGGTTCGCAACGACTGATTATAATTGTGGAATAGCTACACAAAGCCCATTCCTGACTTCACGTTTTGATCAATCTCTCAGTAATTTAAAGAGAATTGATCATCTGTGATAAGGGTTATGTATAGCTGCCCTATACCATCAGCCAACCTTATCCAGACCACCAGGTTCAGACCTCAGAAGCAGACAACTTCCATCTGACCTGTAGATGTTATTTCGCTTCTCCAACCAAGACAGCTCGTCTCCAAACTGATTATCGTCCCCATGTCTCCATCCCAATATCTTTTACTGGTCTGCTTTCATGTTTGTTCTGTGATTGGGGTTATTCAATTTAATTATCAATGAAATTGTACGCACATAATCATGAATTATCAAATTTCATTCAGTTGTATACTATTTCATATTCATTCATTCATTCATTCATTCATTCATTCATTCATTCATTCATTCAGTAGCATGTCTTTTGCAGAACCTCGCTCTAATAACAGCCTTCCGGAAAACTTCTCTGTCATAAGAAAGATGTCCCGCATTCGGTACACCCATCTGGAGATCATCCGGTACATCCTGCACCTATCTACTCTTTCGCCTTCCTCTTCTTCTCTTCCCGGGCATACATCCCTTCATGATTGTTATCACCAAACATTCATGGCGTTTCAAGTGACCAAAATGTTTAAATGTTCTTTGTTTTATCGTCTACTAAAGCCAACCTACTTCAATATACAGATCTTGTCGTATGGATTCATTTGTTCTTTTCTGTATCCATGATAGTCTTAAAACCCGTCTATAACATTTATATTCACAGACATTTATGCGCTGTTCAGCTTGTTTTGTAAGTGTCCAAGTCTCACAGGCATGTGTTGCAATGGGAAAGATGCATGCTCATAAAAATATAATTGTTGTTGGTCTGTCTGTCCCAATCCACAATGTATTCAGTTATTTTAGTTTTTGAAGAGCAATAGATATTCGTCTTTTAATTTCCTTCATTGATCACCATTGTTGGTAATTAATGACCCTAGATATTTGAAATTGTTCCCTAAAAAAATAACATTAGATGTGCGGATGATGCAGTATTGATTGCAGACAATGAGCAGGACCTGAAACATTTAGTAGATGTTGCATACAGTGAACAACGAGGGTTAGAATTAGATTGTAAGAAGACACAGATTATGGTCGTCAAAAGGAAGAAAGAAATACCACAATATAATATACAAGTAAATGGGAATATTCTTAAACAAGTGAATCGATACAACTAAATCGGAATAGTCATAACATCTGTTGGGAGATGCCTTGAGGAGATTAGAACAGGAATCGCCATGGCTAAGGTAGCCTTTAGCAAGATGGAAAACATACTGAACAATAAAAAGATGTCAACTGCAACGAGAACAAGAGTGTTGAAGTGCTACATAGAACCTGTACTTGTGCATGGGTTTAAAGCGTGGACAATGAACAGACAAACTGAAATCATTTAATGGCTGTGGAAATGTGGTTTCTGGGAATATGCAAAGAATACCATGGACAGACAGAAAAACAAGTGACCTAGTCCTTTAAGAAACAAATAAAAACCGTAAACTGATTAGATAAATTAGACGTAGACAGTCACAATTTGTGGTCACGTTTTGAGAAGAAATAAATTGAAGAACAACAGAGATTAAGAGCAGATTAAGGCAGACAAAAGCCGCATTTCAGAAAATGAAAAGTATCGTATGCGATAAGTCGCTATCAATGAATGTAAGAAAGAGAGTCCTGAAATGCTAGGTAGAACCAGTTTTTCTGTATGGCAGCGAATATCGGAATGTAAATGAACAAATTAGAAAAAACTTTGAAGCAACACAGACCTACAAGCACTTGGAATCAACGACTGGCAAGAGAAGGTCCACCAGAGAGACGAATGGAGACGGATTGTATCTGCAGCAAAGAACCTCAATGGCTCGGAACGCTGAAGAAGAAGAAGAAGAAGAAGAAGAAGAAGAAGAAGAAGAAGAAGAAGAAGAAGAAGAAGAAGAAGAAGAAGAAGAAGAAGAAGAAGAAGAAGAAGAAGAAGAATTTGGGAAAGTTGTGTAGAGAAATGTACTGAAAATTTTAGTGACAACTGGCAAGATTAAGGGGGAAAGAACAAGGAGAAGGCGGAAGGGTGAATATCTGGATGGCTTTGCCACATGACATAATGGAGACAAGAACACAGAGCTGGTAAGGCTGGTGATGGTGTGAGATGGTGAACCATGACAGTTCACGCTTATCGGCATTGCACATGATGATGATGATGATGATGATGATGATGATGATGATGATGATGATGATGATGAAAATGCACAAAACGCACTGTCATACACTCGCTGTCGCCACGGACGTTTCGAAGACTATCATGTCTTTTTGATTGTATAAATTAAGTACATAGCAGACGCCTCTGCACATCTCAACAACTTTTGGTTATATGTAACAGCACACTGAAGTTGTCTGTCTGCCACAGGCTAACTCTTCTGTTAAGTGACATTGTATGGCAGATTTAGGTTCCTTTTGGTTGGCAACTATAGTTAGGTTGCCATAATTGTCAATTATTTGTTTCTTTATCAAATTAGGGTTGTTGTGTTATTCTTTTGTCAAACTCTTGTTCTATTCTGCCTATATAAATGGACAGACATTTTCATTGAATATAGGTAATTGAGGATAGGTCTTAGCGGGATGCCGGGCTTGTGAAGTTTGGGTAGTTACAGTCCCTAAACTCAAGGTATTCATTCAGCTAACCTTTCGAGCGGATGACGTAATGCAACGTCTACAAGACCGGCTTACTACAGCAGTAGGCCGAACATTCTGTGCTGCAACTCCAGTCATTAGATATAAAACCGTACCGATTCCTACACCAGCAGTCAAAGAGCCTGTTCCTCTGTACGCCACAAACAATTGTATTTACCAATTCACATGTAGATGCCAGGCCTTCTACATTAGTAGAACAGAGAGACAGCTTAACAAACGAGTGTCAGAACACATACCTCAATGGGTCAACAAGATACAACACGCAGGAGATGCTAGCCTCATGGGGCCGACACACCGGAAGCTCCCGGCGTCTTCAATTGGTAGGCACATTGTCGAGAGCGGCCATGTGGTTGACAGAGACACTGCCTTTCGCGTGTTGTTTAACACACAAAATACTCGCTTGTTAAAATTTGCAGAAGCAATTATGATCAATCAACGCAAGCCAGAATTGTGCAAACAGAAAGACATGTTATTCAGCTTAAAATTACCGTGGTAGATAATTGACATTACTGTGCGAATATGTGTATATTTCAACTTGAAGGATTTATCTACTTAATTCACGTAAGTTGTGTGATTTCTGCAGTATGGACCTGACGAGATGCAGCGAAATATGCCAGGCAATAAATCGTGCAATCTATTGTTTGTGTCTTCGTTATTCAAATTCACTACTGGAAAATTTTCTTGAAATTAGTTATATTATTCTTGTTGTGTTACGTCCCTAGGGTGCAGCAGCCATCCCAATGTATATCTGCTCACTGTTTCCATCAGCAGTTGGCTATGATATCTCCTCTCTTGACCTCAAAGACGGCATTGATGTCCTTGTCGCGCTAGCGTCAGACTCTTATCTGTACAAGTCCGTACTGCATTAACTAAAACAGTCCTGTCCATGCTTCTTCCCATTTGTATTGGTGCATTATTTGCCAGCTGGTCTGTGTGTTCATTACCGTTTACATCAGCATGTGTGGATGCGTACATCCGGGTTAGTGATGTGAAGTGCAACTTCCGAATGCTGTCTATACATTCAGAGCAGAGACTGCCTGATGCTATTTCATTAGCATGTTCATGGTCTCTCTCTCTCTCTCTCTCTCTCTCTCTCTCTCTCTCTCTCTCTCTCTCTCTCTCTCTCTCTCTCTCTCTCTCTCTCTCTCACACACACACACACACACAAATATAAATATAATCGAAAGCGTAACTGTCAGTTCTGCTGCCCATGCAAGTGTCCTGGAGGCAGCGGTGATCACCCTAGTTTAAAATCCACACCTCAAGGAGGGTTGAATGAGGATGTTTAAACTACACACAACTCTGGGGATGATTCAGTCTCATAGAATTGATAACATCCATTTATCTGGGAAGAAATGGTGGTGAGACAAAGCATCAGTCACCTCACATCATTACACAGCAACCAAACATGTGTTTAGGTCTATCCTTTCATGGAGTATCTGGCACGGTGTTACTCTTTGAATAGAGACACAGAAATAAAACCAGCAGACCGAAGAAGAATTCAAAACTATGTGTTTATCTGTCGTAGGCAGGCGGGTTTATTGTGTTTGTATTTTTGGCGCTCGTTTGTTTTAAACTCAAGAGTAATCCATACTCACGACTTCCAGTAGCACTGGACTGCATTTTGTGTGTGGAGTAGATTTCCCTATACCAGTGTCCATCGCCATCAGGCGAACCCACTCCGACTTCAGAGATACTTGTAATTTACGTCCCAAAGTCAAGGACTAAAAGTCAACATTTTGGTCCAACTTTACGGAGTAGGGGTTAAACCCCTTACCTCGGCATCAGCACACCGGATGTTTAAGAACTCGCGCTCTTATCTATTCGGCTATGCTGACCTCCAACCGGGTTTTAGTGGAGGTAAAAAGATGGACAAATTAATAAGAAAATCTCTGTGAATATCTCCTTCTGACACTTTGGAAAATCTGGCAAATGAATCTCCTCTACTGCATGGGTATGAGATAATGAAATGTTATATGTGTAACATTTGATTCATTTATGTGTATATTATATAGGTAATAACGATACAAACCAAATAAAACGATGATTCTAGTATGGCGATATATCGACCTTCTGTTCAAATGGGAGGTCACATATATCGATATATTAACCGTTGGCACTAAATCAGTTAACAACTTTTAAGTCATAACTGTGAAACATCCCTACAATCTCATTTATCACTTCTTGCAGCTTCTTTCATTCCCACGCAGATAGCTTCTTCTTTTTTTTTTTTCTCTCCAAGGTACCATTAGAAGAAGAAAAATTGTATCGGAAAACATTATTAGTTCAATACGTTGTAGTTGATAAGAAATAGTCGATGAAATCATATCTCAAATAGGATAATCAATAAATGCAACAGTTTAATTTAAGATGGTTGAGTTGATAGCATTACAACGAAGAATTATTATATAAAACTATTTTTTTCTAATGTCACACACACACACACACACACACACACACACACACACACACACACACACACACACACACTCACACACACACACACTCACTCACTCACACACTCACACACACACACACACTCACTCACTCACAAACACACATGCACGCACGCACGCTCGCTCGCACGCACGCACGCACACACACACACACACACACACACACACACAAAGAACTCACTCACTCACTCACTCACTTACACGCACGTACGCACTCACTTACGCACACGCACACACACACACACACACACACACACAAAGAACTCACGGTATTATGAATCTTGAGGCCTCTCTAGTGTTTATAAACTTGTGTAAATTAGTTCAGTGATGTGCCTGTAATATCATCTTAGCCAAATGAGCGTGTATAACAGTGCTGTAAGTCGTTGTGTTTGTTGGTTGCTCCAGGTTCTACACCGTTAGTTATTTCCATACCCTTTACGTACGTCGCAGTCAACATCAGCATTTTTGACTGATACTGATTTATTGGCAAGTTTACGTTCAGTAGTTTGCCATTGCTTTTTGAACGACCGGAACAAATTCCTTTGTATGACAAAACCAATGCAAGGAGGTCTGCTTCCATATGCTCGCAGCTGTGTTGATTGATTGATTGATTGATTCATTTAGGAACCGACATCACAACATTCGGGGCATTCTCATAAGCGCTCCGTCCCCATCCTCAGCAGCCAGCGAAGAGTTCCAACACCAATAGTTCCAGTAGCAATCTGATTATATGTCCGTCTCGCCTTTCCTCTGAGCGTCTATCGTCGGCCAGATCCCATCGTCACTCCTCGCTGCAGCATTCTTGCTAGACCATGGTGATCCATTTGCTCCTCCGAGGTGTACACGTGTTCCCACAAGGCCGCAACCACGTCTGCCTTATCATGCATCAATACTCCACCAAGTTTTGCAGAGCTAGCCAATCTGTCTGCCTGTTCATTCCCCAGCACACCAGCATGCCCCGGAGAAAAGATCCAGACGATACTTGCCACCCGTGACTTCCGAAGCGAAGCAAGCCACTCTGCACGAAGCCTGCCTGTCCTCACCCTTAAAAAAAAAAAAAAATGTGTTGCGTATCCCTTACGGAACGTTGCAGTCAACACCAGCATTTTCAGCTGCTGTTGATGTACTAGGCAAGTTGTAGTTTGCCATTGCTTTCTGAACGACCGGCCCCTATACCTTTTTCGAAAAAAACCAGCACCGCCGTGTTTCGAACCCGGGTATACGGGCCCACAAACTGCGTTCGCAAGCCCTTAGCCACAGACTCAGCTTGATTTCTGAGTCAGTTACAATCACGATGTGTGTGTGTGTGTGTGTGTGTGTGTGTGTGTGTGTGTGTGTGTGTGTGTGTGTGTGTATCGTATTCTCCATCCAGCGGAAAGCTGCACTGACCGCCTCCACCTCCATTCTTAAGCTAGATAGTGTGGTATCATACGCCATGCTCTCCTGCACCAAACGTCGACCATTAGCCTTTGCCAAGAACCCCCAGGTACTCCTACACAGCACCGAACCATCTTTGTATATAATCACATCACCCGGGCGAGCATTACCCGGAATTAGCTGATGGACTTCCACTTCCGTGGCCCCTGCTGGTCACTCCACGAACTCCCGGCTCAATGTGATTATAACTCTGCACAAGTCTGACTGCTCCGCTGGCACTCTGAACCACTTCTCTCCTCGCCTAATGTTCTCCAAGATGCACACCTGTCTGATCGTATCCTCCGCCTGAGCCATCCATGATTTCTCTCTTATCAGTCACTGGCCCTTAACTGCGTCCAGCGCCTCGTGCAACGGGTAATCTGTGTCAGCAGCTACTCTGAAGTATGCCTTCGCCTGCATCACCTTGAGCCTACCAGCAACAGTCGGCAAACCAAGGATGTACCGTATGCACTCCACTGTGGTGTCTCTGGTGCATCCCAGAATGACCCGCATAGCCTCGTTCTGTATGCGCTCCAATCTCACCAGCTGATTCTTTGAGACAGTGAGCAGTCCTAGTCCATAATCAGTCACTGAGAGGATCAAGTGCTGGTATAGTCTGAAAAGCATTCTTTGCTCTATATGCAGCCATAGTTTTAAGTGCGTTGAGTCCCTTTTGAGATCTTCTCACAGCCGTCTCCACATGATCCTTGAAGGACAGGCTCCTGTCAAATGTGATTCCCAGATACTTTAGTTTGTTCTCTCTGTTGACGCTTCCACCATCTATCGTAAGGCTTGGAACATCAGCTCTCACAATCCTGTTGTCCAGAGAGCACCACAAAACAGCCGCCTTTTCCGGATGGATGACAGCACCCATTTCAGTGCACCAGTCAATCACGTTGTCTACTGTCACCTGTAGCTCCTGGGCTGTTTGCTCCCTATCTCTCCCCTGCCTATATGCAAGAATATCATCTGCAAATGTTAGTATCCTTCCAACCCCTGGTGCTTCTAGGTTTGCAATTTTGCTCGTATACACGCTAAAGAGCACCGGTGAGATCGCAGATCCCTGTGGCAGTCCCGGGGTTAAAATATGTGGCTCTGAGGTCCATGCACCCAGACGGAGAGCAATCCGACGAGAATGCAAGACGGCCGCTATCTAGTTCATCAACCAGGGATTGACCCCCTTCTCCATCAGTGCGGTCATCAAAATATCATATCGAACTCTATTGTACACATCCTCGAGATCAAGCGCTGCCGCCATAGTTTCGTGTCTACTCTGGAACCCCTCATAAACGTCAAAGGCAAAAGTGGCTGCATTTGACCAGGTATCTTTTCCTGGCCTGTAGCTCCCCAGGCCTCTTGGAAGAAGATTCTCTCTTTCCAAAAACTCTTGCAGCTTGACAGCGACTATCTTCCCTAAAACCTTCCCAAATGTATTTTGAAGGGCGATGATCGTAAAGCCGCTAAGCTTTGAATGATCCTTGAATGGTTTTGGGAGAGGGATGAGATAACTGTACCCAATCCTGCGGTACTGATGCTGTCCTAATAATCTGGTTAAAGCAGTCGGTCATCTCCTTCAGGTCTACATCGCTCAAAGCCTTCATGTGGCCATACCTGACCCCATCAAACCCTGGTGCCGTGTCTTTTGCCTTTTTCAAAATATGTTTAACATCCTCAACCCGTATGATGTCTTCACAAGGCATATTCTTTATGGTGACAGAAAACTCCTATCTAACTGCATCCCTGGCGTCCACATCATCATAATTGGTCTGCTCTAAAAATCTCTGGAGAAACGCCTCCCCTTTCTCTTTGTCTGTTGTCACGCGCACACCATCATCTCTATAAATTGTTCCCACTGTCATAGGCAAATCTTTTCTTTGTATTTGTAGTTTCCAGTGTTTTATCACCTCCAATCTCATTCATGAAACATTCCCATTTTGCCTTTTTGGCCTCTGCAGCACTGCGCTTGAAGACCTCCATCTTGTCTTTCTTGATATTTTCCGCCGTGTCCACTTCATCTCGTGAGCTTCTAGGTGTCTGTCGCACTTTCCTTAGCTGCTTCACTGCAGCTCTCTTTGCTTTCCAAGTCTGGTCTACTTCTGGGGTCCATCATGGGGACTGCAAATAAGGAGTTTTAACAGTCCTGTTGCATGCTCCCTGTCTGAGGCTTCATTGAAGGCTGTCGGTCCACTCATACCGGAAGGCCTTGCGAGCTCTCCCAACCTTAACTTTGCTGGATTTAGAGATCAGGACTGGGCATGGCATGTGATCACTCCCATGGTCATTCAAAACAGTCCACTTTACATCAAGGACTGATGACTGGGAGACAAGTGCCAAGTCAATATCTGTGTCCGCATCGCCAGGTCTCATTGCCATTCTAGTCGGCCTACCATCATTTATGCAGACCACATCGAAGTCCACCATGGCATCGACAAGGGCAATTCCCTGTTGGTTTTCTCCACTACTGTCCCAATCTCTGTTCCTCGCATTGAAGTCTCCACATATGAATAGCCTATCATCTGGTAATTCCTCCAATTCCTTAAGTCAGTCCCAGTGTTCCTGTCTGACAAAAAAGTCCACTGTGGCATATATATTTATGATGTTCCAACTTAATCCCCCAATCTCCACTGGCTCAAGTCAAGTAACACATGCTTCACTCCTTCCTTCACCAGCAGACCTTGCCCATGTCTCATCTGCCCAGTAGGGTTTATATAACTGGCATACCCAGAGCAATGGTATTTGTCTGTATTTAGCTCCTGGAGCATGAGGAACATCAAAATCATACATAAGCCTTTACAATACAGGACCTCTCTGCCTGGCACTACGACAGTTCCAATATCCCACTCTTACATGGTTGAGACCTAGTCTCTCCACTTTTCGTCTTGTTCTCCTGGCGCCTGCTCTCCTATTTCTATGCCTTCGTTTCACACCATTTCCTGGTCTTCTCCTCCTCACTCTCTCTTCGCTAGCCCCTGAAGGATGTGTCAAGCGCAGAGCACGTGCTCCGTAGCTCCGGCGACGATTCTCTTGTTTAAATAATACCATATACACAAAGTTTGGATAATGCAGGAAATGAGCGGTCACCCTAGTAGAGCCTGCCTGCTAGGGAAGGGGCTGGAGATGTCCCTCGGGAGTCCATAAGCCTGGCGCCGCCCCGCCCTCATACCAGACGTTCCACGTTCACGACCAGCACACCCGTGGCCATTCAGTCATCGGCACGTCGGTCCACCTTAAACTTGGGGGTTTATAATTGGAGTTTTCCATCTCCTATATTGGTTGCTGTAATAGCTAACGGGCCCAATCTACCCGGGGGCAAGAGTTTCCAGCGCCTCATTTATGGCGAGCACAGTTGATACATGAGTACGGGAAACAAGACCAATGCCATACACTCTCTATCACATAGATTGTTTGCACATTGATGAATGTTACTTCGAGTTGGGGGAGAGTTAAGGGTGAAGATTAAGAAAGACCACGTACCTTTTGTTTACACATTGATCATTGCTACATAATAGATCCTACAGGTCATATATCATTTGTCTACACATTGATAAATTCGAAGCTGTGTTTCGAACGCGGTATGCGGGATTGCGAATTGCGTCCATTACACCTTCTACAACAGAGCCGTACATTATATTTAAGAGTAAGTCGTGGTCGCATATAAATTTATAAAATCATCATAACATATCTTTCAACTAAACTGTTCGTTTTAATCTAATAAAGACGCTTAAAAAAGTGAAAAGAAATAGAAATTGAAAGACACAATAAATATTTTACAAAATAAACCTTTATTTAATTGCTGGTGTCACGGTTCGTTGTGTTTCATAAAAAAGTACGCTTATTATGTCGTTTAGAAAACTAAACAGACAACTATTGTCATCATGAATAAACATAAAAGATTTGGTGTCAGAACATGTGATATGTTATAGTCAAGCCACAACAGCCTTTAATTCTGTATTACTTAAATGTCCTTAACATGGATAGCTGACACTGAACCTATGTAAACAACATCGGAACTGTGCTTCAGTGCTGCCGTTTATCAGAAGTATCCATGGCTGGCTTTTACTTTGTGACTCTTCTACTTTAGGATGTAAACATAGAGACAGGGTAGCTCTATCAAGGAAAGTCCTTTTTTACACTCTCTGTTACTACAGTCTTCAACAGTTGTAGATCTTTTGCATTTTCATCATTAGTAGTTAATTAAAACAACGAATTCTGTGCAGACATAATTTTATGGTAACAAAAATGTTCAGGATATAAAGTGTCTAACATACACAGACACATAATTCAATAATTGACTGTGTGAGGAAGTTATGTTTGATCGGCCTCGCTAGCATCTATCGTACGTCATCTGAAAATAGTTATCTTCACTTGGAAAGATACACACCGCGTTTTTTAAATCACCGCTGCTTTTATGAACTGATAGTGTATGCAAAGATACAGGCACATTCAAACAACATACTGAATGTTGATTATTCTGGCATATGTCAATAGAAAGAAAGAGACAAGCAACGTTCTTTGATCACAGAATGAGAAGTGAGGTATTGTAGAGTGTGATGACTGCAAAGATCGGCAGTACACGGTGTAGAGGCAGATGGAGAAACATGGTTCTGGTTGGTCTAAGGCGAGTCGTGGAGGAATAGCATTCCTATCATTAATTCAGAACTGCAAAGAGCGAGATCAATGACCAACACCTACGCCATCTGACAAGGCACATGATGATGTTTATAGAAAAAGCTTTGACTACACAACATGCTCAGGTACCAGTGTACATATTTATAATAATCTTCTTCTTCTTCTTCTTCAGCATTCCGAGCCATTGAGGTTCTTTGCTGCAAATACAATCTGTCTCCATTCGTCTCTCTGGTGGACCTTCTCTTGCCAGTCGTTGATTCCAAGTGCTTGTAGGTCTGTATGTATATTATCTCTCCACCGCCTTCTTGGTCTACCTCGGGGTCTACGGTCATTTATTTCCTGAGTGTAAGCGAGTTTTGTTTCCCTATTATCTTCCATTCTTTCTATATGCCCCAGCCATTGTAGTCTATTAGCCTTCATGATACCAGTGATTAGCGGGGACTTAAACAAATCATAAATGTCTTTGTTACTTCTTCTTTTCCACTCTCCACTTTGTGTATCCCTAATGGGTCCAAAGATGCGTCTTAAAATTTTGTTCTCAAAGGTTTGTAACAAGGCATTTATAATAATGCAAGTTAGAAATCACTACACTTTATTAAAAGTCATCAAAAATTTTCCAAACACATATCGTGTTTTAACCAGTAAATTAAATATGAGTAGCCTGATAATCTGCAAATTGATTTTATTGTTTTGCTGGAACCTTTCGGTTTTTCTTTTGCTCACGTTCGCCGTCGTTAAAATATTTGTCAAAAGCATAAACACCGGCAACAACCAGACCTGTAGCTAGAGTAACTGCAGCGCCTGTCAGAAAGTTGTCAACCTGGAGATCAACAAGTGATATAATATCCGTGTAAAAGACAAAATATGATGTATATAATATCCGTGTAAAAGACAAAATATGATGTATATAATATCCGTGTAAAAGACAAAATATGATGTCACTCATTAATAATCGCGTCACTTCCTGTATGCAATACAACATTATAACAAATCTACTCGCCTTGCCGCCTGCACCAGTTTTAAAATATTTGATCAAGGGAACTGTTAAAACAAGAATAAGAAAATAGAAATGTACTGTTTTGCACTGGTAAGCAGGGCTGGAGATTTGGCTAAACAGTGGGAAGTACACGAAATTCGTAATTTCGCATACCACGTTGGAAACACAACTGCGGACGATTTGGCAGTAGACCGCCTTGCGTTGATTTTCATAAAATAGTATGAGTGTCGGTCATTCAGAATGCAATGGCAAACTTCTGAAAGTTAACTTGCCAAGGAATCACAAACAGCCACAGAATGTTGGGGTTCACTGCGACGTTTTGTAAAGGATATGCAACTAACTTGTTTAGCCTTCACTTTGCAGGACATTTCCTTTTACCCATTTAGTCAGGGTCAACCTGGAAGCCCAGGTTTATAATTTTTTATTCCCCATCTCGACGGGGATTCAAACGCAAAAGGTAAGCGTGCTGGTCACTGCACTACTGTGGCTCCCAAAATATCTATATAATTATACATACAGTACAACTTCGATTAACCGTCACCGCCAGGACCAGGGTTGTGACGGATAACCGAATAGACGGATAACATAAATCTCTTAGTACATATGTACAGTAACGTGATTTTACCGTGGGCGTGGGACGAAAATTATGAAAAAAAATCCTTTAAAAGTGAATAATACATACAAATTGTATTTAATTTTACAAAACGATCAATATAAACTTCAATATAAGAGTAGCAATGTACAGAGATGTATTGTAATTCTATACACCTAAGGCTTATCCACCCGCTTCACACGCCAGTGATCCCGGGTTTGTTTCCGGTTCCGGTCAAGGATGTGCACTACTGACGAGCTCAAACGAGAGCGAAACTCGAGAATAGTGCTTCCACATTGACATGGATAAGCCTTAGGTTCCTACCAGAATACGATCAGCGTTGCCAGTAGTAGGTTGTGCTCAATATTTAAATCTCAAATCCCGAAACAACAAAATAAATCAATTTGATTATTGCTCGCTGGACTTTAGGCGGCCTGGTGTGCCTTGCCAGTGAGAAGTCCTGATCGTTCGGGTCCACATCGATTGACGGACGTCAGTCGCGGCGATCGGGTAAATCTTGAGCTACAGCCAGGGCCGGATTAAGCCATCTTGGTGCCCTAGGCACAAACCCACATGGGTGCCCCCTACTGCCCCGGGCCCCCGATCCTCCACTGACTGCTGGTATGTTCAATATTATGTAAAACACTAACAAAGAAAAACAGTTGTGAAATGTAAACACATATGTTTGTACTACTATCACTCATATAAAACCTACAATAAGGTATTTCTGTATTACAATTAATAGTTAATTAATTTTGTAATAATAGTAGACAAAAATACTGTAACATTTTTGATAGATAAGAAAGTCAGAGAGAGCACACATTTACATTTTAAAGTTCTTTTTTCTAGATTTACGTCTGGCAAAGTTTTTGAGTACATCATCAAAGTTAATTTTGCGCAACAAGTCTGCCTCAATCATCAGCAAAGATAAGGAATCAAGCCTTTCTTGTTTCATTGTCGATCTACTTGGATTTTTTGTACGTTTCAACTGAGAAAAAGAGCGCTCAGTTGAACAGTTCGTAACCATTAATGTTAAAAATATGCGCAAGGCGATTTCTACATTTGGAAAAGCACACTGGATGTTGTCTCTAACTATTACTTTGTAGAGTTCTGCATGACTGAACGTGTTGTTGTCAGATTTTGATGCACGAAACTTGTGGCGAATATATGAGTGGAACTGTTGTAGTTCAGTATATACATTATTGTTCAGATCTTCAGGATAAGCATTTATTAGTCCTTCACAACACTGAGATGTTTGTGGTACATCGACCAAACAAGAAAATCGAACTGCTAGATCATTATATACCTGTCCTCGTCTACTCATCTCTGTCTCAAGTTTGTCAACAATGGTGTAGAAAGCAGATATACGAAATTTGTCACTGGCATTCTGAGATACCTCAGGGGCATCAACATCAATAACCACTGTCTTTCGTTTAGGATTACGGGTCAAAGTTGACTTATAATCCACACCTGGTGTTATTTCTTTTGCAGCTTCTTCAAATCTTTCAAATTCATTCCTAGATTCATGCAAGTGATCTGCTAGTGAAGAATACAAATCAGCACACGTTTTCAAGTTCACGTGCTCATTTTGTAGAGCTTGACTGACCCTGTGAAAATGTTGTAACACTTCTTCCCAAAAGACAAGCATGAAAGCAAATTCTAATTCTTGCATCTTCTTTGCAATGTTTTCTGCTTCTCTTCTGGTGTCCCCCTTCTGTGACTGGTCTTCTTGTAAACATTCTAACGCTTCTATAATCTGAGGATGAGACATTAGAATGGCTTCAGTTGCAACAGCATGTGCTTCCCATCTAGTATCGGAAAGGGACTTTACCAGCTTTTCATTCACAAGGCATCCTTTCAGAATCTTCTATCTTTTGGTTGAAGCTGAGAAAAAAAGTATAGATCAGTTGCACTGTATGGAAGAAGTTTACTGCCTCTAAACAAGAGTCAATGGCACTTCTGCCTACCAGATTTAGTGAATGGGCAGCACAGGGTATGTATATAGCAAACTCATTTTCTTCTAGAATTTTTCTCTGCATGCCCTTGTAGCACCCAGACATATTAGCTGCGTTGTCGTAGGACTGACCTCTGCATTTCGAAAAATCAATATTGCAAGCTTCACGTAAGTACTGCAACACTTGCTTAGCCATACCTTCACCGGCGTGACTTTGCAGCTCCAAGAAAGTCAAAAAGCGCTCAATGGGCTCTCCATCTACCACATATCGAAGAACAACGCTTAACTGATCTATATGTGTAATATCAGGTGTTGAGTCTACTGACAAGCTGAAATAATCGGAAGCCTTTACTTCATCTTCAATTACTGCATGGACTTTTTGGGACATAATTTCAATCAGTTCTTCACATATAGTTTTGGATAAATAAGAAGGATTTCCTGTTCCAGAATTTCCATATTTCGCAATGTGTGATGCTAAAAATTGATCAAACTGACTGACCAACTCCAGCAACCCTAGATAATTTCCATTTTGTAAAGATCCAAATTTTTCGTTTGTCCCTCTAAAAGCCAGACCACGCTCAGCTATAGTACAAATAACCGCTACTGCTCGCCTCAAAACATGTTCCCAGTAAATGTACTCTTCATTTATTTGCTCTTCTAGCTTTTGTAGTAGACCCGAGCCTTGTCTACGAGCTAGGTATGTTAACATGCAGTCTTTATGAGTAGCGCTTTGTTCATGATTATCAACTTGAATGTTATTTTTCCAGTCACTGAACCCATTTTTATTAGCCAAACTTGTGGAACCTTTAGACGCAAAAAGTTTACAAACAAAGCAGTACACAGATCCTGTGGATGGTGAATACAATAACCATTCTCTCCTGTACTGCTCACCATTTGCTTTTGTGCCATAGAAGAGTTTTTGAGAACAATATCTTGTTATTTTTCCTTCAGCATAAATACGGCAAGATTTATCAAAGGGACCATAATGATGCTGACAGTTAGTGGGCCCACAGTCAACCCAGTAAGCCACATCATCAGCCGAGAAGTCAATCCACAGTCCTGGATCTACTGCTTGATTTATTTTATCATCTTCATCTTTATCATCATCTTCAGCAGACTGAAGTGGGTTACCACAAATTTCATTTTCAAGCACTAATGCAGTGTCTGGATTTGCAGAACAGTCTATAGTAGACTTATCAAGAGGGTTGATAGTGTCAGTAAAATCCTGTTCCACCTGTTGCTTAACCGAAACTAAATAATTCGTTAATTTTCTGCTCTTAGCTTTTACAACTGAAACAGTATGCTCTTTTTGTTTAGCTAGTTTTCTCTTTTGTGCACCACTTAATTGAACACGTTTCATCTTGGGATCTGAATCTGAAAAAAAGTATGTGAAAAGCTGTAAATGAAAAATGAATAAATAATATAATCAATATAAGTGGGTATGCTAAGGTATCATTTTCCGATTATTCATAATTACATTTTTTAAAACGAAAATGTATTTACATAAATATTAGAAAATTATGCAAAATAAGGCTAAGGAATAATATACTTAGGCCCCTATCAATAATTGCTTTATCAAAATCGATAAAAGCACATTTAAAGCGCAGTAATGAACTCCTTCAACACTAACTACCAATAGACGTCTATATATATATATATATATATATATATATATATATATATATATATATATATATATATATATATATATATATATATATATATATATATATATATTAGATTTTTAGAATTAAAAACCCTTAGATGAAAAACGAAAACGAAAGTAAAAAGTGTAACCATTAACCTTACCTTCGTCAAATCAAGTTTTGCTGTGTAAGCTAAATTAGTAATATCTACATCAGTAAGTAGTTTATACAAATGTTCGAAAATGCAAAGTAGTTCTAAGCCGTTATGCAAATGTACAGTCATTCAATGACACGTCGACAAATTAGCACTATTCACAATTGTTTTCACTAGCAGACCAAAACGGAAGTGAATTTGTCGCTACGCATTAGTGCGTTACGTAGCACAAACATATCCCAGAAAAGTCAAAAAATAGCACCCACCCCCCCCCCCCCCCCCCCCCCCCAAAAAAAAAAAAAAAAAAAAAAAAAAAAAAAACTTGAAGAAAAATAACACAAAATAGCAAAAAAAAAAAAAAGGGTGGGGGTATTTTACCCCCGGGTTGTGGGACCAAGGTTAAATAATGTGCGATTCATATTACATTTGCGATTTGCTTATGCCATGCAATTACGCTACCGGGACGATATACACATTTACCTTGAGGACTTGTGGTGCCCCCCAAATGCTTGGTGCCCTAGGTACGTGCCTTGTTTGCCTAATGGTTAATCCATCCCTGGCTACAGCCTACGATGGGTGACGTTGTAATATTCTGTTGTGATAATTTGGCCGTGTCCAGTGTGTGCCGCGTGGTCTAGTGTTTACACACCCGCTTCACACGCCAGTGATCCCGGGTTTGTTTCCGGTTCCGGTCAAGGATGTGCACTACTGACGAGCTCAAACTAAAGCGAAACTCGAGTAAAGTGCTTCCACATTGACTTGGATAAGCCTTAGGTTCATACCAGAATACGATCAATATTTTATTGGTCAGAATCTTTTCTATCTTATAACATGCTACCTTATCCATAGCGATTCTTGTTCGAACCTTTTCAAAGCATCTACCTTTAGATGTTATGACTGTTCCGAGATAGTTTTACTGATTCACTTTTTAAGAATGTTCCAATCTACGCAGATGTAACACAATGGCATTATTTTCTTCGTAGAGGCGAGATTAATCTGTTTTCTTACAATTTAATTTTAATCTTAGTTGTTCACTGTGTACAATAACCGCATCTACTAAATGTTGTAGCTCCTTCCCTGTTATGCTGTTTTAATATACACTGAACTCTTCTGTAGTACGTACTTGAGATACAGCGAAATATGTCAGGTAATAAATTGTGCAATATATTTATTTAGTCTTCATTATTCAAATGCCAAATGGGCAAACATTGCTTTTGAAAAACTAAAATGCCAGGAATGAAGTTATTTACATACCTGATCACTTTTTGACCTGCCATAGCGACACCACTTTGCAAAATGCTCACAATTTTGAAAGAGCAGATTGTAGTCAATGCCTCCAAGTTTACTCTTAGCATTCGCCACAATTGCTGTGGGACTGAGTGGCCTATTAGATAAATGCTCAGTAACATTAACATAAAATATACAGTGTGAAAGTTATATTCACAGGTAAATCATGCCCAATGAGAGAAACTGCCACTAGGGTATATCAAATGCGGGACATCTTGCTTATGACAGAGAAGTTTCCCGGAATGTTATTATTGGAGCGAGTTTCTGCAAAGGACATGGTACTGAATGAACGAATGATTATTATATAGTACACAAATGAATGAAAATTGATAATTCATGATTATGTGCATCCAATTTCAGTGATAATTTAATTGAATAACCACAGAGGATCGTGCAACCACAGAACTAACATGAAAGCAGACCAGTAAAAGATATTGGGACGGAGACCTGAGGACGATAGTCACTTTGGAGACTAGCTGTCTTGTTTGGAGAAGTGAAATAACATCTACAGATCAGATGGACGTTGTCTGCTTCTGGAGGTCTGAACCTGGTGGTCTGGATAAGGTTGGCTGATGGTGTATGGCAGCCAGGCATAGCCCTTATCACAGATGATAAATTCTCTTTAAATTACTGAGAGATTGAGTGAAATCAGGAACAGGCTTTGTATAACTATTTCACAATTATAATCAGTCGTCACAATCCCTACCATGTTGATTATTGTAAAGTGTGTAATGTTACCATATTCTTGATTGAATGATGGTAGAATATATTACTCATTGTGGTTGAATATACTTAAATGATAATACAAGGTAACCACATATCATGTTGTTATTGAGATAGTTAATCTAAAGTGAATAGAATAAAGCTAATAGTTCGATTAAAGTCTTATAGACATGTTTTTAAAGAATTAGCTAATCGAAATTTCATAGATTAAAGTAATAGTCAATTAAAAGTTGATATACATATTTCTCGGGAAAAATAAAGAAGTACAGATAATTATATGATCAAATAAAATAGTAAGTTAAAGATCGTGTTGAAATATATTCTAACAGAAGGTTTACTTTGACAAAACGTGTATTTTATACTATAAACAAGATTATCATAAGTTTGTTTTCATTTCAGAGTGTTTCAGATTTGTTCAATAGAGACAAGACAAGTTAATTAGAGTTAGAATTAGTGGAAGATAAACTCTATGGACCGCTGAGTGAACTAAAAAAAAAGACTGTTAGATTCATACAAGAGACAACATTGCAGTTATAGACATATTTCAGGTGAACGAAAGAAGAAGAAGAAGAAGCAGAAGAAGAAGAAGAAGAAGAAGAAGAAGAAGAAGAATAAGAAGAAGAAGAAGAAGAAGAAGAAGAAGAAGAAGAAGAAGAAGAAGAAGAAGAAGAAGAAGAAGAAGAAGAAGAAGAAGAAGAAGAAGAAGAAGAAGAAGAAGAAGAAGAAGAAGAAGAAGAAGAAGAAGAAGAAGAAGAAGAAGAAGAAGAAGAAGAAGAAGAAGATATGTTTGCAAATAAATGTTTGAATGTATGTGAAGAAGAAGAAGAAGAAGAAGAAGAAGAAGAAGAAGAAGAAGAAGAAGAAGAAGAAGAAGAAGAAGAAGAAGAAGAAGAAGAAGAAGAAGAAAAGGTTCCATATGTTGCTGTATGTAGCCGGGGCGCAGTGTTGGGGTGAGCGCCCAACATTGCTTAAATGCCCCAATGCCTCGTGAATACATAACCTATGCAGCAAAAGTCCAACTCCTGGCCTTCACGTGGCGGAACTGTTTAAACTAACAGGAGAAGGGGCGACGGCGAGTTTCTGGCGCCGGAAAATAACCAGTGTGCTCTAGATGTGTATACACATACATGCATGTGCAGACACGTGTGTGCGTGTGTACACATCTAAACTCGAGTAAGACCACAGTCTGCTCTAGCAAAGAAAGGTGCTGAAGACGGAGGCAACCAGCCAAGAGGCGCACCACAGAAATCAGGATGCCACGCAATCACGCAAAATGGAATATGTCGACTACTGCTAAATTTTATGGTGCTCGCCCTGCTTTGGACCCCCAGGCAGGTGCAGTGCCGGGCCCTATGTCTCGAAAGGGTCCAACCACAACTACTGGAGGTCCTTCTCAGATGTCCTGTGGAGCCAGGGGACATGAGAATAGGACGACTGGCCATACTAAACGAAGACTTAAAATAATGCACTGGAATGCGGAGGGAGTCAGTAACAAAAAAAAAATAGAATTAGAAAAAATCTTGGACCAAGAAAAAGTAAGCATATGTTGCTTGCAAGAAACTCACCTCAACGAAAATATAGCCTTCAAAATCAGAGGCTACCAGTGTTACCGATCTGACCGAAAGGACAGGCGAAAAGGTGGGATACTGACCCTTGTAAAAAATAACATCATTGCTTCCCAAATCGAAGTCTACATGGAAGGGGCTGAGTATCAGACACTTAAACTTAAGACAGGTAATACAGACCTACATCTGATCAATTACTACTGTCCAAGTGACCGCCCACAGGCACTGGACACACTACCATTAACAGAAAAAATGATTGTGTGTGGCGATTTCAACAGCCACTCGCAGAGTTGGGGCTATGATCACATGGACCAGAGAGGAGAGAGACTGGAAGACTGGCAGGATGAGAATAGATTCATCTTGGTTAACAAGCCGTCCGACCCACATACTTTCTATTCGAGATCATGGAACTCTACAACTACACCTGACCTGGCTTTTCATTCACCAGACCTGGAGTGGAACATTACACGAATTGTTGGGAAACAACTTGGTGGCAGCGACCATCGGCCAGTCTTTCTAACTGTAGAAAATGAGCTTGTAAGTGAAAGCAGCACCCTCTCGAGGTGGAACTACAAGAAAGCAGACTGGGCAATGTACAAGCATCGCACCAGCATACTGGTTAGAAACCTAAACACTGAGAAAGACATAAATAAAGTAGTTGAAGAGTTTGGGAAATGCATACTACAGGCAGCGCGAGAAACAGTACCAAGAGGAGCCCGAAAACAATTTAAAACCCTACTGGAGTAGTGAACTGGAACAGTTGTATAATGATGTGGAAGTGTGTAGAAAGCAAGCAGAGACCACACCCAGCCAAGAGCACCACAATAAATTCCAGCACGCAAAAGCCAAATTTCAAAGGGCCAAGCTGCAGGCTAGACGGAAAAGCTGGCAGGAGAAAACGGAGTCTCTGAACTTTGAAAGAGACACAAGGAAATTGTGGAAGCTAATAAAACAACTTAATGATGAGGGCACAGGGAGAAACTCAAAAATTGCACTACATAAAGATGGAAACATCTTAACAAGAAAGCAAGCAGCTGACCATTTTGCGGACTCATTCGCACAGGATAACAATATCAAAATTAGTCCAGAGAAACAACAAGAGATTCGAGAGAAACGACAACATACAGGACAGAAGGAAATAGTACATGAGGTTCTGGAGGCACCCATCACAATCAGCGAACTGGAGCTAGCCATATCAAAACTGAAAATGAGAAAGTCACCAGGAGCTGATGGTATCTCCAATGAAATGATCAGGAACCTAGGAACAGAGGCCAAAGCAAAGCTGTTGCAGATCTTCAATAACAGCTGGACCTTAGGCAGTGTTCCACAAGCCTGGAGAGAAGCAATCATGATACCCCTCCTAAAATCAGGGAAAGATGGTTCCATTGCCTCTAGCTACAGACCAATTAGCCTCACCAGCTGTCTCTGCAAAACACTGGAGCGCATCATCAATCACAGACTGCAGTGGTACATTGAAAGTAAAAACATCCTTGTGCCACAGCAGGCTGGCTTTAGGCAGTGCTACTCTACGGAAGATCAGACAACCTACCTCTCTCAATAAATTGAGAATGCATTCCAAGAGAAGAAGCTGGTGCTTGCAGCATGGATAGATCTGAAGAAAGCATTTGACAAAGTCTGGAAAGAAGGTCTGATGAAGAAACTGAGAACCTGCAAAGTCAATGGAAGAATGTACAAATGGGTGAAAGCATACTTGCACAACAGAAGAGCCCGAGTACAGATAGACGGACTCAAGAGCAAGAAAGTACTACTGCGTCACGGTGTTCCCCAGGGCGGAGTCTTGTCCCCCACACTTTTTCTAATCTTCATTAATGATCTTGTTGCTAATCTACCGCATGGAATTAAAGCGGCAATGTACGCCGATGACCTGGTTTTATGGAGCACAAATGAACATGCATTAGTGGCCACCAAATTGCTACAAAGAGCGGTAGATACATTTGCTGCATGGGCAAATAGATGGTGTGTCAGCATAAACACTGACAAGTGCAGCACCACCCTATTTACCCTCTCTCCAAAACAAAAGGCAGGGACCATCCAGATAAATGGAACACCCCTAAGAGAAGATAAAGAACCAACATACCTTGGAGTAACATTTGATGGCAGGCTGACATGGAGAAAGCACATCAACAAAGCAGTAGCAAAAGCCAGAAGGAAAATAGCCATCCTGAGAAAGCTAGGTGGAACCACATGGGGAGCCAGTGGGAAAATACTTAGCAAAGTTTATCAACAGAGCATACGACCACACCTGGAATACGGGTCAACTGCGTGGTGTTCGGCATCAAAAACCGCACTACAAGAGCTGGACAAAGTGCAAAATCAAGCACTTAGAGTCACCACAGGAGGGATGAGATCAACCCCTATAGTGGAAATGGAGAAGATGGGGAGGACACAAGCACTGAGTGAGCGCAGAGATACGAAAACGCTAATACAAGCAGAAAAGTTCCTCAGCTTGCCAGGCCACCCTATGAAGAACAGATTTGAAAACCTAGCTATGGGGCGGTTGAAAAGAAGTTTTATCCACCAGGCCAAACGACTCTGCAGAGAAACCACGATCTGCCCACAGTTGGTATCCCCCTAACAACTATTCCAGAGCGAACTCCATGGAAAGATGAGCATAGACTATCATTACAAATCCAGACAAAAGTGAGAGGAATATTTGACAAGGAAGAACAGAACAGTGTGCAGCGCAGAACAGCCACTCTCAGCTTCCTTGATGAAGAATACCCACAGGACCTCTGGATCCGAGTCTACACAGATGGGTCAGCACAAAATGCTGTTCGAAATGGAGGAGCAGGAGTGTACATAGAATACCCAAATAATACTAGGGACACAGCTAGAGTACCGACAGGAAAGTACTGCCATAACTACGATGCTGAAATTGAGGCAATCAAGATAGCAACAGAGAAATTACTAAATACCAGCAATGGTACACAACCTGTGGTGCTATTGACAGATGCAAAATCAGTACTCGAGGCGCTCCTGTCTGGGAAATTGCCAGTACTAAGGACACTACTTTCTGAACTTAGCAGTCAGCATAAGGTCACCATACAGTGGATACCATCCCACTGTGGAGTACCCGGAAACGACAGAGCTGATCAATTGGCTAAGGAAGGAGCCAAAGAAGAACAGCCTGATGTGCCCGTTACATACCACCAAAAGAAAAGAATGATCAAATCAGTCAGAAAGCCACCAAAACCTGCTCAAGATGACTACCACGTTATGGACAGACCAGAACAAGTCATTATTCTGCACCTCAGAACAGGGCACAATAGATTACGCAACCACATGTATACAAAATTCAAGATTGGTGAAACAGCCATGTGCACATGTGGATTGGCGTCGCAGACAGCAGAGCACATACTCCAAGACTGCCCAAAATACAACATATCTAGGCAAACCTTCTGGCCTAGAGAGACGACAGTGGAAGATAAACTCTATGGACCGCTGTGTGAACTGAAAAAGACAGTTCAATTCATACAAGAGACAGCATTGCAGTTATAGACATATTTCAAGCGAACGAAAGAAGAAGGAAGAAGAAGAAGGAGAAGAAGAAGAAGACGAAGAAGAAGAAGAAGGAAGAAGAAGAAGAAGAAGAAGAAGAAGAAGAAGAAGAAGAAGAAGAAGAAGAAGAAGAAGAAGAAGAAGAAGAAGAAGAAGCATTAGTATAATCAGTATATGTTTGCAAATAAATGTTTGAATGTATGTGTTAAATTAACAATAATAAACTGTCAGTGATGTTTGAAATCGCACCCATTTTGTTTGGGGCGGCGGTGTGTGTCATGAGTGTGAAATGTAAGCTCTGTTCACACAGAAGCACGTACACCGCCTTACGGCGAGAAGCACGCTTTGACGATGGCCAGGAGAGAAAGGTCTCTCCAAAGCCGGGCACTCGGAGGTAGACCGTGGTCGAAGACAGACTGGCCGAGACTCGTGTGGTAGGCAATGGCGACGTTAGTGTCGCGGCCATCAATATATATTTTAATATTATTATTATAGACGTTTTTGAAAGTAAAAGTGATTGATGATTATGATTGAAATCTGAGATAAAATGAAGCGCTGTAAATGTGAATTCAAGGACACAATAGAAATTGTGAATGTGTTCGGCGCTTTGATTAAAGTGCTTGTATTTAGTGTGTCACTCTTTGATCCGATGGAAAAATGTTAGAGTCAAAATATCACATTATAAATAGCCAGTCATAACTCAGATAACTCAACAACATGTTATACTAGATTAATGAAACTTGAGGACACCTTTAAACCCATATTTTGGGCCATGACACTTCCAATGTCAAAGTGATACTGATGACATCTTAAAGTGGTGTTAACAACATCAAACTGATTGTCAGTTATCATTCTGATCCACGGTATCTTATACTATTATTGACCCATGGCAATTATTAACAAAACAACTTTAAGACTCGTCTTGGAAGAATCAATGAAAACCCTCTACACTTCCGGTGTGTAATTGATTTTGAGGACTGTCATTTAACCAGAAATGTTGTAGCACGCAGAAAGGTCACCCTCTTTGTAAACGAATATACTAAGCGGCTTCTGGCTGTTTCTATACACGGACATTCTAACATCTTCTACCAGGATATTTCACTGTCTAAAAATCTGTAGTTTGCTCAAAATTTGAGTCACGTGAGGTTGATGGTTCAGGGCACCAATATCCTCTTCTTCGTCGTTTAACTTCTGTGATACATCTATCCTCTGCTCTCATCTGAGAACCAAAATACTTAAACCGGCCGTCTTGCTTCCGACTAATCTCGTATAACTTAATGCTGGATTTGGGAAGACGTGACTAAACATAGTCATACCATCACCGATATTACTGAAAAGTGTGACTAAACATAGTCATACCAACTACGATGTTATTGGGAAGACTTGGCTAAACATAATCATACCACCAACGTGTTTCTCGGTGGTTGACGATTTCTTTGTGTGTGAGTCTGTTACAATTTCACTGTGTCGGTTTCTGTTTGGATGTTATGCTTTTCTTTGGGTTGTTTCGCTGTGTTTTCTCGGTGTTTGTGTTGATTTCTTTTGGTTGTGCCAGTCTATCGTTGTGTCTGTTTTCAGTGGTTGTGTCGGTGTCTTTTTATTGTCGGCTATCTTTTGGTTGCGTCAGTGTGTTTCTCAGTGTTACAGATTTACTTTGTCGGTTATGTTTGGATGTTTCAATTTTTTGCTTGTGTCAGGGTGTTTTCTCAATGTTTGTGTTGATTTCTTTTTGTTGTGTCAGTTTGTCGTTGAGTATTTTGTATTGGAACTTATACAAACAAAGAAATCACCCCAAACACTAAGACCGGAACAATCAAAGAAACCAAAACAACCACTATGACGGACAGAACCAAAGGAAGCGACATCCGCTGAAATGGACAAAGAAACTGAAATTACCATTGAGACACAAAGAAACCAACACAATCAGTGAAATTGACACAACCTGAGAAAACGATACAACCACTGAACCAGAGACCCTGACACCAACACAGGGAAAGAAACCGATACAAAAGAAACCGGATACATTCAATGAACGGACACAATACAATAAAACCGACAACCACTGAGAAAACACAATAAAAATTCGCTTAAAAGTTGACTGGGTCGACTTCATTGAGCCGAGTTTTTATCCCATATGGTTCACTCTCTTTCCGCTCTCTCTGCCGAAAACATCGCATAAAACTCCGTAGCTCCAGCGACGACCTCAGAAGTCTCCGAAAAAATGCACATTTGAACAGAATGGACGCGGCCAGGAATCGAACCCACAACCTTCGTAGCCGAGTCAGGCGGCTTGATCACTTGGCCACGGAGACTCCCGTTGAGAAAAAACAATGACACAATCAAAAGACACTTACACAACCACTGTAACAGTTGCAGCTACAGTCGGCCGATTACAGAATTTTGGTTCTAAGATGAGAGCAGAGGATGGATGTATCACAGAAGTTAAATATATAATAGCTCAAGCAATAGCAGCATTTCACGAGATGTCAGAGGAATTTCACAAGATGAAAGAGAGCATTTCACAAGTAGAAAAAGAGCAATTCACACGATTAAAGAGGGAGACGAAAAGGAGCATTTCATAAGATGAAAGGGAGCATTTCACAAGACAAAAGGGAGCATTTCACAAGATGAAAGGTAGCATTTCACAAGATGAAAGGGAGAATTCACAAGATTAAAGGGAGCTTTTCACAAGATGCGTAGGAGCATTCCACTGCAACAGATAAAGAAACCGAAATTATCACTGAGACTGAAAAAAATATCAGTAACACTGATACAATCTGGGAGAACGATGCAACCACTGAATCCGTGACTCTGACACCAACGCAACGAAAGAAACTAATACAAAAGAAAACTGATAAAACTAATTAACGAACACAGTAAAGAACACCGAAATCCACACACACAAAAAACATCCCGACACAATAAAAAAAAAAAAGCCGACAATCAAACGACACCGACGCAACCACTGAAACTGTCACAACGATAGACTGACACAACCAAAATAAATCAACACAAAACGTTGAGAAAATAACCATTAAAAAAAAAAAAAGCAAAACATCCAAAAGTAACTGGCACAGTAAAACTGTAACTGACAGACACACACAAAGAAACCGAAAAACACCCTGACACAACCAAAAGAAAACCAAGAATCAAAAGACACCGAAACAACCACTGAAAACTGAAACAACGACAGACTGACACAACCAATGAAATTAATCACAAAACACTGAGAAAAACCTGAAACAACCAAAAGAAATGCAAAATATCTAAAAGCAAGCGACACAGTAAATTAATAATTATAACAAACACACAGAAAAAAAAATCGACAACCACTGAGAAACCCTGACAAAGCCACTGAAAACGGACACGACAGACCGTCACAACCAAGGAAATCCAGAAAAAACACTGAGATCGATGCAAGCTAAGAAATCAAAACATCCAAATGTAACTGACAGAGTAAAACGGTACCCGAGAGAGAGAGAGAGAGAGAGAGAGAGAGAGAGAGAGAGAGAGAGAGAGAGAGAGAGAGAGAGACACACACACACACACAAACACACACACACGCACACACACACACACACACACACATATATATATATATATATATATATATATATATATATAGAGAGAGAGAGAGAGAGAGAAAGAGAGAAAAAGAGAGAGAGAGAGTGAGAGAGAGAGAGAGAGAGAGAGAGAGAGAGAGAGAGAAATAGGCAAAGACTGAAAATGACACAACCACTGAAAATGGCAAGCATTGAGACAACCAAAGAAGCTACATAACCAGTCGAACTGACATAACCACTTTAACTGATGGATCCTAAGGAACTGACAAACACTGAGACACAAATAAGCTAACACAATAAGTGAAACACATACAAAGAAAACTATAAATACCAAATAATTCAACACAAAAGAAAACGACAAATCCAAAGAAACTTCACAGACATCAGCAACTTTTGGAGTAGCGTAGTTGTCATAACTTTCATAATTCTTAAGAAAATAAATTTAGCTGCAGTTAAATTTAGCTAAATTTAACTGCCAATCAGATATCTTGATTGATTGATTGGTTGATTTAGGAACCGACATCACAGCATTCGGGACATTCCCATAAGCGCTCCGTCCCCATCCTCAGCAGCCAGCGAAGAGTTCCAACACTAATAGTTCCAGTAGCAATCTGATTATATGTCCGTCTCGCCTTTCCTCTGAGCGTCAGATCCCCTCGTCACACCTCGGTGCCTCATTCTTACCAGACTATGTGATGCATTTGCTCCTCCGAGGTGTACACGTGCTCCCACAAGGCCGCAACCACGTCTGTTTTGTCATGCATCAATACTCCACCAACTTTTGCCAAGCCAGCCAATCTGTCCGCCTGTTCATTCCCCAGCACACCGGCATGCCCAGGAGAAAAGATCCAGGTGATGCTTGCTACCCGTGACCCCCAAAGCGAAGCAAGCCACTCTGCACAAAGCTTGCCTGTTCTCACCCTCCTCAGCATGCTTTCTGAGTCAGTTACAATCACAATGTTTGTATGTATCGTGTTCTCTATCCAGCTGAAAGCTGCACTGACCGCCTCCACCTCCATTCTTAAGCTAGATGTTGTGTTATCATACGCCAGGCTCTCCTGCACCAAATGCCGACCATTATCTTTTGCCAAGAACCCCCAGGCACTTCTCCTACCTCTCAACACCGACCCATCCGTATAGATAATCACATCACCCGGGTGAGAATTATCCTGAATTAGTTGCTGAATTTTCACTTCTGTGGTCCCTGCTGGCGACTCCCTGCACTCCCGGCTCAATGTTATTATAACTCTGCACAAGTCTGACTGCTCGGATGGCACTCTGACCCACTCCTCTCCTCGCCTGATGTTCTCCAAGGGGCACACCTGTCTGATAGTATCCTCCGCCTGAGCCATCCATGATTTCCCTCTTATCAGTCTCTGACCCTTAACTACGTCCAGCACCTCATGCAACGGGTGATCTGTGTCTGCAGCTACTCTGAGTTATGCCTTCGCCCGCATCACCTTGTGCCTACCAGCAACAGTAGGCAGACCAAGGATGTAACACATACACACTACTGGAGTATCTTTATTCGATTTCTGATACCAAACAACAGATAATCACAGACATAAACTAACACATCAGGCATTTCATTTTCAGCAACACAGTTCACAGTATACAACACAAAACACTACTACACAATAGGAAACAAGAAGGTCTAGTACTACAACACCTACACACAAAACTACAAGCATTGAGGATTAACCATATAGACCACCTCATCATTTATCGAGACCAACACTCATTAGCATTATACTACATTGTAATTAGAATACACTGGCTTAGGAAAATAGACAACACAACACAGCACCGCATTATTACGGCACACTACCCCGATTTTACAACACATGTATGGATGCAATTTAACACAACAGACAAGAAACAGATGAACATATTACCTATACATGTTCAACAACAACTAATAGAAAAATCGAAGGAGCCAGTTTGTGACGTTCTCACAGCCCACACGCACGCACAGACACAAACGACAGACCACAGAAGGAGAATAATGTAAATAAAACGAAGAAAAGGAAAACCAATCCCCACTTACCGGTCATTTTCCTTCACCAACTTATCGATTTATTCGTCTGTATGTGATTGTTGTATCTTTTCGTCTATGTGTCTGTGGCAAGAGTATGTTGTTGTTGTTGTTGTTGTTGTTGTTGTTGTTGTTGTTGTTTATACACTACTCATACATATAAAGCTTAGCCGCAGGGCACTTAAACATTAGTTTATTTTAGTTTAGTTTAGTCGATGGATCAACATCGCTGCACACGGTGTAACCCATAAGTGCTCCGTTCTCCTCCTAACTCAAACCTGAGTTTGGAGAAACTCAGCCCAGTGCACGAACTCCGTAGCACCGGCGAGGATCCTGAAATACTTTGGGTAGATTTTTAACTCGAAATTTTGCCATGGGCAGCGCCGTTAGGCTACTCTTTTTCGATTTCCAACTGCCAAGGGATTTTTTACGTGCGCAACAATATACACGGGCGTCCGATCTCACTACCCAGATTCCAGGGGAAATTTTATTACTAGAAGTCCACGTGAAAAAATCCCACTCCTCACCGGGGCTTGAACCCGGGACCTCCAGCACTCGAGGCGGACACCATACCTCGAGACCACGCAGCCGAACATTGTTTTGTCAAATAAACTACACCCAAAGAAATAAATTATACGACCCTCTCTACCCCTGCAGGAAAAAAAAATCCAGGTTGATTTAATCGATAACGGTCACTTTTCAAATTCAACCTAGCCACCCCCCCCCCCCCCCCCATCTGTACTCAGCGGGGTCAGTTTACAATTCTTATGTCGATTTTTGAGGATGCACTCCTCATATGCTCCCGGTAATGAGCATACTATGCTACTCATATATCTTGAAAACTAGAGCCAATCAACAATTTTAAATGTCAATTTCGTTTTCAGTTGAGATCAGATATTTTCATATCCAGTATATTTTGGTTGTTGACTAGTGAGAGGAACATCATGGATGGCTCAGTTAGAGGTAAAAATCAGAGCAGTGTGCTTGTTTGAGAACACTGGGAGTGGAGAGGTGTGGGTCTGAAATCCCGAGGTAAAGTCAAACTTTTGAAGAGTCATAATCATAGTGGACCGAGAGGGGAGGGATTGGCCGTTAGGCTGCCCTGAATGGGAGATGCAACAACTGATTCAAGATAATTCGCGCCCGTGTGATGTAGCCATCTACACGGATGGCTCTGGGCAAAAGATGTGCCTGGGGGTTCATAGTGAAGGTCAACGGACAGCGTTTAGTGAAGGACAGCCTGTCATATGAAACCACTCATCTAGTCTAAGGATGGAGGTGAATGCAGTCACAGAAGGACTTCCTGCTAAGTGTTACATTCCCGTGGATATAACGTTCTGCAAATTCGTGCAATATCAGCGACGATGTACATCGTATTTCATCCAAAGTATCATTTATTTCTTCACATAACATGACATATAACTCTGCAGTATGCACCTGACGAGATCCAGCGAAATATCCCAGGCAAGAAATCGTGCAATATATTGTTTATAGCGTCTGTGTTTACATTTATGGAAGTCAAAAGAAATTAAATCTACAACCAAACTTAGAAAGTCTAGCGCTGACGTTAAATCAGTACTTTTAACACTAACGTCAATTTAGTGCTTATGTATGAGTCAGAAACTGTGGTAAACAACTAAACCAGTTACTAATAAACTGTGCCTTTTAAGTTAATTCTCATCTGCGCAGAATAGAAGGTATAACATAATATCATCAATGTGGAGCTCGTGGAGCGAGCAAACCAATTGTCAATCAAGAGATGAAATGGTGCTGTATCTGACACACATTTCAAAAACCTGCTAATAGTATAACTAGTTAGATCTTCTTTGGAACCCACATGGAAAAAATAAATAGAGTGAATAAGTCACCCCCCCTAGGCCCCCCCCCCCCAATGCAAAAAAAAACAACAACAAAACAAACAAAACACACACACAAAAACAAAAAAAAACAAAGAGAAGTAGGCGGTAACATTTACTAGAACACGATCACAAGTAGCAAATATCCGACTAACTCTCGTATATATTATATATATATATATATTTTTTTTCTTTCGGGGGGGGGGGGGGGGGGGGGGGGGGGGGGTTGTTATTAATTCATATTATTTTTTTAATGCTTTACTGCAGTTTCAGTAATTCCAAAATAAATAGGGGGAGACCAACCAAAAACACACAGAGAAGAGAATTAGAGGCTTTGAGGAGGGAACTGCAGGAGATAGCAAATAGGAGGGCGTGGCATGATTTGGTTGAAGACCTATGCTCCACTGGGAGATGCCTATGCTCCACTTGGAGATGCAAATCCTCCACTGGGAAATGCCTATACTTCACTGGGAGATCCCTATGCTCCACTGGGAGATGCCTATAATTCACTGTGATATGCCTATCTTCCACTGCGAAATGCCTATGCTCCGTTGGGAGATAAAACACAGAGGAAGACACCATTATTGTGGTTAGTAAGTATTTCGTTGCTTGACTAGCCCGGACTAAATAACTTGACATTAGACCATCTCATTTATCGTGTATTACCTCCACTTTTCATCTTTTTCATTATTTTTGCGGGCCTTGCTGTCTTCAACAACGTTCCAGAAATCGTCTATGGACACCTTGGCCTTATAAAACATGACGCCACAGATTGTGAACACAGACTCCGGTCTCGCATCAATTCCATCGTCGTCTTCACCAGCAAGGTGCACTACTTTTCCATTTCCTGAAAATAGATTAAAAATGCAAACGTATGTGATATTGGGCACGGACGTGGACAGAAACATAATTGTGCGAATGGCTGAGAGATGGGTGTGGTGAAACAAGGAATGTTTAATCTGAGCTGTGTGCCGGCATTAGTAAAGCATGTTAAAAAATACAAGGTAAAGGGACAACCTTTTTCACACCATGAGGTGTATTGGCTATATAGGCCGCGGCCGGCCTCAAATTTGTAGCCTCATGGGCATTTTGATGCGTAATGTGGTACAACATCATCGTAGATAGAATGAGTATTCAGACGTTTTGTTTTCCACAACCATAAAGTAGGTAGTTCCTTTGGCGTTTTGTGGGGTATGTAGCTTTACGATTGTCCGACATCAGAGTCCAGGATTCCACCTCCTCAATCGCGGCAGATTGGAAGCAGTTCGCTTTGCGTTGATTCAATGGTATGGGCGTCGACTGTCAGAAAGTCAATGGCAACTATACGTAAAATTTGCTGAGTACATCACAACAACCAATAAATGCTGGGGTTAATGCCACGTCTTGTAAAGGACATGCAACAAACTTGAAAGTTGATTGTTGTGTTTAGTTTAATTTAGTTTAGTCGTTGGATTACATCACGGCACACGGTTTAACCCATAAGTGCTCCGTTTTCCTCCTAATCTCAAACCTGAGTCTGGAGAAACTCAGCTCAATGCACGAACTCCGTTGCATCGGCGAGGATCCTGAAATACTTTGGGTAGATTTTTAACTCTAAATTTTCCCGGGCAGCGCCGTTAGGCTACTCTTTTTCGATTTCCAACTGCCAAGGGAGTTTTTACGTGCGCAACAATACACACGGGCGTCCGATCTCACTACCCAGAGACCAGGGGAAATTTTATTACTGGAAGTCCGGTGGATTTTTTAAATAAATCCCGGTCCTCACCGGGGCCTGAACCCAGGACCTCCAGCACTCCAGGCGGACACCATACCACGAGACCACTCAGCCCCTTGATATTGTGTGTGCATCAAAACAGTAAAGCAGCCTTGTCTGTGCCTAGAGGCATTCTGGCTAAGGAAGTAAAGTCACGGATCCTGTCACGTGCCCTGAGGTTATTGGTATATGGTGATAGTACCATATTGTATATAGACCATCAGGCGCGTGACGGCTGTTGTGGAGATATAGACCAATCGCGCGTGATGGTGGGTTGAGATATAGACCAATCAGCGCGTGATGGCTGTTGTGGGATTATAGACCAATCAGCACGTGATGGCTGTTGTGGAGATTATAGACCAATCAGCACGTGACGGCTGTTGTGGAGATACAGACCAATCATCACGTGACGGCTGTTGTGGGATATAGACCAATCTCACGTGATGGTGGTTGTGGAGTACAGACCATCAGCACGTGACGGCTGTTGTGGAGATATAGACCAGTCAGCACGTGATGGCTGTTGTGGAGATATAGACCAATCAGCACTGGATGGCTGTTGTGGAGATATAGACCAGTCAGCACGTGATAGCTGTTGTGGAGATATAGACAATCAGCGCGTATGGCTTGTTTGGAAATATAGACCAATCAGCACGTGATGGTGGTGTGGAGATATAACACTCAGCAACCGATGGCTGTTTGTGAAGATGTAGACCAATCAGCACGTGAGGGCGGTGTGGGATATAGACAGTCAGCAGGGGATGGTTGGTTGTGGAGATATAAACCAATGAGCACGGATGGCTGTTGTGGAATATAGACCAGTCAGCACGTGATGGTGGTGTGGAGATATAGACCAGTCAGCACGTGATGGCTGTTCTGGAGAGATAGACCAATCAGCACGTGATGGCTGTTGTGGAGATATAGACAATCATCACGTGATGGCTGTTGTGGAGATATAGACCAATCAGCACGTGACGGCTGTTTGTGGAGATATAGACCAATCAGCACGCGATGGCTGTTGTGGAGGATATAGACCAATCAGCACGTGATTGGCTGTTGTGGAGATATAGACCAATCAGCACGTTGATGGCTGTTGTGGAGATATAGACCAATCAGCACGTGACGGCTGTGTGGAGATATAGACCAATCAGCACGCGAGGGCTGTTGTGGAGATATGAGACCAATCAGCACGTTGACGGCTATTGTGGAGATATAACCAATCGCACGTGATGGCTTTTTGTGGAGATATAGACCAATCAGCACGTGTGGCTATTGTGGGGATATAGAACCAATCAGCACGTGATGGCTGTTGTGGAGATATAGACACAATCAGCACACGACGGCTGTTGTGGAGAGATATAGACCAATCAGCACGTGATGGCTATTGTGGAGATGTTAGACCATCAGCACGTGATGGCTTGTTGTGGAGATATAGACCAATCAGCACGCGACGGCTGTGTTGTGGGGATATAGACCAATCATCACGGACGGGCTGTTGTGGAGATATAGACCAATCAGCGCGTGACGGTGTTGTGGAGATATAGAACCAATCAGCACGGATGGTGTTGTGAAGATACAGACCATCAGCCCGATGGCTGTTGTGAGATATAGACCAGTCAGGACGTGATGGTGGTTGTGCAGATATAGACCAGTCAGCATGTGATGGTGGTTGTGGAGATATAGACCAATCAGCACGTGATGCTGTTGTGATATATAGACCAATAATCACATGATGCATTGTCGTGGAGATATAGACCAATCAGCACGTGACGGCTGTTGTGGAGATATAGACCAATTATCACGTGATGGTGGTTTGTGGAGATACGACCATCAGCACGTGACGGCTGTTGTAGAGATATAGACCCAGTCAGCACGTGATGGCTGTTGTGGAGATATAGACAATCAGCACGTGATGGCTGTTGTGGAGATATAGACCAGTCAGCAGTGATGGTGGTTTGTGGAGATATAAACTATTAGCACGGATGGCTGTGTGGAGATATAGACCAGTCAGCAGGTGATGGCTGTTGTGGAGATATAGACAATCAGCGCGTAATGGCCTGTTTGTGGAAATATAGACCCATCAGCACGTGATGTGGTTGTGGAGATATAAACCACACTCAGCACCGATGGCTTGTTGTGAAGATATAGACCAATCAGCACGTGACGGTTGTTGTGGAGATACAGACCAATCAGCACGTGACGGCCTGTGTGTGGAGATATAGACCAATCATCACGTGATGGTGGTTGTGTGAGATACAGACCAATCAGCACGCGACGGCTGTTGTGGAGATATAGACCAGTCGCACGTGATTGGCTGTTGTGGAGATATAGACCAATCAGCACGTGATGGCTGTTGTGAGATATAAACAGTCAGCAGGTGATGGTGGTTGTGGAGATATAAACCAATTAGCACGGATGGCTGTTTGTGGAGATATAGACCAGTCGCACGTGATGGTGGTTGTGGAGATATAGACCAGTCAGCAGGTGATGGTGGTTGTGAGATATAAACCAATTAGCACGATGGCTGTGTGGAGATATAGACCAGTCAGCACGTGATGGTGGTTGTGGAGAATATAGACCAGTCAGCACGTGATGGCTGTTGTGGAGATATAGACCAATCAGCACGTGACGGCTGTTGTGGAGAGATAGACCAACCAATAATCACGTGATGGCTGTGTGGAGAATATAGACCCAATCAGCACGTGATGGCTGTTGTGGAGATATAGACCAAATCAGCACGTGATAGCTGTTTGTGGAAGATATAGACCAATCATCACGTGATGGCTGTTTGTGAGATATAGACCAATCAGCACGTGACTGCTGTTGTGGAGATATAGACCATCAGCACGCGATGGCTGTTTGTGGAGATATAGACCAATCAGCACGTGATGGCTATTGTGGGATATAGACCATCATCACGTGATGGCCTGTTTTTTTGGAGATATAAGACCAAATCAGCACGCGACGGCTGTTGTTGAGATATAGACCAATCAGCACGTGACGGCGTTTTTTGTGGAGATATAGACCAATCAGCACGCGATGGCTGTTGTGGAGATATAGACCAATCAGCACGTGATGCTATTGTGGGGGATATAGACCAATCAGCACGTGATGGCTGTTGTGGAGATATAGACCAATCAGCACGCGACGGCTGTTGTGGAGATATAGACCAATCAGCACGTGATGGCTATTGTGGGGATATAGACCAATCAGCACGTGATGTCTGTTGTGGAGATATAGACCAATCAGCACGCGATGGCTGTTGTGGAGATATAGACCAATCAGCACGTGATGGCTATTGTGGGGATATAGACCAATCAGCACGTGATGGCTGTTGTGGAGATATAGACCAATCAGCACACGACGGCTGTTGTGGAGATATAGACCAATCAGCACGTGATGGCTATTGTGGGGATATAGACCAATCAGCACGTGATGGCTGTTGTGGAGATATAGACCAATCAGCACGCGACGGCTGTTGTGGGGATATAGACCAATCATCACGTGACGGCTGTTGTGGAGATATAGACCAATCAGCGCGTGACGGTTGTTGTGGAGATATAGACCAATCAGCACGGATGGCTGTTGTGAAGATACAGACCAATCAGCACCGATGGCTGTTGTGGAGATATAGACCAGTCAGGACGTGATGGTGGTTGTGCAGATATAGACCAGTCAGCATGTGATGGTGGTTGTGGAGATATAGACCAATCAGCACGTGATGGCTGTTGTGGATATATAGACCAATAATCACATGATGGCTGTCGTGGAGATATAGACCAATCAGCACGTGACGGCTGTTGTGGAGATATAGACCAATTATCACGTGATGGTGGTTGTGGAGATACAGACCAATCAGCACGTGACGGCTGTTGTAGAGATATAGACCAGTCAGCACGTGATGGCTGTTGTGGAGATATAGACCAATCAGCACGTGATGGCTGTTGTGGAGATATAGACCAGTCAGCAGGTGATGGTGGTTGTGGAGATATAAACTAATTAGCACGGATGGCTGTTGTGGAGATATAGACCAGTCAGCAGGTGATGGCTGTTGTGGAGATATAGACCAATCAGCGCGTAATGGCTGTTGTGGAAATATAGACCAATCAGCACGTGATGGTGGGTTGTGGAGATAATAAACCACCTCAGCACCGATGGCTGTTGTGAAGATATAGACCAATCAGCACGTGACGGTTGTTGTGGAGATACAGACCAATCAGCACGTGACGGCTGTTGTGGAGATATAGACCAATCATCACGTGATGGTGGTTGTGGAGATACAGACCAATCAGCACGCTGCACGGCTGTTGTGGAGATAAGACCAGTCAGCACGTGATGGCTGTTGTGGAGATATAGACCAATCAGCACGTGATGGCTGTTGTGGAGATATAAACCAGTCAGCAGGTGATGGTGGTTGTGGAGATATAAACCAATTAGCACGGATGGCTGTTGTGGAGATATAGACCAGTCAGCACGTGATGGTGGTTGTGGAGATATAGACCAGTCAGCAGGTGATGGTGGTTGTGGAGATATAAACCAATTAGCACGGATGGCTGTTGTGGAGATATAGACCAGTCAGCACGTGATGGTGGTTGTGGAGATATAGACCAGTCAGCACGTGATGGCTGTTGTGGAGATATAGACCAATCAGCACGTGACGGCTGTTGTGGAGATATAGACCAACCAATAATCACGTGATGGCTGTTGTGGAGATATAGACCAATCAGCACGTGATGGCTGTTGTGGAGATATAGACCAAATCAGCACGTGATAGCTGTTGTGGAGATATAGACCAATCATCACGTGATGGCTGTTGTGGAGATATAGACCAATCAGCACGTGACGGCTGTTGTGGAGATATAGACCAATCAGCACGCGATGGCTGTTGTGGAGATATAGACCAATCAGCACGTGATGGCTATTGTGGGGATATAGACCAATCATCACGTGATGGCTGTTGTGGAGATATAGACCAATCAGCACGCGACGGCTGTTGTGGAGATATAGACCAATCAGCACGTGACGGCTGTTGTGGAGATATAGACCAATCAGCACGCGATGGCTGTTGTGGAGATATAGACCAATCAGCACGTGATGGCTATTGTGGGGATATAGACCAATCAGCACGTGATGGCTGTTGTGGAGATATAGACCAATCAGCACGCGACGGCTGTTGTGGAGATATAGACCAATCAGCACGTGATGGCTATTGTGGGGATATAGACCAATCAGCACGTGATGGCTGTTGTGGAGATATAGACCAATCAGCACGCGACGGCTGTTGTGGGGATATAGACCAATCAGCACGTGACGGCTGTTGTGGAGATATAGACCAATCAGCGCGTGACGGTTGTTGTGGAGATATAGACCAATCAGCACGGATGGCTGTTGTGAAGATACAGACCAATCAGCACCGATGGCTGTTGTGGAGATATAGACCAGTCAGGACGTGATGGTGGTTGTGGAGATATAGACCAGTCAGCATGTGATGGTGGTTGTGGAGATATAAACCAATCAGCACGTGATGGCTGTTGTGGAGATATAGACCAATCATCACGTGATGGCTGTCGTGGAGATATAGACCAATCAGCACGCGATGGCTGTTGTGGAGATATAGACCAATCAGCATGTGACGGCTGTTGTGGATATATATATATATATATATATATAAACAGGATGTATGTATGTTTGTATGTGGGTAGGGAATGTATTTGATGCGTTCGATAACGGTACATCGCGATTGAGATGAAATATTCTACATGTATTCCTTTCATATCCCGTGCAGTGCCAACTGTCAGAGATTGGTAGTGTACAATCAGCTATTTACTTACTAAAATTATGTATATTTCACTTTTCATTATCAATATATAATTTTAATATGCGATGAACTTAACTTAAGAAAAGTTTATTGTCAAGGGAGCATAACTTTTAATATCATTTCTATATATTTTATATATAGATTGTTGCATTGTTATCAAAGCTTTATAAAATGTTTGTCTACAGTTATTTACAGGCATATGTGTTATAATATATAATGATAAAATCTTTAAGGTGTTTTCAAAGTTTTCATAAAAATAATGCATCTATTTAAATAGTGAACATTTTCTAACTCATCTTTTTATGTTTAAAGAAGTTATCTACATTCATGTAGGTGATTAAAAACAGTTTTCATTAAAAATAATGGATGGTGTGTGGAAGGACATTCTTAAGTTACTTTTTATTTTGTTATATGAATTTAATGAGACGCTCCCCGCCAGGAGCTGGGTGAAGCCGCGCCGGGTCAGATAGATAGACAGACAGACAGACAGACAAATAGTCGGGAACGGGAGCTTATATGACTACTTATATGAATTAAATGAGATGCTCCCCACCAGAGGCTGGGCGAAGCCGGGCCGGGTCAGACAGACAGACAGACAGACAGACAGACAGACAGACCAGTCGGGAACGGGAGCTTATATGACTACTTATATGAATTAAGTGAGATGCTCCCCACCAGAGGCTGGGCGAAGCCGGGTCAGACAGACAGACAGACAGACAGACAGACAGACAGACAGATCCCCGCCAGGAGTTGGGCGAGGCCGGGCCGGACATATATCTATATCTATAAAACAGAGTGTATGTTTGTTTGTTTGTGTGTGGGGATTTATGTATTGGATGCGTTCGATAACGGTACATCCGATTGAGATGAAATTTTCTACACGTCTTCCTTTCATTCATTTGCAACCGACTATAATAATTTCTTAATGTAAAATCTTCGACTTATTTAATAACATTTACTTTTCCATTTTCATTATATAATGTCTATATAGCAGGGGGACTTCACTCTAGAAAAGTTATTTCAAGGGGCATAACTTTTAATAACATTTCTATATACTTTATAGTCATATTGTTGGACTTACTTGCACTATTGTTAAACTCTTTGTCTATAGTTATTTTCAGGCATATGAGTTATAATAAATAATGATATAATCTTTAAGGCATTTTCAAAGTTTTCATAAAAATAATGCATAATGCATAACATTGTAACCCATCTTTTTCTACAGTTTTCATTGAATGGTGTGTGGAAGGACATTCTTTTAAGTTACTGTGCGCCAAGAGCTGGGCGAAACCACGCCGGTCAGACAGATAGACAGACAGACAGTCGGGAACGGGAGAGCTTATATGACTACTTATATGAATTAAATTAGATTCTCCCCACCAGGGACTGGGTGAAGCCGGGCCGGGACAGACAGACAGATAGACAGACAGACAGTCGGGAACGGGAGAGCTTATATGACTACGTATATGAATTAAATTAGATGCTCCCCACCAGGGACTGGGTGAAGCCGGGCCGGGACAGACAGACAGACAGACAAACAGATAGTCGGGAACGGGAGAGCTTATATGACTACGTATATGAATTAAATGAGATGCTCCCTACCAGGGACTGGGTGAAGCCGGGCCCGGTCAGACAGATAGACAGACAGACAGATAGTCGGGAACGGGAGAGCTTATATGACTACTTATATGAATTAAATGAGATGCTCCCCACCAGGGACTGGGTGAAGCCGGGTCAGCCAGACAGGCAGACAAACAAGCAGACAGACAGACTGATAGATAGATAGATCCCCTCCAGGGCCTGGGCGAAGCCGGGCCGGGTCAGCTAGTATATATATATATATATATATATATATATATATATATATATATATATATATATGTGTGTGTGTGTGTGTGTGTGTGTGTGCGCACGCACGCACGTAAGCACACACGTACACATATGCACGGTATGTTTAAGTATTTTTAGTTAAAAATCAGGTTTAAATAAAATAACTACTCTCCTCCTTCAATTACAATAAATTTGGTGCTGGAAACAATGTGACACAGAAATCACAAAAACACTTGTTAGCACTAGGTAATAAATAGATTTAAAAACTGATCACCTAGGTAAACAGCCCAGTGCGAATAACGACGACGTGGGAACTCCACTAAGTCACCAACATTTAGGCTACGCAGAACTGATGCATTATGGCTACGGCTCAGCTCTCCCATTATCAATGGTGTGACAATTTACTCTGCAGAAAAATAAAGAGACGATATATGATAACATGTTATAGACAAATAAAGCCGTTTGATAAATTAAACTGCATGGTAGTAGGCCTAACAAATTAATAACTATAAACTAACATTAAAACAAAGATGGTCACTATTTAAACACATAATTAGAAATATAACCCCATTCTCCAGTTTTAGTGGCTGGTAAATTAACATAATGTTAGCTGACTAGTTCGATGGCTTTTTAAAATTGTATTAATGCAATTATTGCAAGAAACAAATGAAACCCGTAAACTGATTAAAGAAATTAAACGTAGACAGTCAAGATTTTATTGGCACGTCATGAGAATAAATAAACTGAAGAACTTGGTGACACCTAGCAAATGCTCTTTCTCTTTCGTTTAGCCTTAAGTTTCGCCTAGTTTTTCGTTAATGAACTATAATACAATGTCATCGTTACCATTATTTTCTTTAAGACATATTTAAAACAAGAGGGCTTGATATGAAAACCTTAACTGTTTGTTTTTTGTTTTTGTTTTTGCGGGTGTGTGAATATATTCTAAACAAGTAACAAACAAATGTTTCATTTCTGTATGTAGTCACTACTGCGTTCAGTTCAAGACCTCCAGTGCCGATCAAAGTGCTTGGAGTCATGTTGAAAAAAATTGCTGGACTGACAGGTATTCATCACCATACCGGACCTTCATTTGCTAATGGATAAAAAAAAAAAAAACCGATAATAGAACACTGCCCCTCTTTGGTACATGTCAAAACTGGGACAGCCATCTTTAGACTACAATTATGACGTCACCGTGTTCATCTACACTGTAATGTCAGTGCTCAACACTCTTGACAACTGTAACAACAAAATTGGTAGGTTACAAGACAATGGCATGGTTATTGCAATTTATAGCACACTTTTAAGGTTTTTATTTGAAGTCCCACGTATTATCATAATCTTTAGCACCTTATAATGCTTTTTGTCATCATCATATTGTTTATAATCACCAGTTCCATCATCATCGGCTGGTGGCACGTCGATAAGCCTGGGTGGTCATGATTCCCCATCACTCACGATGACCGGTCCTGGATCAGGTCTGTGTTCTTGTCCCTCTTGTGCCATGTCGATAAGCCTGGGTGGTCATGATTCCCCATCGCTCACGATGACCGGTCCTGGATCAGGTCTATGTTCTTGTCCCTCTTGTGCCATGTCGATAAGCCTGGGTGGTTATGATTCCCCATCGCTCACGATGACCGGTCCTGGATCAGGTCTATGTTCTTGTCCCTATTGTGCCATGTGGCCAAACCATCTTGGATATTTATCTCTTTGCCTTGCCCTTGCTCTTTTATCTTCAGTTTTACTAGTTGTAACTACGTTTTGTACTTCAATTCTCCTCAAAATGTGGCAAAAATATATTGACTGTCTACGTCTAATTTATGTAATCAATTTACGATTTTAATTTGTTTCTTGAAGGTTTTTATGAATCGTTTTGTTTGTTGGTCCGTCAATAGTGTTCTTGGAATTTTTCTCGGAAATCATATTTCCATTGCCTTTTGATGTTTCTCGCTTGTCTGCATATTGTCCATGTGTCACATACATATAATGGTATAGATTCTATACCGGACTTCGACACTCTCTTTTTCACAACAATTGGCAGAATTTTCTTGGTAAATATATTTTATATCCTGCAAAAGGCTGCCTTTGTCATAGAGATTCTTATTCTAATCCCTAAAAGGCACCTGCCATAAGATATTATGACTATTCCAAGATTGTTGTACCGATTAACTTGTTTAAGAATTTCCGCATTTACTCGTATATTGGCGATGGTGATATTGTGTGTTCACAGTCTTCTGTCTCTCGTGCATCCAATCATTTCTAATAACGACGTTTCTCCATGCCATAATGTCAGATTGTCTCTCTAGATCTCCATCTGCCCATCTTCCCCTTCACTCTCCCTCTCTCTCTCTCCCTCCCTCTCCCCCTCTCTCTTCTCCCTCTCTCTCCCTCTCTCTCCCCCTCTCTCCCCCTTTCGCGCTCTCTCTCTCACTCTCTCTCTCCCTCTCTCTCTCCTCTTACATCTGGCTTCTCTGTGCATACCTTCTTCACGTGCATTGCCAGTGGTTGGATCTTACACAACCCCAACAACTCTAGGACTGGGCGAGGGGCTCCTGAAGCGCGTTGTATGACTAGCAACCATACTGACTATTTCGTAGGTTACAATATACCCCATGTGGTAGGTCGCAGGCACTTTTCCTCTCTCTGTCTCTCTCTGTCTGTCTCTCTCTCTCGCTCTCCTCTCTCTCTCTCTCTCTCTCTCTCTATCTCTCTCTCTCTCTCTCTCTCTCTCTCTCTCTCTCTCTCTCTCTTCTTGCATGTCCACATACACTAGCATTTTGTCAGTTGAAGTGTGTCTATGTAAGTACGCGTGTTCCTACACACCAGTCCACCCAGACCAACAACACAATGGGGTCGTGGTCAATTTTACACGCCTCCTACCCCGCCCCCTTCTTTCTATGTGCTCACTGTACCGTAACATCCAGCACCGTTATAAAAATACACCTGAGATTTCCGTAAACATTCACAGGTCCGTACGTGAGGTGAGTATACAGTTTTTTTCTCTATAAACAGTTTGTCTATTAAACATTTTCTTCGACTAACATTCTTTTCAATTAACATTTCGTCAATTCTCGTTTCCTCTTCATTGCTTCCATTTTCCCATACATTTGTTCCTCTCGTCCTGTCATCACCTTCTAATGTAGTCACAGGAGTTCTCCTTGACTGTATGTTGTGTTTGTGAATGTGTTTGTTTGCTGATGAAGGCTAACCGCCGAACCTTCTGTATGTGTCGTAACTCTGTTATGTAAAGCTGCACTACTTTGTGTCATATTATATTTCGTCAATAGGTGGTAGATTGCACGTTGTCTACAGCTTCATTTGGGGGAAGAAGAAGAAGAAGAAGAAGAAGAAGAAGAAGAAGAAGAAGAAGAAGAAGAAGAAGAAGAAGAAGAAGAAGAAGAAGACATAATAAACCATAGAATGCACTAGCAGACAGAATACGTACCAAACACAACATACAAGATGGCGGTGCTCGGTCAGCTCTTGAAATAGATTGGGAAATTCTCATAGACTGTCATCTCCCCAGAAATTGTCCTTCAGTTTCAGGTTACACAGACGCAGATTGAATCAATCAACTGCTGCATAGTGTGTCGCGGTACGCGTGTACGTTTTAGTTTTGTCGTTTTCTTGTTTATCTGTTTGTGGACCAGAAAACGTAACATTAAACCACTTCCTAACAGTCTGCCTTAAGTACGCGATTGAAGATTACACGACAAGACAAGATCCCAGATAGTGAGTCCTAGAAAGAGCGTCCATGCCCCGTATCCATACTCTACTAATGAAGAACCAGATTCACTGGACTGATCAGTTGACTCCATGCTAAATCATAGCCTCCTTAAACGAATTTTCTTACGGCGAGCTGCGTTGTGGTAAACGCTCCCAAGGCGGCCAGAGGAAACGCTTTAAAGACACTCTGAAGATCTCACTAAAAGCTTTTGGAATTCAACATGACACTTGGGAGACTGCTGCCAAAGACCGAAATTCTTGGCGTGCATCATTTACGCAAGGGTGCAGTCACTTGTGAAGAAAACAGGTCCTGCAAGAGCTGTGAAAAGAAGTATGGACAGAAAAACCACTGCAGGAGATCCTCCTCCTGGAACGTCAAGCATTCTTTGCCCACATTATCAAAGAACATTTCGAGCCAAAATAGGCCTTATCAGCCATCTTAGAACTCACGGCTCCATACTTTCAACCCCACTGGATGAAATGAATGGTCATCATCATTCTTGATGTACAAACAACATCTGTTTTATGCTTGTGACCGAAATGATCAAACCACGCACTATAATCCAACACTAGTGTTATCTTTATTTTCTGTTAGGCCATCATTTTCCTCCGTTATCGTCTTTATAATCTTTTAGGTCATTATAATGTGTTCATGACATCATCATTAGATTTATCTTCCTCAACCTGGTTGAATTAATTACCATCTTTTTTTAATGATCGTCATCATGTCATCATATTTCTTTGCAATAATCATCTTTCTCATAATAATAATCATATCATCATCACCACCATTATCCTAGTCACCATTGTTATAATCTTTTTGATGATTATCAGCTGTTTCCTTCATTACAAAAATATTATCATCATCTCGTGACTCATTCTTGCTATCATAACTTCATTTATCAATTATCGTTAACTTTACTATCAATTTTACTGACCATCAGCATAATGATTTTTGTTACCCTTCATTGGCACCTTGCTGTCTTGACAGACGATAGTTTGTGCTTTAAAAAGGCATAATAACGTTTACCTATGGCGGTAGCGAATGTGACTGATAAGGCCACTTCGCGCTGTAAATGTTCGTTCACAGTGTGAACACGTGGTAATTTCCACCATCATGCACCATCTTACGTCTCACACGCTCGGTGTGTGACTTATCTGCAATAATTTTCTTCTTTGTCTTTATTCCATTTCTGATCTTTGCCCTCCATGCAACACGTTCAGCGGTGACTTGCTTCCACTGTGCATTATCAATGCATGTATCAATCGTGTCCCGCTTGCACACATCTTTGTATCGTAGTAGAGGCCGACCCTGAGATCTCTTACCCATCTGTAATTCACCAAAAAAGATGTCCTTTGGTGTTCTACCATCATCCATCCTCCTAAGATATCCTATCCATCTAAGTCTACTAAGACTGAGCATGGAATAAACCGTACGTTTCTCATAACATGCCGTTATAGTCAGGTCTTTACCCATCATTGATATATTATATTTCAACATTAATGTTACCATTTTCTGCAACGTCTTCTTTTTCATTATTATCATCTTTTCCACATTATAATATGTTCTTGCATTTGTCATCTTCAAGGCTTTTATCATGTTTATCACCATTATCATGTTTATCACCATTATCATGATTATCACCATTATCATGTTTATCATCATCAGCCCAGTCAATAAAATCAGGTTTTACACCTTCTTAATCAGTCGCTAACATGATAAGGATGCTTGAAGATCTACAAATTGATGGAAAAGACCTTAGATTTGTAAAAAACATATATTGGAAACAACAAGCTGCCATAAGAGTTGATAATGAAGTAGGCCAATATCAGCCTATTAAGAGAGGTGTGAGACAGGGATGTGTAATGTCTCCAGATCTGTTTTCCCTGTACAGTGAAAGTATTTTCAGAAATATTGAAGATATGGAAGGTATCAACATTGGGGGACGATGCATCAATAACATTAGATATACAGATGATACAGTCTTGATTGCAGACAATGAACAGAACCTGCAAAATTTAGTAGATGCGGTTGTTACACACAGTGAACAACTAGGGTTAGAATTAAATTGTAAAAAGACACAGATTATGGTCGTCACTAGGAAGAACGAAATACCACAATGTAATATACAAGTAAATGGGAATATTCTTCAACAAGTGAATAGGTACAATTATCTCGGATCAGTAATAACATCTGATGGGAGATGCCTTGAAGAGATTAGAACAAAATCACCATGGCAAAAGTAGCCTTTAGCAAGATGAAAAACATATTGACCAATATAAAGATGTCAATTGAAACGAGAAAAAGAGTGTTGAGATGCTACATAGAACCTGTACTTTTATATGGATGTGAAGCTTGGACAATGAGCAGTCAGGCTGAAAAAACATCTGATGGCTGTAGAAATGTGGTTTCTGAGGAAAATGCAAAGAATACCATGGACAGCCAGAAAGACCAATGAACAAGTCCTTCAAGAAACAAATGAAGATCGTAAACTGATCAGAGACATTAGACGTAGACAGTCACAATTCTTTGAGCATGTTATGAGAAGAAATGATTTGGAGAACTTGGTGACAACTGGTAAGATCGAGGGGAACAGACCAAGGGGAAGACCTAGAAGCAAGTACTTGGATGGCTTCTCTGTGGCGAAGTGGTCAAACCGTTTGATTCGTGCTTCGAAGGTCGTGGGTTCGATTCCGGGCCGCGTCCTTCGGTTTACGAGTTAAATGTTTCGGAGACTCCTGTGGGTCGTCGCTAAAAGCTACGGAGTTCGTGCTTTGTGCGACGCTTTCCGTGCTGCGGAAAGAGACCGAGCCATATGGGATAAAACCCGGTGCAATGAAGTCGACCCTGTCGACTTTTAAGCGACTTTTAAGAAACACGGAGCTGATCCACAACTCTGGTGATCGATTGAGATGGCAGAACATGACCGCCCACGCTTACCGGCATGGCACATGATGGATGGATGGAATCAATTACTCTTGGCTAAGTATCACAACTATCACCCCCTCTTTCCAAAAACAGAACAAAATAACAAATGTTGAATAAAAAGAATGAAGCGGAAATCAGAGGAATAAATAAGTATCTAAATGGCCATGTATTGAACTACCTGTGTTCCTTCAGTCAGGCACTGTGGAGGTGGAAGACATGAATTACTGTGTACCTACAGCTTCCAACTGTTCCCTTGTCAAGTATGTCAGACATGAATTACAGTGTACCTATAGCTTCCAATTGTTCCCTTGTCAAGTATATCAGACATGAATTACGGTGTACCTACAGCTTCCTGTTGTTCTCTTGTCAAGTATGTCAGACATGAATTACCGTGTACCTACAGCTTCCTGTTGTTACCTTGTCAAGTATGTCAGACATGAATTACGGTGTACCTACAGCTTCCTGTTGTTCTCTTGTCAAGTATGTCAGACATGAATTACCGTGTACCTACAGCTTCCAATTGTTCTCTTGTCAAGTATGTCAGACATGAATTACGGTGTACCTACAGCTTCCAATTGTTCTCTTGTCAAGTATGTCAGACATGAATTACGGTGTACCTACAGCTTCCAATTGTTCTCTTGTCAAGTATGTCAGACATGAATTACGGTGTACCTACAGCTTCCAATTGTTCTCCTTGTCAAGTATGTCAGACATGAATTACCGGTGTACCTACAGCTTCCAATTGTTCTCTTGTCAAGTATGTCAGACATGAATTACCGTGTACCTACAGCTTCCAATTGTTCTCTTGTCAAGTATGTCAGACATGAATTACGGTGTACCTATAGCTTCCAATTGTTCTCTTGTCAAGTATGTCAGACATGAATTACGGTGTACCTATAGCTTCCAATTGTTCCCTTGTCAAGTATGTCAGACATGAATTACGGTGTACCTACAGCTTCCTGTTGTTACCTTGTCAAGTATGTCAGACATGAATTACGGTGTACCTACAGCTTCCAATTGTTCTCTTGTCAAGTATGTCAGACATGAATTACGGTGTACCTACAGCTTCCAATTGTTCTCTTGTCAAGTATGTCAGACATGAATTACGGTGTACCTACAGCTTCCAATTGTTCTCTTGTCAAGTATGTCAGACATGAATTACCGTGTACCTACAGCTTCCAATTGTTCTCTTGTCAAGTATGTCAGACATGAATTACCGTGTACCTACAGCTTCCAATTGTTCTCTTGTCAAGTATGTCAGACATGAATTACGGTGTACCTACAGCTTCCAATTGTTCTCTTGTCAAGTATGTCAGACATGAATTACGGTGTACCTACAGCTTCCAATTGTTCTCTTGTCAAGTATGTCAGACATGAATTACGGTGTACCTACAGCTTCCAATTGTTCTCTTGTCAAGTATGTCAGACATGAATTACCGTGTACCTACAGCTTCCAATTGTTCTCTTGTCAAGTATGTCAGACATGAATTACGGTGTACCTATAGCTTAAAATTGTTCTCTTGTCAAGTATGTCAGATATGAATTACGGTGTACCTATAGCTTCCAGTTGTTCTCTTGTCAAGTATTTCAGACATGAATTACGGTGTATATATAGCGTAAAATTGTTCCCTTGTCAAGTATGTCAGACATGAATTACGGTGTACCTACAGCTTCCAACTGTTCCCTTGTCAAGTATGTCAGACATGAATTACGGTGTACCTACAGCTTCCAACTGTTCCCTTGTCAAGTATGTCAGACATGAATTACGGTGTACATACAGCTTCCAACTGTTCCCTTGTCAAGTATGTCAGACATGAATTACGGTGTACCTACAGCTTCCAACTGTTCCCTTGTCAAGCATGTCAGACATGAATTACTGTGTACCTACAGCTTCCAATTGTTCCCTTGTCAAGCATGTCACACATGAATTACGGTGTACCTACAGCTTCCAACTGTTCCCTTGTCAAGCATGTCAGACATGAATTACTGTGTACCTACAGCTTCCAATTGTTCCCTTGTCAAGCATGTCACACATGAATTACGGTGTACCTACAGCTTCCAACTGTTCCCTTGTCAAGCATGTCAGACATGAATTACGGTGTACCTACAGCTTCCAACTGTTCCCTTGTCAAGTATGTCAGACATGAATTACTGTGTACCTACAGCTTCCAACTGTTCCCTTGTCAAGTATGTCAGACATGAATTACTGTGTACCTACAGCTTCCAACTGTTCCCTTGTCAAGTATGTCAGACATGAATTACTGTGTACCTACAGCTTCCAACTGTTCCCTTGTCAAGTATGTCAGACAAAAATTACTGTGTACCTACAGCTTCCAACTGTTCCCTTGTCAAGCATGTCAGATATGAATTACGGTGTATCTACAGCTTCCAAATGTTCCCTTGTCAAGCATGTCACACATGAATTACAGTGTACCTATAGCTTCCAACTGTTCCCTTGTCAAGTATGTAGACATGAATTACGGTGTATATATAGCTTCCTGTTGTTCTCTTGTCAAGTATGCCAGACATGAATTACGGTGTACGTTCAGCATCCAACTGTTCCCTTGTCAAGTATGTCAGACATGAATTACGGTGTACGTTCAGCATCCAACTGTTCCCTTGTCAAGTATGTCAGACATGAATTACGGTGTACGGTCAGCATCCAACTGTTCCCTTGTCAAGTATGCCAGACATGAATTACGGTGTACGTTCAGCATCCAACTGTTCCCTTGTCAAGTATGTCAGACATGAATTACAGTGTACCTATAGCTTCCAATTGTTCTCTTGTGATGTATGTCAGACATGAATTACAGTGTACCTATAGCTTCCAACTGTTCCCTTGTCAAGTATGTCAGACATGAATTACGGTGTACCGTTCAGCATTCCAACTGTTCCCTTGTCAAGTATGTCAGACATGAATTACGGTGTACGGTCAGCATCCAACTGTTCCCTTGTCAAGTATGTCAGACATGAATTACGGTGTACGTTCAGCATCCAACTGTTCCCTTGTCAAGTATGCCAGACATGAATTACGGTGTACGTTCAGCATCCAACTGTTCCCTTGTCAAGTATGTCAGACATGAATTACAGTGTACCTATAGCTTCCAATTGTTCTCTTGTGATGTATGTCAGACATGAATTACAGTGTACCTATAGCTTCCAACTGTTCCCTTGTCAAGTATGCCAGACATGAATTACGGTGTACGTTCAGCATCCAACTGTTCCCTTGTCAAGTATGTCAGACATGAATTACGGTGTACCTATAGCTTCCAATTATTTTCTTGTGATGTATGTCAGACATGAATTACGATGTGCCAATAAATTCCAATTGTTCTCTTGTGATGTATGTCAGACATGAATTACGGTGTACCTACAGCTTCCAATTGTTCTCTTGTGATGTATGTCAGACATGAATTACGGTGTACCTACAGCTTCCAATTATTTTCTTGTGATGTATGTCAGACATGAATTACGGTGTACCTACAGCTTCCAATTGTTCTCTTGTGATGTATGTCAGACATGAATTACGGTGTACCTACAGCTTCCAATTGTTCTCTTGTGATGTATGTCAGACATGAATTACGGTGTACCTACAGCTTCCAACTGTTCCCTTGTCAAGTATGTCAGACATGAATTACGGTGTACCTACAGCTTCCAATTATTTTCTTGTGATGTATGTCAGACATGAATTACGGTGTACCTACAGCTTCCAATTATTTTCTTGTGATCTATGTCAGACATGAATTACGGTGTACCTACAGCTTCCAATTATTCTCTTGTGATGTATGTCAGACATGAATTACGGTGTACCTACAGCTTCCAAATGTTCCCTTGTCAAGTATGTCAGACATGAATTACTGTGTACCTATAGCTTCCAATTATTTTCTTGTGATGTATGTCAGACATGAATTACGATGTGCCAATAGCTTCCAGCTGTTCTGTTGTCAAGTATGCCAGACAAAAATTACCGTGTACCTACAGCTTCCAATTATTCTGTGACTACCAGGCGGGTTTTAGACAAAACAGATCAACAATAAATCAGATATTTATCTTACGACAAATAGCCGAGAAAAATTGGGCATATAAAAGAGATCTCTATAACATTTTTGTGGATTCTAAAAAGGCTTATGATAGTGTCCATAGGAATAGTCTATGGAATGCTTTGCAGGAATTTGGAATACCAAGGAAGTTAATCAACATGATCAGACTATGCATGGAAGATACTTATAATATAGTAACATATAAAGGGAGGAAATCAGATCCTTTCCAAATAACATCTGACTTGAAACAGGTGATGCACTATCGCCGCTACTCTTCAATCTGGCTCTAGAGAAAGTTGTAAGGAAGGTAAAGGAGGAATGTGATATTGGAGGATCATCCAAGCTGCTTGGTTATGCAGATGATATAGATATTATAGGGGAAAATGAACAAAAGACATTAGAAATATTGACTCACTTAAAGGAAAAAGTCCAACATATGGGGGTGGTTATCAACCAAGATAAGACAGAATATATGGTAATTTCAAGAGAAGGAATGGCTACAAACTCTGGCCACATACAAATAGATAATATGACCATTAAAAGAACGGAAACATACAAATACCTGGGTACAATCTTCAACTGCTCCAACATCATAAGGGAAGAAATACAAATTAGAATCAATTCTGGAAATAAGATATACTATGCACTACAACATCTACTAAAATCAAATGCGCTATCTCGTAACACCAAAATCACAATACACAAAACACTGATCAGACCAGATGTGCTGTATGGCTCTGAAACTGGAGTACAACGAAAGGAGACGAAGCCCTGAAACCCACCTTTGAGAACAAAGTTTTAAGACGCATCTTTGGACCCATTCAATTAATCAATCAAATCATGCGCCATGCCTGAAAGCGTGGGCGGTCATGACTCGCCATTTCACTCGATCACCAGTGTGGACCCATTAGGGATACACAAAGTGGAGAGTGGAAAAGAAGAAGTAACAAAGACATTTATGATCTGTTTAAGTCCCCGCTAATCACTGGTATCATGAAGGCTAATAGACTACAATGGCTGGGCATATAGAAAGAATGGAAGATAATTGGGAAAACAAAACTCGCTTACACTCAGGAAATAAATGACCGTAGACCCCGAGGTAGACCAAGAAGACGGTGGAGAGATAATATATATACAGACCTACAAGCACTTGGAATCAACGACTGGCAAGAGAAGGTCAACCAGAGAGACGAATGGAGACGGATTGTTTCTGCAGAAAAAGAACCTCAATGGCTCGGAATGCTGAAGAAGAAGAAGAAGAAGAAGAAGAAGAAGAAGAAGAAGAAGAAGAAGAAGAAGAAGAAGAAGAAGAGCCTTATATAGAAAACTAGCTGACCCGGCCCGGCTTCGCCCAGGCCCTGGAGGGGATCTATCTATCTATCAGTCTGTCTGTCTGCTTGTTTGTCTGTCTGGCTGGCTGACCCGGCCCGGCTTCATTCAGTCCCTGGTGGGGAGCATCTCATTTAATTCATATAAGTAGTCATATAAGCTCTCCCGTTCCCGACTATCTGTCTGTCTATCTGACCGGGCCCGGCTTCACCCAGTCCCTGGTGGGGAGCATCTAATTTAATTCATATACGTAGTCATATAAGCTCTCCCGTTCCCGACTGTCTGTCTGTCTATCTGTCTGACCGGCGTGGTTTCGCCCAGCTCTTGGCGCACAGTAACTTAAAAGAATGTCCTTCCACACACCATTCAATGAAAACTGTAGAAAAAGATGGGTTACAATGTTATGCATTATGCATTATTTTTATGAAAACTTTGAAAATTCCTTAAAGATTATATCATTATTTATTATAACTCATATGCTAGAAAATAACTATAGACAAAGAGTTTAACAATAGTGCAAGTAAGTCCATCAATATGACTATAAAGTATATAGAAATGTTATTAAAAGTTATGCCCCTTGAAATAACTTTTCTAGAGTGAAGTCCCCCTGCTATATAGACATTATATAATGAAAATGGAAAAGTAAATGTTATTAAATAAGTAGAAGATTTTACATTAAGAAATTATTATAGTCGGTTGCACAGGAATGAAAGGAAGACGTGTAGAAAATTTCATCTCAATCGGATGTACCGTTATCGAACGCATCCAAATGATGCCCCTTGAAATAACTTTTCTAGAGTGAAGTCCCCCTGCTATATAGACATTATATAATGAAAATGGAAAAGTAAATGTTATTAAATAAGTAGAAGATTTTACATTAAGAAATTATTATAGTCGGTTGCACAGGAATGAAAGGAAGACGTGTAGAAAATTTCATCTCAATCGGATGTACCGTTATCGAACGCATCCAAATCCACAAACCCACAAACAAACAAACATACACTCTGTTTTATAGATATAGATACTGTAATAATAATTAATAAAATACACAAATGCCTGTATCTTAATTTAAAAAACAAAAAACAAACTAGAGTTGCTACAGCCAAATACATGTGACATTTAGATTTAGCTGGCTTCTTTTATGCAAAATCATGTGTCAAACGTTTGGCACCAAAAATAAGATTTTTTTTTGGGTAGCCTTGTATAATCAACTACCCGGAATAATACAAACCAGCAGTCCACAAGATACCACAATTTAGAACAAATTATAACACAGGAGCACTTTGTGATAGCATATTACAGAATTTCTTTAACACATGCACGGAAGCCGTAGAAGGAAATGAGCACGTGTTACAAGAAACAACACACAAGATACACCCAAATCTCATCTCAACACATCAGGATCCCCGTGTACATTGCGTGTCGAGGTGAAGCATAAACAGCGGCTTACTGCCCGTTTATGGGCTTCATAAATACAAATATTTAATTACTAAACAAGCTTCGCCACTATACCTCAGGATATAAAGATGACACACACTTTTCCAACCCTACAACAAATATAGACGGGTCTTCAATATGACACCTACAGTTGAAGTAAAAGCATACACATCCAGACAGTAGAACAAATTCACTATACATGTTCAACAGGCATACCCACACATATAACAATCAAACAATTAACACATTCACACACAGGCAAACAAACTGATATTTACAAAGCAATCTTTTCTCTACACAATACCTAACGACACAGATACACAGAAAATTGCTCTAAGCCTTATCACACTACATATATCTAACCAGGAAGACGTATGATGATGATGTTTTCATTGTCTTGTTTTGTTTATCTAAAATCTAAGGACGAGTGGAAGGCATCGATTTGGGACACACACTATCACAGACACTTTTCTAAACATTTGTTTCAGAACTGTGATTATTGTAGCATACCCCCCCCCCCCCCCTTTTTTCATTATAGTAGACTGGGCAATTTGAATTGAGCCCAGAAGATGTGTGCTCAGTCATTCTTCACGCTAACGCTGAACCCGACAAATAATACAAAATCAGTAAAACGCGGGAAAAGAAAAATCTAAGGAGCCAATTTGTTGTCATCACCTCTCACACCCCACACCACTGAAAATGATCACAGAAGAAGAAAAGGGGGGGGGGGGGAAATCAATATATCGAAGCTACCCTGTGCGATGAACCAAAAGTATAGTCAAGGAGAAAAGAATTTATAGCAAGGGAAGTAACCAAGAATAACCGGTTAAGACGATGAGTTACCTAACCGTTGGGTACCCGGTACAATTCAGAAGTGCTCAACTCGACTCACCGGTGGATTATACCACAGGTGAAATCAAGCCGCACGTGAAAAAAAAGTGCGGACACCCACAAGCTGAGAAGCCCAGAAGATTTGTGGCTCCACTCGGGACTCATGACCATAGTTGCCATTCTAGATATTTTATATCCAGATCTAGAGGTTTTTGCCGGCGTCCGGACGGATACCGTTTTCTGACGTTTGGATGCTGGATACAATAACTAGATACTTTTCATTTGGAGTCGGATATTTTGAATACTTTCTAGATTTTACTTATCTTTCGGTGTCGTTTACCCATTTTATGATTGGTCTGGACGAGCGTAAATTATGGTAACTGCCATTATTTAAACTTTGAACTGACTTGGGTCAACGCTCAACAATCTGGCAACCCCCCCCCCCCCCCCCCCACCCTTGGGTAATGAGTAAAAGGGCGCATAAGGGCACTGAAGAAACTTTTGGTTAGTAAACATTTAAACTTCAAGAATTTGGCTGCAATTGGAACCGATAATGCATCGGTAATGGTTGGTATCAACCATGGCGTGTATGCAAAATTGAAGGAAGATATCCCATCTTTAATCCTCATAAAATGTGCTTGTCATTCCTTGCAGCTAGCATTATCACATGCCTCATCAGAATGTTTACCAAGGAATTTGGAATTCTTTATTGCTGAAACACATAACTGGTTCTCCAAATCATCTGTCAGACAACAGCAATATAATAATTTATATAAAGCATTAAATGATAGTTCCTCACCACTGAAAATTATGTCATATTGCAAAACTAGATGGTTATCAATTCAACCTGCTGTTGAAGTAATTGTGAACCAATGGTTGGAGTTGAAGACACACTTCGAAATAACAAGACAAAATGAAAAGTGCTACAGGCTGAAATACTATATGGAATGTACAGTGATGAAAATTTTTTGGCATTCCTTCTCTTTTTACAACCCATTTTAAGTGAAGTGCAAAAAGTTAACAAACTATTTGAATCTCAAAATCTTGATAACGTTAAATTACTTGACGATCTCACTTTGCTACTTCACTCAATTGGTAAAAGACTTGTAAAGCTGACTTGTTCACGTGCACTTTAGAGAGCTATTTGGCTCCCAAGCCATACCTGGGATACCAAATCGAATCAAAAATTGATGGTTTAAAAACAAAAGGACTGTTAACAGAAAATGAAGAGAACAACTTAAGAAAGTGCTGTCAAGATTTTCTTGTCTCATTATTCGATCAACTGAAGCAGAGACTTCCTGAAAATTTAGATATATTGAAAAATATTTCACTCTTTTCTATTAACAACATACCTCAGCCAGTAAAGGACATACCTAAATATTGTCAAGTTATTAAATTTTTAGGGGCTACTGATAATAGTGTGGCGGAAGCAGAATATTAGTTAACCAAAATAAATTTGGTTGATTGGACAAACAAAACAGAAACTGGAGCTTTTTGGAGTGAAGTAAGACAATTTAAAGATGTCTGAGGTAACAGTCCATTCTGTGAGCTCTTTGAATGTGCGATGTCTGCCATGATACTACTCCATTCAAATGCTGATGCGGAAAGAGTTTTCAGTACTGTGAATTCTACAAAATGTAAACTAAGAAACAGGATGAAACTTGCTATCTTAAATGCTATCTTGACAATAAGATTTGGCCTGATGAGAGCAGGAAAATGATGTTCAACTTATCAGCTCCCTGATCGTGTAATAAAAGAAATTGGAACAGCTAAAGCATACCAGAATCATTTTGAATCTGAAGCTTCAACTTCATCATCCAAGCTAAGTGAATCTTGTGAGACAGGCATCAGTGAAGATGAGGACATGATTCTATAGGTAAGTCACATCAATTTTCTTTTTAATGTTGCATATCCCTTACAGGACGGTGCAGTCAACATCATAATTTTTCAGCTGCTGTTGATGTACTAGGCAAGATTACGCTCAGTAGTTTGCCATTGCTTTCTGTGCGACCGTCTCACATACCCCTGTAAGTTACCAGCGCGGCTCGAACCGCTGCCGGTTCGGGCGCAGCTGCGTGACTCACGAGAATATACGGGATTACGGCGAAAGCCGTAAACTTTTCGCCAGAGAGACCGGCAGTCACATCAATACATATGTAATTTCTTACTTACTCAATCTGGATATTTTTCCTAGATACTTTCCAACGAAATCTAGATATTTATGGATGTTGTTTGGGCCGTTTCTAGATACTTTTGGTCAACAACAAAAAAGTGGCAACCCTGCTCATGACTCAAGTTATTAATACATGTTAGAAAGTTCAAGTAATACCAGCACTTCACAAGTTTTGACAAGTAACGAGAAAGATATCTGGCTGCGGTGAACGCCTGGAATGAGGGAGCAGAAGAACAAGTGATCCTCTTTACGACAAGAGATGTGTTACACGCTTACTAGATTGGTTACAATGGGCGATTCGCCAGTGCATTTGTCAAGTGCGTATGGCAATATTTCACAGTCGCGTTTGATGTGTGACGCAGTGTGGTAGGACGATCTTCGCAGAAGAGAGAAAACTAAGTTGGAAAATCTTTATTGTACTTAAGTGAAATGTTAATAAGGAATTATATTATGTTAAGACTTCTAAAAGTAAACATGAATCGAGGAATAAACGCTATGGTCGACAAGACTAGGGTAACTCCCGACAGACTAACACCGTCCAGAGACTGAGTGAGCTGCGTATCGAACAATGCGAATTTCTGCCATCGGGTTGCTGGATCGGCAAGGTGTACTCAATAAATAACGTTTATGTCGAGATGACACGATGTCCAGAGTCCATTGTTTCAAGTCTAGTGAGAATGTGCTGTATCACAAGACAAGAGCCAACACATTGGGAACATACTACATTCCGTATATGGCACATTACACGGGAGATCGTCCGCGATTTGAACCCGGGACCTCTCGCACGATGGTATGTCTGTTTATACACTAATCATACATACAACGCTTAGGCCTAGGACACTATTTTCCAAATAAACCACGCCCAAGGAAAGAAATAATACGACCCTTTCTACTCCCACAGAAAAAAAAAGAACCGTGGAATCAATAACGGTCACTTTTAAAACACAACCGAGCAGGAAAAAAAATCGATTGTTCATAAAATAGTTGTCACCCCTTAACCATTGATTTTGTGGATCCATTTTGTGAAGTCATCATCAGTTGACGATGCAATCATACCTATGATTACATCACCTTTGTATATAAATATCTTATCTCCGGTACAATTTTTCCATTATTTAGTGAATTTATCCTTATTAAAATTATCCTGCTTTGAAAGACCTATGACATATGTGAGCATCACTAATAATCTCTGTTATATATATGATGAGGAGACATAATATCACAAAAACAAAATATGACTAAAGTAATTAAGAAGGCGTACAGTTGGTATTTTGACTGCAGAATATGAGATCAAGATAAGAGCTGGGCGCCACACATATGCTGCAATACATATGCAGCACATCTTAAACTATGGTTGACTCGCAAAACGCATTCTTTGTCTTTTGCAGTTCCAATAATTTGAAGACAGCCAACTGATCTTCTCAACAACTTTTACTTTTGCATGATCACTCCAAATGGGAAAGGCATATCTGTGAAGAAAAAATTGACTCTGGAATATCCAAACATCCCTTTAGCAATATGTCTGGTACCACATGGCGATGACCTACCAGTACCCAAAGTGGCAGAATCATTTTCAGCTGCTTCCACTGACGAAGCAGAGGATATTGGTGGTCCTGAACCATGAACCTCAAGCGACCAAAATGTGAGCAAACTAAAGATTGTAACAATGAAATATCCTGGTATAAGATGTTAGAATTTCAGTGTATAGGAACCGCCAGAAGCCGCTTAGTACATTCTTTTTCAAAGAGGGTGACCTTTCTGCGTGCCACAACAGTTGTGGTTAAGTGATTCTTGATTCTTACAAGATGAGTCTTAAAGATGTTTTGTTGAATCGGTCAATAATAGTGTAAGATACCGTGGGTCAGAATTATAACTGCTCGTGGTACAATGAGTCTGATGTGGTTAGCACCACTTTAAGATGTCGGTAGTATCGCTTTGACATTGGAAGTGCCATGGCCCGAATTATGGGTTAACACGGTGTCCTCAAGTTTCATTAGTCTAATATAACATGTTGTTGAATTACCTGAGTTATGAGTGACTGTTTATAATGTGATATTTTGACTCTAACAAATTTCCATCGTATACATGACGAATCACAGAGTGACACAATAACTACAAACACTGAACCAAAACGTCGAACATTTTCACAATTTCTATTGTGTTCTTGAATTCATATTTGAAACGCTTCATTTTTATCTCAGGTTTCAATCAAAATTCTCAATCTGTTTTACTGTAAAACACTTCTATAATAACAATTTTAAAATACATATAGATTGCCATTACCCACCACGAGCGAGCCTCGGTCAGTCTGTCTTTGACCACTGTCTACCTCCGAGTGCCCAGCTTAGGAGAGACCTTTCTTTCCTGGCCATCGTCAAAGCGTGCTACTCGCCGTAAGACGGTGTACACGCTTCAATGTGATCAGAGCACGCATTTCAGCCCAGGACACTCACCGCCGCCCCAAGGAAAATGGGTGCGATTTGAAAAAGCACAGACATGTTAACTATTGTTAATTTAACACATACATTCAAACATTTATTTGCAAACACGTAACGATTATACAACTCTAACTGTAATTAACTTGTCTTATCCCAGTTGAACACATCTGAGACACTTTTACATGAAAACAAATTATGATATTGTTTATAGTATGAAGTACATGTATTATCAAATTAAAAGTCCTAATAGAATATATTTCAACATGATCGTTAACTTACTAAATATACTCTTTTACGTAATCCTATAATTTATCTGTACTTCTCCTCCCCCCCCCCCCCCCCCCAAGAAATATGCATATCAACTTTGAATTTACTATTACTTGTGCGAGGAAGTTATATTTGATTGGCCTCGCTGGCATCTATTGAACGTCATCTGAAAATAGCAATCTTACCTTGGAAAGACACACTACCCAGTTTTTTAAATCACCGCTTCTTTTATGAACTGATAGGGTAGCTAAAGATACAGACACATTCAAACAACACACGGAATGTTGATTATTCTGGCATAAGTCTATAGAAAGAAAGAGACAAGAAACGTTCTTTGACCATAGAATGAGAAGCGAGGTATTGTAGAGCGTGATTACTGCAAAGATCAGCAGTACAAGATGTAGAGGCAGATGGAGAAAAATGGTTCTGGTTAGTCTAAGGCGAGACGTGGAGGAATAGTGTTCATATCATTAATTCAGAACAGCAAAGAGCGAGATCTACGACCAACACATATGCAACCTGGCAAGGCGCATGATGATGTTTATAGAAAAAAACTTTGACTATACAACATGCTCAGGTATCAGTGTACATTTAATAATGCAAGTTAGAAATCACTACTCATTTATTAAAAGTAATCATAACTTCAATCAATCAATCATGTGCCATGCCGGAAAGCGTGGGCGGTCGTGGATCAGCTCAGTGTTCCTGTCTCGTCCATGCCATGTGGCCAAGCCATCCAGGTATTTTCCTCTCGGTATTCCTCTTGATCTGTTCCATTCGATCTTGTCAGTTGTCACTAAGTTCTCCAATCCATTTCTTCTCATAACATGTCCAAAGAAATTTACTGTCTAAGTCTACTTTCTCTAATCAATTTACGAGTTTCATTTGTCTCCTGTAGTACTTGGTCATTGGTTTTTCTGTCTTTCCATGGTATTCTTTGCATTTTCATCATAACTTACCAAACATATATCGTGTTTTAACCAGTAAATTAAATATGAGTAACCTGATAATCTGCAAATTGCTTTTATTGTTTTGCTGGAACCTTTCGCTTTTTCTCTTGCTCACGTTCACCGTCGTTAAAATATTTGGCAAAAGCATAAACAGCTCCAACAGCCAGACCAGTAGCTAGTACAGCTGCAACGCCTGTTATAAAGTTGTCAACCTGGAAGTAGAGATAAACAAGTGATACAATATCCGTGTAAAAAACAAAATATGATGTCACTCATCAATAATCGCGTCACTTCCTGTATGCAATACAAAATTATAACAAATCTACTCTCCTTGCCACCTGCACCAGTTTAAAAATATTTGATCAAGGGAACTGTTAAAACAAGAATAAGAAAATAGAAATGTACTGTTTTGCACTGGTAAGTAGGGCTGGAAATTTGGCTAAACAATGGGAAGTACACGCAATTCGTAATGTCGCATACCACGTTTGAAACACAACTGCGGACGAATTTGGCAGCAGACCGCCTTGCGGTAGATTTGCATAAAATGGTATGAGTGCCGGTCATTCAGAAAGCAATGGCAAACTACTGAACGTTAACTTGCCAAGGAATCACAGTCACAGAATGTTGGGGTTGACTGTGGAGTCTTGTAAAGGATGTACAGCTAACTTTTTAACCTTTACTTCCCAGGACATTTCCTTTTACCCTTTTAGGCATGAGTTGATCTGGGAGCCCATTATAATAATTTTATAATCTCCACCTCGACGGGGATTCAAACGCAAAAGGCAAGCGTGCTGGTCACTGCATTACTGTGGCTCCCAAAATATTTATATAATTATACAAACAGTAAAACTTCGATTAACCGACACCGTCGGGACCAGGGTTGTGACGGATAACCGAATAGACGGATAACAGAAATATCTCAGTACATATGTACAGTAGCGTGATTTTACCGCGGGCGTGGGACGAAAATGAAAATAAAATAATTTAAAAGTGAATAATATATACATATTGGTTTTAATTTTACAAAACGATCAATATAAACTTTAATATAAGAGTACAGCGCTGTATTATAATACTATAAACCTACGTTACTTTAAAATAATCTGTCATCTCCTTCTGTATCTATGAGGCTCGAGCTTTCTGCGCGGCGCTGTTCCGATTCTTACGCAGAAGTAGGATCTGTATTGCACTTTCCTCCTCTTGCATTTCAAACCAGTCGATGCACTTTGTTAACATTGTTTCTGCTTCTGAGTGGCTAGTTGTAGGTTTTGGGTTAAGAACTGATATTTCATCGTCATCAATTTCTTTTTCTTCAATAGTAGTCACACTAGAAACAATTTAATCCTCGTCAAAGCTTTCATCCATTTTGTCACATTCCAACGAATCCGTTACGTCTTCTGGCGTAACGTTTTCACTGTTTAGTCCTACATTGTTGCACAGTTGCACAATTTCGTCAATACTAGCAGTCTCAGTTCATTCAATTTCGCCAATAGGTTCAGGCAAGAGTTTATTCTACACATTCTTTAGGTTTCACACGGTAGGGTCAGCCCAAGCAGTTGGGACATTAAAAATATTCGTCCATTATGTTGTATCTCTTCCAAAATTCTTTTTTTTTTTTAAAGGTAGATGACGGATAACAGAAACTGACCGTTAAGCTGGTGACGGATAATTGAATTTTTACAATAAATGAATCAAATGTTACAATATAACATTTCTTTATCATCATGCATAGACAGGATATATATATATATATATATACATTTTGGAAAATGTGGCAAATCAACAATTCTTTGCAAGTGTATGATGATAATGAAATGTTATACGTGTATCATTTGATTCATTTGTGTATAGGCATCCATGCATCCATCCATCCACCCACCCACACACCACCCACCCATATACATACATACATACATACATACATACATACATACATACATACATACATACATACATACATACATACATACATACATACATACATACATACATACATACATGCATACATACATACATACATGCATACATACATACATGCATACATACACACACACACATACACACATACATACATACATACATACATACACATACACATACATACATACATACATACATACATACATACATACATACATACATGCAGGCAGGCAGGCACGCAGGCAGGCAGACAGGCAGGCAGGCAGGCAGGCAGGCACGCAGGCACGCACGCACGCATGCACGCACGCATACATACATACATACATACATACATACATACATACATACATACATACATACATACATACATACATACATACATACATACATACATACATACATACATACATACATACATACATACATACACACATAATACATACACACACATACATACATACACACATACATACATACATACATACATACATACATACATACATACATACATACATACATACATACATACATACATACATACATACATACATACATACAACTATATATATATATATATATATATATATATATATATATATATATATATATATATATATATATATATATATATATATATATATATATATATATATATATTTGAATAACGAAGACACAAACAATAGATTGCACTATTTATTGCCTGGCATATTTCGCTGCATCTCGTCAGGTACATACTGCAGAAATCACACAACTTACGTGAATTAATTAGATAAATCCTTCAAACTGAAATATACACATGTTCGCACATTAATGTCGATTGTCTACCACGGTAATTTTAAACTGACTAACATGTCTTTCTGCTTACACAAGGACGGCTTACGAAGGTTGATTAGTATAGCTTCAGCAAACTTTAACAATCGACTACTTTGTGTGTTGAACAACACACGGAAGGCACTGTCTCTTATATATATATATATATATATATATATATATATATATATATATATATATATATATATATATATATATATATATATATATATATATATATATATATATATATATATATATGAGAATGTTTGTTAGTGTCTTTGTTTGTGTGTCCTTTATGCGTTCTTGAATCTGTCCATCCGACTGAGATGAAATTTTCTACAGAAGTTCTTCTCACTCCCGCCGAGCCAACTGGCATAGTTTGCTAGTTTAAAAACAGTTAGTTACGTATTAAATCAATATTAAAAGGAAAGACATCAAAGTATGTGGACTTAACAACAAAAGTTATATCAAGGGACATTACTTGTAATGCCAGGGCATGCGGAAGTACAAGGGAATGAGCGGGCTGACAAGCTCCAGGTAACGCTACTGTGGGGGGGGGGGGGGGGCGGACGCGCCATAGACCAGGATGACATTCTGAATGCTCTACGAGAAGTAAGACTTTTGCGAGAACCAAGTGATGACTGTGAATCTACAGTCATACCCAGACTGCGAGAACAGCAAATTATAAGAGGGGTGGCCAAACAAGAACACTACGCAGGAAGCCAAAGAAGACTGATAAAACAACACAGAACTGGTGTCGTTAGCCGCTACACGCTGCGGGATTTGCTGAGGAGGGGATCCGAGCACTTATGGACATAGTGGTTCGATGTGCAATGAGGATGATCTGTCGACTAACTAACTAACTAAATAACTTATTTTTTAGTAACATTGCTATATTATGTAATTTAAATAATTTTGTAATTAAAATTATGTAAATTAAATAATTTAATTAAATAAATGATGATGAAATAATTGTTGTATTTTTCTTAAAGTTTTATAAAATGTTTAAAGAAGTTATCTACAGGCATATGCATTATAAAAAGGTGATAAACACTTTAAGGCATCTTCAAAGTTTTCATAAAAGTAATGGATCTATTTTAGATACGTGAAAATTTTCTAACCTATTTTTCACACAACGGGAACGGGAAAAGGCCGAACATATACTATGTGCACCACAGTCGTATCTGGTATAAACAAAGTGATATAAGCTTGAAGGCATCTTCAAAGTTTTCGTAAAAATAACGGATCTATTTTAGATACGAGAAAATTTTCTAACTCTGAACAATATAATCGAAGCTACAATTTTAAGTGTGAAAGATGTACTGTTGCCTCGCATCCCAATGATTCCAACAGATATGCCATTCGAATTCAAACGTCTGCAGTTTCCGGATAGATAGATAGATAGATAGATAGATAGATAGATGGATGGATGGATGGATGGATGAATGGATGGATGGATGGATGGATGGATGGATGGATAGATAGATAGATAGATAGATAGATAGAACGAACGAACGAACGAACGAACTTTATTTTAAAAGGGTAACAAATTGGGCACTCAGGCCCGTATTACATTCGGCCCTTTCAATCACTCATCTTTCATTCATCAAATGTGCATGTTACATTAACATAGGGGAAAAAACATTGTCAAATGGATTTTGTAAGCATAAACAATGCATAGTACGCATGATACATTCACGTGGAAAAAAAAAAAAAGCATTATCAAATGAAAGTTGTAAACATAAACAGTGCATATTGAAATGTTGTGAGACACATCCCCCATCCACCCTCATATCCCGCTGCCACGAACACATCCCCCACCCACCAAACCTCCCCCACCCACCCACACATTCCTCCACGCACTCACACAGAACCAGGCGAACATACATGCCGCCACACACCACTGATCCCCAACCCACACACATTTCCCCAAGTAGAAGAAGAAGAAGAAGAAGAAGAAGAAGAAGAAGAAGAAGAAGAAGAAGAAGAAGAAGAAGAAGAAGAAGAAGAAGAAGAAGAAGAAGAAGAAGAAGAAGAAGAAGAAGAAGAATGTGATATACTTTATTTTCACAAACATAACATGCTGTAATTTCCCAGTCGACAATTAAAACCTGAACACCGCAACAGGGTTTTTTGTTCCACAATTGTACGATCCAAGATTTAATATACCCGTTGGCAATGAAAAACATTAACCGGGAAAGACACCGTATAAATAGCAGTGAACGACTGGAACACAGCCTGTTTTTCACCAACCCACACACACACGAGGCAGGAGAGATTCAATGAGCGAAGGGAGTGATAGTCTCTTCAAAATCAACTTAGCAAAGATAATTTAGTATAAGTTAGATAGAGGAAGACAAACATCAGCCCACGACATCGCATTGGAAAAATCTGAAACCTGTCGCTGAAGTGTTGGAAGTCGTCCTGTTTGGATGAGGTGAATATACTTATTTTAAATTTTAGTTAGTTGTGAGCCTTCGGTTCCCAGAAGAGGAGTTGGTAAGTCGACTGGTTGAACGCGTGGTGAATTCTTAAGATGTTAATTAGAATATAGTTAATTTTTATAGTTTATAGATAACATATTCATTAAGAATAACCATAGTGACTTTTATTTTCTCCCAAAGTAAACAACTGATTTAATGTATAAGCATTAATCCAAGTTGACATTTATTTCTTAAGCAACTCAATCTACAATGATTGGAATGGTGAGTTCTTAAAGAATTTAATCTAGTACGAATTAAATAATATTATACTCAGTTATCATAGTCATAAGATAAACTGTGCGTGTCAGGTCTTAGTCAGATATGACTGAGCTACCGTATGACAGTAGACGGTACTACCTGGTTTCTGTTAGCGCTGAACGTTGGGCGGCGCTTACCAAACCCGACACCCCACATTGTGCCAACGGCTTCGGGCGGAAGAGCGCAATTGGGAGGGTACAAGCCTTACCCTGGTGCGAGGAAATGCAAGCTAAAGACAAAATGTCATGGCAGGGCGGACCAGGCCCTAAGCCTTGATTGGCGACTGGTCTAGGATCGAAGCTCCGACAGGCGGACAGTTAGAGCATTGCTTTGCTGATCCGGCAGCTTCTGCAGCTTGTCTTGTTCCAGATGTAGGGGTGTTGCCTTTCCTCTGGAGTAAACTAGGCAGGCCGAGAGAGGGATCATGCTGCATGGGCAACACATGATCTCTATATTTTAGCCCAGGCTTTGTGCTATGGAGAGGCAATAACTCCATCCCTGGTCTTAACTGGTCTCGGAATCAAAGCGAGAGGCAACTGTTACGGGTTATAAGTCCTTGTCAGTTGGCGTAGACATGGGGCGCCACGCGTTGCCTCTGACGGTGGGAGACACCTATAGGTGTCACTGATCAGCTACCGCCCGCCTAAAGCTGGGCAGCCCCCAGCCAATTGGGTGCTGATCCGCCACAGCCTGCCTGCTTCAATGGGTGCTTGGGGCTAGGACAAAATCTGAATCGCAGGCTGTAAAACCAATGCACCAGGTACAAACAAAATAAAATATAGAAACCTCAAGCTACGGCTTGCAACCTGGAACGTGAGAACCATGTGTCCAGGATTTTCCACTGACCTTGACCAATATTGACGATGTGAGAAAAACGGCTGTGATTGATGCCGAACTCAATCGTCTAAACATTGATATTGCTGGTCTGCATGAGACTCGCCTCGCTGAGGAAGGGTCACTCAGGGAAAACAACTACACCTTTTCTGGAAGGGTAGAGGGCAGGCAGAAAAAAGGCAACACGGTGTGGGCTTTGCAGTGAAGAATTCGCTACTGGGAATGATTGAAATTCCAGCAGGAGGAAATGAAAGACTATTATCCCTGCGCTTGGCAACCTCTTGTGGGTTTGCCACCATTATTACTGCATATGCACCGACACTCGATTCCTCTGATGATGTGAAGGATTCGTTCTATGAGGAGTTAGACTCCGTGATCAAGGCAGTTCCAAAATCTGACTACATTTATATGCTCGGTGATTTCAATGCTCGTGTGGGCAAGGACTCGAGTTCATGGCCAGTGTGCCTTGGAAAATACAACATCGGTCGCATGAATGAAAATGGGCAAAGGCTGCTGGAGCATTGCACCAGTAATGACCTATGTATTACAAACTCCTTTTTTAAAACAAAAGAGATGCATAAGGTCACATGGAAACATCCAAGATCCGGCCATTGGCACCAGCTGGACTTCATCATCACACGGAGACAACATCTGAACCATATATCATTGACTCGTAGTTACCACAGTGCTGACTGTGATACGATCATTCTTTGGTTGTTGCAAGGGTTAGACTGAGACCAAAGAGAATCTACACAGCTAAACACAAATCTAGCCTCAGGATTAATATTATTAACACTCATGATCCTGAAAAGTGCTTTCAGTTTCAACAGCAACTTGAAGACGCTTTCACTGATACACCAGAAAATTGTACAGTAAATGAAAAGTGGGGTCAAATTAAGGAAACTCTTTATAAAACTGCCGTAGGGGTTTACGGCACTGTGGATCATAAGAGGCAGGACTGGTTTGCGGCCAACAGCGAGACTCTGCAGCCCCTGATTGATAAGAAGAAGAAAGCTCTCTTAAGAAACAAGGAAAGACCAACGCGTAACACTCTGAGTGAGCTATGGCAAGCTAGGAAGGATGTGCAAAAGGCTGCCAGGCAGTGTGCAAATGATTATTGGATCAAGTTATGTGAGTCCATTCAAATCGCAAGTGATAAGGGAGACATAAAAAGCGTGTATGAAGGAATAAAGAAAGCCTGCGGTCCAGTGATCAAAAGAAGTGCACCATTGAAAACCTTGACTGGAGAAATCAATCACTGATAAGAAACAGCAGATGGACAGATGGGTAGAGCACTATTTGGAGCTTTACTCAAGTGAGACCAAACTAGCGGATGATGCCCTCAATGCCATAGAGGCTCTACCAACTCTTGACCACCTGGACACACTTCCCACCATAACAGAAGTTAAGTGTGCTATAAATGAACTTGCATCTGGCAAGGCTCCAGGTAAGGATGGGATTCCAATAGAGGTTATCAGGAGTGGGCAAGACACACTCACTATACAGATCCACCAGCTAATAGAGCTATGCTGGCGTGAAGGACAAGTCCCACAGGATTTCAAAGATTCAAGCATCATAACACTGTACAAGAACAAGGGTGATCGGAGCGACTGCAACAACTATAGGGGTATCTCACTTCTGTGTATTGTTGGAAAAGTATTTGCCAGAATTGTTCTGCGCAGACTTCAAGTCCTAGGAGATCAAGTCTACCCCGAATCACAGTGTGGCTTTCGACAGAACCGGTCTACCACTGATATGATATTCTCATTGCGACAAATGCAAGAAAAATGCCGTGAACAGAATCAACCACTGTTTATTGCCTTCATCGACCTCACAAAGGCATTTGATTTTGGTCAGTCGTGAGGGTCTGTTCAAGGCACTAAAGAAGATTGGCTGCCCACCAACTCTTCTGTCCATTGTGGAATCGTTCCACACAGGCATGAAGGGTATAATCAAGTTTGATGGTGCAACTTCTGAAGAATTTGAAATCAAGAGTGGAGTTAAGCAAGGTTGTATACTAGCTCCCACCCTCTTTGGAATATACTTTTCACTTCTACTGAAATATGCATTTCATGATCAGGATGGTGGTATATACATTCACTCACGCTCAGATGGCGGCCTCTACAATGCTCAGAGATTGAAGGCTAAGACCAAAATTAGGAGGGTACTGATCAGAGAGTTGCATTTTGCAGATGATGCTGCAGTTACGACCCACTCTGAGGAAGAATTGCAATGTCTTCTATCTGCATTCTCCAATGCTTGTTCTGAATTTGGTTTAACAATTAGCAAAAAGAAGACACAGATTATGTCACAAGGTGCACATGGGGTACCATCAATCTTTATTGACGACGCTGAACTAGAGATAGTAGACCATTTTACATATCTAGGATCAGTGGTAAATAGAAAATTATCCCTAGATCAGGAAATCAACATCCGGATTGGTAAGGCAGCAACAACAATGAACAGGTTAAGAAAAAGAGTCTGGGAGAACAAGAAGCTTACTGCCAAAACAAAAGTCCTTGTCTATCAAGCCTGTGTCCTTAGTACTCTTCTCTATGGCAGTGAAACCTGGACAACTTACTCACACCAAGAGAACAACTTAAACAGCTTTCATATGCGGTGTCTGCGAAGAATTCTTGGTATTAAGTGGCAAGACAAAATCACAAATACTGAAGTATTGGAAAGATCAGGTTGTGTGACAGGTTATTCCATGCTCAGTCTTCGTAGACTTAGATGGATAGGACATCTTAGGAGGATGGATGATGGTAGAATACCAAAGGATATCTTTTTTGGTGAATTACAGATGGGTAAGAGATCTCAGGGTCGGCCTCTACTACGATACAAAGATGTGTGTAAGCGGGACATGATTGATACAGGCATTGATAATGCACACTGGGAGCAAGTCGCCGCTGAACGTGTTGCATGGAGGGCAAATATCAGAAATGGAATAAAGTCAAAGGAGAAAATTATTGCAGAAAAGTCACACATCAAGCATTTGAGACGTAAGATGGTGCATGATGGTGGAAATGACCACGTGTTCACATGCACCCACTGTGAACGGACATTTACAGCGCAAATTGGCCTTATCAGTCACACTCGCTACCGCCATAGTTAAAAGTTATTATGCCTTTTTAAAGCACAAACTATCGTCTGTCAAGACGGCAAGGTGCCAATGAAAAAGATAAACTGTACATTAGGAGAAAACTACAGTGTTTATTTTCTCCCAGCTAAGCAACTTAGTTAATGTATAAACATTAGACACATGTAAATTTTATTTCTTAAGCAACTCAATCTACAATGAACTAGAGTAACTTAAGACTTAAGGAAACTATTGTAAATGTGTAAACACTGGTAAGTCAAATTATTGTAATGTGTAATTAATCAGTAGATTTAATTTTGACATGAGCACATGGACAAACAAATGGTTTTCTTGTAATTCATTAACACATGAGAACCAAAAAGGAGTTCTACAGGTATCATAATTTGTGTGATGGTACAGCACACATGGGATAAGGCAAATATATAGACATGGCTGTTAACCATGGGGAATAATAATATTTGTGCCACATAATTGTGCGTAACCAACCGCCATGCAAGAAGTATTTTAATTCATAATGCCTGAATGTGAATTGGATATATCACCTAAATTGTATGTATTTTATGAGAACATGTGATAACTCCTGGATTTCCTGTTGCTAAATCCTGGGTGAATTGCATAAGTGTGTCTAATGATCACAATGATCACTATGTCATTGCTGATAACATGTCTGTGAGGATTCATGTGTGATTTCATCATTGTTAAACAGATGTGAATGTATCATTTGATAAAACCCACCAGCATGCATGACTAAAAGTTAGGTTGAAGGATGAGATTCCCTTGTAATGTCATTCTTGTTGAATCTGTGAATGTATTCTGTGTAAAGCACCTACCTAGGCCTGATGTCATTTCTACAGATATGATGTGTATGATGAGTGATTGTGAAAGGAGATATTTCATTGTGATATCAATGATGGTAAACATTGTAAGTTAACATTGGGAAATCACCCACCTTACATGACAGTATGAAGGATGTGTGATGAATGATTCCTATATGATCACCTATACCAATAGGAATGTGTCTATAGACTGAGTGAAATGATCATCCATACATATGAATGATGTATGAGAGAGGGAATTGAACCCACATGCAAAGATGGATATGTTGACTGATGCATGAGGAGATTGAGTGAGTGAGTGAAGTTACAGGCTAGATAGAGGGAGTATAGGCCAACAGTCAATCTCAGGATAGCCGGCAACTTTGATGTGGAATGCCATGACTATCACCAGAAACTAGTTCGGCGTAACCCATAAACTAAATAATCATTTAGTACAAACCGGCGCATAACACCACTTTGTAGAAAATATCATTCATGTTCCTATCATTTAGTTTTGTGTGCTAAGCACCACACAAACCATATCATACATTACGCATAGCACCAGCATCTGTGTTTGTAATTTAAGCAAAATCCTACTTTGTAGTTCATGTTAACACATATGGTCTAGTGTAATGATAATAATGTACTACAAAGATGATGATGATGATGATGACTGTAATGTAATGAAGATGATGTAACAATGATTATGATGATAATGTTAGAATAATGTAATGATTTCTAATGTCATAAGCATGATTATAATGATGATGATTGTAATGACAATGTAATAATTATGATAATAATAATAATCATAATGATTGTAATGACAATGTAATAATTATGATAATAATGATAATGATTGCAATTACAATGAGATAAGGAAACCATGTGGATGATGATAATAAATATTACATCTATGAGAATGGAAGAAATCTTCTCACTTGAAGCATTTAATGAAGAAGAATACACCTGAATGCTATACAAGAATAATACCATAATGTGCTTATATTGTTTATAAACAAATACTCATTGACATGGGAACTGATTTTTAAAAGCCCTTAATGTATGAGACCCTTTTTCTTGAATAGAAAAAGATGAATAAGAGAATTAACTAGGAACAGAATGGGATAGGAGACATAGTTGTAAATTCCAAATCAATCAAGGTATGACTTAACCGGTAGACCTGAGGACAGGCATAGGTGAATATGAAACTGCACATCTGCTAGTCTAAAACTTGAACGCCATATAATGGAAGATGGAATGGAGAGCAACCCATTATGTTGTGAATAACTATTTGTGAGCACCAAGACTCTTTACCTTCCACTGTTTATTTTCCTAGGATCAAAATTCTTTTAGGTATTTTCTTTGTGATGTTCTTCATAAAAATATAGAACATTTCAGTTCTGATGTTCACATTTATGATATAATTAGAATTATGTGATGCTAAAATTGCAGGTAGTGGTCATTATCCAGACCTGACTTTGTGAATGCAGCACTTTGTGAAAGTAGTTGTAGCAGCTTGACTGAATGCAGTAGCCACTTAACTGAGTGAGGCAGCTGAGATAGTGAAGCCAAATACTACTCCACAGCAACTTCCTGCCAATTTTCACCACCTTTCCAGGACAGGTATCACATATCCTTATATCCAGGTATAGGTGAAGAACACCAGTTAGCCAAATTTATGATGAATCACCGGGGAAAACAATAAAGACCTCTAGAATAATCTACACTGACTGTTACCGAGATCCAATAACTGGACGGTAAACCAACCAGGGGGTACCCAGTTTCTTTCCACAGATTAGGCCAGCAGAAGAGGCCCAATACTTAAGAACGGATGCAACTCTGAGGACCATGTATGATAACGTGGCACAGCCAGAGGATAGATATTTAGTTAAGAGACTAATAGACCCATAATGTTGTAATTGTACTGTATTGTTGGTTGTATGTTATTACATGTATAATCAATAGTTCCATTTATATATAATAAAATGAAAAAAATTACAGGTTATTGTCTCTTTTGAGAGTTCTCTTGTCATACTAAAATTGTTGTAAGCAATTACCCTAGATTAATTATTTAGTTGGTAGAGGAGAGGCAAGGAACCATTCCTCAGGAGATTTGGGATACTCAGTAAAAATTTCATTTTTTCCTTGAGGTATTCCTTGGTTCTCCAAAACTCTATTTAATGGTCTCAAATCATTGAGCCAGTAACAGCTAAATTAATTTTAACGGGCAGGATCACATTGAGAAAGAGGAACTCTGGATCCTTGGTCTCTGTGGGGTTGAGCCATCAACTATTTATCCGACAAAGAAAAAGAAGAAGAAGAAGAAGAAGAAGAAGAAGAAGAAGAAGAAGAAGAGAAGAAGAAGAAGAAGAAGAAGAAGAAGAAGAAGAAGAAGAAGAAGAAGAAGAAGAAGAGAAGAAGAGAAGAAGAAGAAGAAGAAGAAGAAGAAGAAGAAGAAGAAGAAGAAGAAAAAGAAGAAGAAGAAGAAGAGAAGAAGAAGAAGAAGAAGAAGAAGAAGAAGAAGAAGGAGGAGGAGGAGGAGGAGGAGAAGAAGAAGAAGAAGAAGAAGAAGAAGAAGAAGAAGAAGAAGAAGAAGAAGAGAAGAAGAAGAAGAAGAAGAAGAAGAAGAAGAAGAAGAAGAAGAAGAAGAAGAGAAGAAGAAGAAGAAACCACACACATACCCCCGCCAACCTACACATCCCGCACCTATCCACACACATATCCCGCACTCTCACAATTTTTCCCACCCACCCACACACACATCAGCCAACCTACACCCACTCACCCACCCAATATTCGCCACCTCTCAACTACACATACCCACCTATACACACATCCCCACCCATAAACACATCTCCCCACATGCCCACACATATCCCACACCCATAACCCCAAAAACACACCTCCCACCCACATATACCCACCCACACACATTCGCCGCTCACACACTCATCTCTCACACACATCCACCCACTCACGTACTCATCCATCAACCACTCACACCCACACATCAGCCACGCGCCTATCAACACATGCATCTCTCATCTACCCTCCCATCCACACACACACCCCAACCACCCAGCCAAACACACATCCCCCATCCTCGCATACATTCTTCAATCACCTGTACATCCCACAACCCCCGCACATCTCACACATCTCCCCTCTCACACAAAACTCCACCCATAAACACATTCCCCCCACACACATCCCCCACATACATTCCCCATACACATCCCCGCCCACACATCTCCCCACCCACTCACACGTCCTCTACCTACAAACATCCTCACCACCCACAAATACAACCTCCACCCACTCACATTTACTCACACACTTCCACCCACACAGACATATCTCATTCACCGACACCCCCCACACTCATTTCCCACACCCATTACACACCCATCCCCCAACCCACACAATCTCCTACAAACCAATTCACCCACCCAAACACACACTCCCTGTCCACACCCCCTCCCAACCCACCAACACCCACATAATTCCAACTATCCTCTCAAATACCCCCCCCCCCACACACACACACACACATATACCTCACACACACATACATCCACCACCGACTACACATCCCTTCAAACATCCACACATCACTCATTAACCCATACACATCCACCACACACAACCCCTCCACACATACATATATCCCTCACATACACACCCATATACACATCCTCACATCTAGACACATACATAATGCCTTACATGATCACTGAAACTAATAAGAACAACTCCCACACTTTTCACACGTTTGAGACACTGACGATTGTCATGAGAAATCTCGCAATTGCAAGAAGTGGAGAAAAAATTGTACATATACATTATGTAGCGTAAAAATTAGTGATGCAATTCAACTCTCTCTTTTTTTTTCTCTCTCCCTCCCTCCCTCCCTCTCTCTCTCTCTCTCTCTCTCTCTCTCTCTCTCTCTCTCTCTCTCTCTCTCTCTCTCTCTCTCTCTCTCTCTCTCTCTCTCTCTCTCTCTCTCTCCCTCCCACTCACTAACTCTCATACTCACATCACAGTAATGTTATGTTATACATGATAAAATCAAGTGGCATACAAAATGATAAGATGAGAATAAACAAAAAAACAACAACAAACAAACAAACAAAAATATGGAATGGCATGTTACAGGACAATCAAGTGGTATACAAAACGATACCTCGTAATATGAATGATGAGAATACATAAAAAATATGGAATAGCATGTTACATGACATGCGTGGGCTCAACTCTCTCTCTCCTCTCTCTCTCTCTCTCTCTCTCTCTCTCTCTCTCTCTCTCTCTCTCTCTCTACATACACACACTCTCACACTCATTCACTCTCTCTCTCTCTCTCTCTCTCTCTCTCTCTCTCTCTCTCTCTCTCTCTCTCTCTCTCTCTCTCTTTACTATATGCCACCATAATTCATTTACTGGTATAATTGTTCATTATAATTGTTTAACTATAATTGTTCACTATATATGTTTGTGCGTGTGGGAGCGAAAGGGAGAGAGAGAGAGAGAGAGAGAGAGAGAGAGAGAGAGAGAGAGAGAGAGAGAGAGAGAGAGAGAGAGAGAGAGAGAGAGAGAGAGAAAGTGGGTGTCAGTGAGAGGGAGAGAGTGAATGCATGTGTGCGCACGTGCATGCGTGTGTGTGGAGAGAGTGATTGAGCGAGAAATGGTGGGGGAATGTGTCAGTGCATGCATTCGTACGTGTATGTGTGAGAGTGAGTGAGGGAGTGTATGCGTGCGTACATGCGTTCATGTGCATGCGTTCATGTGTATGTGTATGTGTGAGAGAGTGTGATTGAGAGAGTGAGTGTGTGTGCGTGTGTGAAGGATTGTGTGTTAGAGAGTGAGACAGTGGGAGAATTGATGTGTTAGTGTGTGTGTGTGTTGAGCGCGCGCATGCGTGTGAGTGTGTGTATATTGAAAGAATACAGAGAGAGAGAGAGAGAGAGAGAGAGAGAGAGAGAGAGAGAGAGAGAGAGAGAGAGCTGAGCAGATGCATGTCATGTAACACGCATGCTATGTAACACGCGAATCCATATGTTTGTGTATTCTCATCTGTCATATTATCAGTTAAATACCATTTGATTTTATCATGCATAATATAAACTCATGTTCATTACTGTAGTTTGAGTCAGTGAGTGTGAATGAGAGACAGAACGAGTGAGCGTGAGAGTGAATGAGTGAGCGGGAGAGCGAATGAGTGAGCGGGAGAGTGAATGAGTGAACGGGAAAGTGAATGAGTGAGCGGGAGAGCGAATGAGTGAGCGTGAGAGTGAATGAGCGGGAGAGTGAATGCGTGAGAGTGAATGAATGAGCGGAAGAGTGAATGTGTAAGCGTGAGAGTGAATGTGTGTGTGTGTGTGTGTGTGTGTGTGTGTGTGTGAGAGAGAGAGAGAGAGAGAGAGAGAGAGAGAGAGAGAGAGAGAGAGAGAGAGAGAGAGAGAGAGAGAGAGAGAGAGCATCACTATTTTTACGTCACATAAATTTTATGTACACATTTTTCTCCATGTTTAACATTTTTATGAGACTGCTCATGACAAGTGTCAGTGTATGTGTGTGAGTAAAGTGTGGGAGTTTGTTCAT
>JACEFZ010003258.1:1092500-1225809 GCA_014155875.1 Cepaea nemoralis
TCATCATCATCATCATCATCACCACCACCACCACCACCACCATCATCGTCATCATCATCATCATGTGTCATGCCGATAATCGTGGGCGGTCATGGTTCGCCTCTCATACCATCACAAACCTTGGATCAGGCCGGTGCTCTTGTCTCGATTATGCCATGTAGCAAACATCCAGGTATTTATCTTTCTGACTTTCCCTTGTTCTTTCACTCTCCATATTGCCAGTTGTCACTACAATTTCCAGTCCATTTCTCTTCATAACGTACCCAAATAGTTCAGACAGTTTAAGTTACATTTATTGAATCAATGTATGATTTTTATTTGTTTCTTGTAAGACTTGCTCATTGTCTTTTCTGTTCATCCATGGTATTCTTTGCATTTTCTCAGATACATTTCCACTGCCATTAGATGTTTCTCAGCATGTCTGCTTGTTGTTCGCTTTTCACATCCATGTCACAGTACGGTTCCTATGTAACGCTTCAACAATCTTTGTCTCGTACCAGTTGACAACACTTGTTTGGTCAGAATCTTTTCCATCTTATAGCATGCTACCTTATCCATAGCGATTCATGTTCTAACCTTTTCAAAGCAAAAGATAAGCAAAATGATTCCTTAAGATATTATGACTGTTCCAAAATAGTTTTACCGATTCACTTTTTAAGAATGTTCCAATCTTCCCGGATTTTACAGTATGGCATTACTTTCTTCTTAGAGACGACCATAATCTGTTTTCTTATAATTTAATTTTAACCTTAGTTGTTCACTGTGTACAATAACCGCATCTACTAAATGCTTGTAGCTCCTTCCCTGTTATGCTGTTTTAATATACACTGAACTCTTCTGTAGTACGTACTTGATGAGATACAGCGAAATATGTCAGGTAATAAATTGTGCAATCTATTCTTGTAGTCTTCATTATTCAAATGTCCAATGGGCAAACATTGCTTTTGAAAAACTAAAATGCCAAAAATGAAGTTACTTACATACCTGATCACTTTTTGACCTGCCATAGCGACACCACTTTGCAAAATGTTCACAATTTTCAAAGAGCAGATTGTAGCCAATCTCTCCAAGTTTACTTTTAGCATTCTCCACAATTTCTCTGGGGTTGAGCGGCCTGTGTTAGATAAATGCTCAGTAACATTAACATAAAATATACAGTCTGGAAGTTATATTCACAGGTAAATCATGTCCCATCAGAGAAACTGCCACTAGGGTATGAAGTGCTAGATTTACCTTATTGCAGATAACAGCACGAGGTGAAATACCAGTTCCCTCCCATGTCATATTTCTATTCTGAAAATTATCTGCAGCCGGTTTTATAAGTGTAAAGACATTGATAATATTCCAGTTGAAGTTTGCCAGGAGGTAGTGATAAAATGGTTCATCTTCATCATGTGTCAGGCCATGCTGAATGGTCATGGTTCGCCACACGATCACCAGAGCCGTGGATCAGCTGTCTGTTCTTGTCACGAATACCAGGTGGCCAAGCCATCCAGGTATTCACTTTTCTGCCTTCCCCCTGTTCTTTTCCCTTCAATCTTGCCAGTTATCACCAAGTTCTCCAATTTATTTCTTCTCAAAACGTGTCCGAAAATTGTGACTGTCTACGTCAATTTCTCTAATCAGTTTACGGCTTTCATTTGCTTCTTGAAGGACATGGTCATAGGTTTTTCTGTCTGCCCATGATATTCTGTGCATTTCCCTCAGAAACCACATTTCCACAGCCATTAGATGTTTTTCAGCTTGTCTGCTCATTGTCCGCGCTTTAAACCCATACAAAAGTACAGTTTTTATGTAGCACTTCAACACTCTTTTTCTCGTTGCAGTTGAAATTATGTTACGAGTATTGTTCAGTATGTTTTCCAGCTTGTAAAAGGCTGCCTTCGCCATGATGATTCTTGTTCTAATCTCCTCAAGGCACCTCTCAACAGAGGTTATGACCAATTCACGTGTTGAAGAATATTCCCATTTACTTGTATATTACATCGTGGTATTTCTTTCTTCTTTTTGACAACCATAATCTGCGTCTTCTTACAGTTTAATTCTAACCCTAGTTGTTTACTGTGTGCAACAACCACATCTACTAAATGTTGTAGATCCTGCTCATTGTCTGCAATCAATACTGCATTATCCGCAAATGTAATGCTATTGATGTTACGTCCCCCAATTGTAATTTTTTTTGGAGATCTTCTAAATTGTTCAAAGTATTTCCATTGTTTAGGGAATAATTTCAAATATCTTGGGTCATTAATTACCAACAATGGTGACACAATGAAGGAAATTAAAGGAAGAATATCTATTGTTCTTCTAAAACTTAAACAACTGAATAAATTGTGGAGTTTGACAGATAGACCGACAAAAAATTATATGTTTAAAAACATGCATCTTTCCCATTGCAATATACACCTGTGAGACCTGGGCACTTACTAACCAAGCTGAACAACGCATAATTACATAGACGGATTTTAAGACTATCTTGGATACAGAAAAGATCTAACGAATCCATTAGACAAGAACTGACTATTGAAGACTGTTGGCTACTAAAAACGATAAAGCTAAGAAAATGTAAATATTTTGATCACTTTAAACACCACGAAAATTTCGAGAGAACAATCATAGATGGGTATACGCGTGGGAAGAGAAGAAGAGGAAGGCCAAAGAGAAGGTGGGTGCAGGATGGGCAGATGCTCTTCAGAAGAGTGTGTTGAATGCGGGACATCTTGCTTATTACAGAGAAGTTTCCCGGAAGGTTGTTATTGGAGCGAGTTTCTGCAAAGGACATGCTACTGAATGAATGAATGATTATTAAATAGTATATAGAAATAACTTTAGTTCTCGTTGATTGCAGTTGTAAAGTCGGGTGCTCTGGAGTGTTTGGGTTGTTCGATTGATTGATTCTTCACTCTCAGATTGCGTGCTGATAGAGACTGTTTGAGAGCTGATAGAGAGCTGCATGGTTAGCTAGATACTGCAACTCTCGGCTCTTGATTGTAACAGCAACACCGTGGCATTCTTTAACTTTGATAACTGATGGCAAGAAACACCTGTTGGTTTTCCATTCTTTACCTTTGATCATTGATGGTAGACAACACCTGGGTGATTTACCCATGGTCTGGTTGTGCAACACATAGATTTCATAGGCCGCATGCGTTAAGATCACTGACTCACAATACTTTCAAAAAACTGTCATTTACTGCCAATATAGTACCTTGCGGTGTATGGCAGAGGGGTCTTTGAGTCTGAGGAATAAGGGCCGCCTGGCTAGTGCAGTCGCCGCGAACTGTGCAGGTTAGGATTTTCTTTTTGCCCCCGACAGAAAAAAATCCGACACCTTACCGAGGGATCGAACCCGGGCCTCCCGAATGAGAGTCCGGCGTTCTAGCCTCTCGGCCAGCCGCTCCTCATAACTCACCATAGCTTGCAGAAAAGGACACCGGTGTAGTTTTTTCACAGTCTATTTTACTCACACAATACATGAGACGCTGTCAAGAACGTCATCTTTTGTTCCATAACGAATTCACAAATGTACAAACAATATCGAACATCACAATTCTACTAGAGCGGCGTATTTTATAGCCATAGTGTGTTGACGGCCGGTCTCTCTGGCTGAGGGGTTACAACATAATCCCGTTTATCACGCAGAGTCTCGTAGCGGGAGAGAACTGGGAGCGGTTTGACCCCCGCTGGTGACTTGCGGGATACTGAGCCGGCCGCTCAGAAAGCAATGGCAAATTACTGAGCGTAATCTTGCCAAGAAATCAACAGACAGTTTCTCAAATCACTGAGAATACCCTGACACAACCACTGAAAATGAACACAACAGACCATCACAACCAAAGAAATCAAGAAAAAGAAACACTGATATCGATGCAAGCTAAGGGATCAAAACATCAAAATATAACAACCGACACAATAAAACGGCACCAGAAAGACAGACAGACAGACGCGCGCGCGCGCGCACACACACACACACACACAGAAATAGACAACCACTGAAAATGATACAACCACACAAAATGGCAAGCATTGCGACAACCAAAGACGCTACATAACCAGTCAAACTGCGACAATCACTTTAACTGATGGATCCAAAGGAACCGACAAAACATTGAGACATAAAGAAGCTAACACAGTAAGTGAAACACATACAAGGAAAACTATAACTAACAAATAACAACAACTGACAAATGCAAAGAAACCTACACAGACATTAGCAACTCTTGGACGTAGCGTAGTTGTCATCACTTTCATAATTCCTCAGAAAATAAATTTAGCTGCAGTGTTAGTTTATCCCAAACAGATATCTATGGCACCTTGCCGTCTTGACAGACACAATGTATTGTGCTTTAAAAAGGCATAATAACTACAACTCATGGCGGTAGCAAATGTGACTGATACGGCAAATTCGCGCTGTAAGTGTTCGTCCACAGTGGATGCATGTGAACACATGGTAATTTCCACCATTATACACCATCTTACGACTCGCACGTTCGGTGTGTGACTTATCTGCAATCATTTTCTCCTTTGTCTTTATTCCATTTCTGATACCAAACAGATAATCACAGACATAAATTAACACATCAGACATTTCATCTTCAGTAGCACAGTTCACAGTATACAACACAAAACACTAATAAACAATAAGAAACAAGGAGGACTAGTCCTACAACACCAGCACATAAAATTACAAGCATTAAGGATTAACCATATAGACCACCTCATCAACAATCGAGACCAACACTCATTAGCATTATACTACATTGCAATTAGAAGACACTGGCTTAGGAAAATAGACAAAACAACAACGCATTATTGACTGATTGATTGACTGATTGATTGATTGATTTAGGAACCGACATCACAGCATTTACGGCACACTACCCCAATTTTACAACACATGTATGGAAGCAATTTAAGGCAACGAACATTTAACACAACAGACAAGAAACAGATGAACATATTACCTATACAATTCCAACAACAACTATTAGAAAAATCGAAGGAGCCAGTTTGTGACGTTCTCACCGCCCACACACACGCACAAACACAAACGACAGACCACAGAAGGAGAATAATGTAAATAACACGAACAAAAGTAAACCCTCCCCACTTACCGGTCATCTTCCTTGACCAACCTAATTGATTTATCGTCTGTATGTGTTGTTGTATCTTTTCGTCTATGTGTATGTGGCAAGAGTATGATGATGTTGTAGTTTATACACTACTCATACATACACAGCTTTGGCGTGGGGCACTTAAACATTGTTTTGTCAAATAAACCACGCCCAAAGAAAGAATTTATACGACCCTCTCTACCCCCACAGAAAAAAAAACAAAGGGGAGGGGGTGGGATTGATAATGGTGACTTGTCAAATTCAACCTACCCGCAAAAATAAAAAAAATCGATTGTTTATACAATAGTTGGTCAATTTTGTTACATCATCTGTACTTAGCGGGGTCAGCTTGCCATTCTTAAATAAAGATAGATCATATAGATTTTTGAGGATGCACTCCTCACATGCTCCCGGGGTAATGAGCATACTATGCTACTTGTATATCTTGAGAACTAGAGCCAATCAACAATTTTAGATGTCAATTTCGTTTTCAGTTGAGATCAGATATTTTCATATATTTTATTTTGGTTGTTGACTAGTGAGAAGAACATCATGGATGGCTCAGTTAGAGGTACAAATCAGAGCAGTGTGCTTGTTTGAGAACACTGGGAGTGGAGAGGTGTGGGTCTGAAATCCCGAGGTAAAGTCAAACCTTTAAAGAGTCATAATCATAATGGACCGAGAAGGGAGGGAATGGCTGTTAGGCTGCCCTGAATGGGAGATGCAACAACTGATTCACGATAATTCGCGCCCCTGTGATGTAACCACCTCCACGGATGGCTCTGGGCAAAAGATGTGCCTATAGATTCATAGTGAAGTTTAACGGACAGCGTTTAGTGAAGGAGAGCCTGTCATGTGAAACCACTCATCTAGTCTAAGGACGGAGGTGAATGCAGTCACAGAAGGGATTTCCTGCTAAGTGTTACATTCCCGTGGATATAACGTTCTGCAAATTCGTGCAATATCAGCGACGATGTACATCGTATTTCATCCAAAGTATCATTTATTTCTTCACATAACATGATATATACTCTGCAGTATGCACCTGACGAGATCCAGCGAAATATCCCAGTCAAGAAATCGTGCAATATATTGTTTATAGCGTCTGTGTTTACATTTATGGAAGTCAAAAGAAATTAAATCTACAACCATACTTAGAAAGTCTAGCGCTGACGTTAAATCAGTACTTTTAACACTAACGTCAATTTAGTGCTTATGTATGAGTCAGAAACTGTGGTAAACAACTAAACCAGTTACTAATAAACTATGCCTTTTAGTTAATTCTCATCTGCGCAGAATAGCAAGGTATAACATGGTTTGACAATATCACCAATATGGAGCTCGTGGAGCGAACAAACTAATTCTAGTCAATCAAGAGATTAAATCGTGCTGTATATGACACACATGGAAAAAATCTGCTAATCGAATAACTAGTTAGATATTCTTTGGAACCCACATGGAAAATAGAGTGAATAAATCACACACCCCTCCCTCCCCACCCCCCAAAAAAAGTAGGCGGTAACATTTACTAGAACACGATCACAAGTAGCAAAATATCCGACTAACTCTTGTATTTTTTTGGTGATTAATTCATATTATTTTTAAAAATGATTTCTGCAGTTGCAGTAATTTCAAAATAAATAGAGGGAGACCAAAAACACGCAGAGAAGATAATTAGAGGCTTTTACGAATAATATGGGAGGGCACTGTAGGAGATAGCAAACAGGGGGGCGTGGCATGATTTGGCTGAAGACATATGCTCCACTGGGAGATGCCTGTGCTCCACTTGGAGATGCAAATCCTCCACTGGGAGATGCCTATACTTCACTGGGAGATCCCTATGCTCCACTGGGAGATGCCTATACTTCATTGTGATATGCCTATCTTCCACTTCGAAATGCCTAAGCTCCGTTGGGAGATAAAAGACAGAGGAAGACACCATTATTGTGGTTTGTAAGTTTTTCGTTGCTTGACTAGACCGGACTAGATAACTTGACATTAGACCATCTCATTAATCGTGTATTACCTCCACTTTTCATCTTTTTCATTATTTTTGCGGGCCTTGCTGTCTGCAACAACGTTCCAGAAATCGTCTATGCACACCTTGCATTTATCAGACATGACGCCACTGATTGTGAACAAAGACTCCGGTCTCGCATCAATTCCATCGTCGTCTTCACCAGCAAGGTGCACTACTTTTCCGTTTCCTGAAAATAGATTAAAAATGCAAACGTATGTGATATTGGGCAGGACATGGAACAGAAAACATAATGTGCATGGCTGAGAGATGGGTGTATGAAACAAGGAATGTTTAATCTGAGCTGTGTGTCGGCATTAGTAAAGCGTGTTATAAAGTACAAGGTAAAGGACACCTTGTCACACCATGAGGTGTATTGGCTATATAGGGCCGGCCTCAAATTTGTAGACCCATCGGCATTTGATGCGCAATGTGATCAACATCATCGTAGAATGAGTATTCAGACTTTTTGTTTTCACAACCATAAAGTAGGTAGTTCTTTGGCGTTTTGTGGTGAAATGTAGCTTTACAATTGTCCGACATACAGAGTCCAGGATTCCACCGCAGTCGCGGCAGATTTGAAAGCAGTTCGCTTTGCGTTGATTTTAATGGTATGTGGCATCGGCTGTTCAGAAAGCAATGGCAAACTATACATGAAATTTGCTTAGTACATCACAAACAATCAATAAATGCTGTGGTTAATTGCCACGTCTTGTAAAGGACATGCAACAAACTTGAAAGTTGATAGTTGTGTGCATCAAACCAGTAAAGTAGCCTTGTCTGCGCCTAGAAGTATTCTGGGTAAGGAAGGAAAGTCACGGATCCTGTCACGTGCCCTGAGGTTATTGGGTATATGGTGCTAGTCTCATATTGTATAGACCAATCAGCACGTGACGGCTGTTGTGGAGATATAGACCAATCAGCACGCGACGGCTGTTGTGGAGATATAGACCAATCGGCACGCAACAGCTGTTGTGGAATTATTTGTGTGATCATCACCATCATGTAGCAGGTCCTTTACAGAACGTCGCTCCCATCATGGCCTGCCGAACAGACTCTCGATCCTTTGCCAGTTGATCTGCCTCATGCCCCCTCATGCCCAGGGTGTCTGCAGTATATCCTGTGTCCATCGTCGTGCTGGTCCACCTTTACCTTCCCATACAGAAACCAGACATTTCACCACTGTCCTTTCTGAAGTGCGGGATGTTTGATTAGACCAAAGTATTTACATTTCTAATGATTGTTTGTTGGTAAATTCAAGCTTGTACATTAAAAAATGCCATTATGTGGTCTGCCAATTGGGGTAGTTATTCATGTCTCGCCAGAGATCTCGGTCTTTGGTGTTCCGGATAAACTTTGTTGTTGATATTCCTACAATCCGCCATCTCAGTCCATCTGTTACATTTCTCTCTGCCTGTCTCGCATCTTCTCCCACTGATCTTTCCAGTCGTCACGATGTTTTGCAATGCATCTCTTCCCATTATATGTCCAAAGAATACGTTTTGTCTCTGGCTTATAGTTGTATATAATGTTAGCCACTTCAAGGCAATCATTGTAAGTTACTTCGCCAGTCTAAGGTATTCGATACATTCGTCTCAAGAACCACATCTCTGTTGCTTCTAAGCTCTCTCTAAATTCTTCATTCACACACAATGAAACTAGTTCTATATAACATTTCAGTAAACTCTTTCTGACATTCAATTATAGTGATTTATTGCATAAGATGTTTTCCATTTCCTGAAATGCTGCTTTTGATGAACAAATTCTGCCCTTACTCGCTGCCATGCTTTTTCCATCTATTGTTATGATGAACTAAGTTTTTAAATTGATCAGTTTGGTTAATCATCTTCCATTCTATTGTTATATATATATATATATATATATATATATATATATATATATATATATATATATATATATATATATATATATATATATATATATATATATACTAGCTGACCCGGCCCGGCTTCGCCCAGGCCCTGGAGGGGATCTATCTATCTATCAGTCTGTCTGTCTGCTTGTTTGTCTGTCTGTCCCTCTATCTGGCTGACCCGGCCCGGCTTCACCCAGTCCCTGGTGAGGAGCATCTCATTTAATTCAAATACGTAGTCATATAAGCTCTCCCGTTCCCGACTATCTGTTTGTCTGTCTATCTGTCTGTCCCGGCCCGGCTTCACCCAGTCCCTGGTGGGTAGCATCTCATTTAATTCATATACGTAGTCATATAAGCTCTCCCGTTCCCGACTGTCTGTCTGTCTATCTGTCTGTCTGTTACCCGGCCCGGCTTCACCCAGTCCCTGGTGGGGAGCATGTCATTTAATTCATATAAGTAGTCAAATAAGCTTCCGTTCCCGACTATCTGTCTGTCTGTCCATCTATCTGACCCGGCGTGGTTTCGCCCAGCTCCTGGCGCACAGTAACTTAAAAGAATGTCCTTCCACACACCAGTCATTATTTTTAATGAAAACTGTTTTTAATCACCGACATGACAGTTGATAAGTTCTTTAAGCAGAAAAAGATGGGTTACAATGTTATGCATTATGCATTATTTTTATGAAAAATTTGAAAATGCCTTAATGATTATATCATTATTTATTATAACTCATATGCGTGAAAATAACTGTAGACAAAGAGTTTAACAATAGTGCAAGTAAGTCCAACAATATGACTATAAAGTATATAGAAATGTTATTAAAAGTTATGCCCCTTGAAATAGCTTTTCTAGAGTGAAGTCCCCCTGCTATATATCATTATATAATGAAAAATGAAAAAGTAAATGTTATTAAATAAGTAGAAGATTTTACACTAAGAAACTATTACAGTCGGTTGCACAGGAATGAAAAGAAGACGTGTAGAAAATTTCATCTCAATCGGATATACCGTTATCGAACGCATCCAATACATAGCTGACCACAAACACAGCAACATACACTCTGTTTTATAGATATAGATATACTAACTGACCCGGCCCGGCTTCGTCCAGGCCCTGGCGGAGATCTGTCTGTCTGTCTGTCTGTCTGTCTGTCTGTCTGTCTGTCTGTCTGTCTGTCTGTCTGTCTTTCTGTCTGTCTGTCTGTCTTTCTGTCTGTCTGTCTGTCTGTCTATGTATGTTCGGCCCGTTCCCGTTAAAAATATAGATAGAATAGAAGAATGGATAGATTGATAGTAGAAAATATGATTGGAAGAGATCTATCTAAAGCAAACTTACCAAGATATCACGAACAGCCAATAAATGGTGGGCGGTGGGTTGACTGCAGAGTACTGCAAAGATAAGCAACTAACTTTCTCTCACAAAAAATTACTTTTTTTCAAACTAACGAAAATCGCAGACCCGTCCTACATTCTGTCCTTCTTCTTTATTTCCTCTCATACATTCTTTCATTCAACATCTCTTATGAAGCAATTCTTTGACAACAAAAATTACCCAATGTGGGCGTAACGCGCCATACATATGAGAATGTTAAAAAAAATTTAAAAAAAAATAATGTGCTGTTGAAGAAAAATAAAAAGATGAGTTAGAAAATTTTCACTATTTAAATAGATGCATTATTTTTATAAAAACTATGAAAATGCCTTAAAGATTATATCATTATTTACTGTAACTCATATGCCTGTAAATAACTGTAGACAAAGAGTTTATAAATCTTTGAAAACAATGCAACAATCTATATATAAAATAATAGTAATGTTATTAAAAATTATGCCCCTTGAAATAACTTTTCTTATGTTAAGTCCCCTTGCTATACAGAAATGATAATGCAAATATAAATTATTAAATTTTAGTAAGTAAATAGCTTTTAGTAAGTTCAAAACTATGACAGTTGGTTACATGAGAATGAAAAGAAAACATGTGGAAAATTTCATCTCAATCGGATGGACCGTTCGCGAACGCATAAAGAACGGACACACATACATACATACATTTCCTTTTATAGTATATATATATATATATATATATATATATATATATATATATATATATATATATATATATATATATATATATATATATATATATATATATACTATAGGAAGATACTTATAGTATAGTAACATATAAAGGCAGGAAATCAGACCCCTTCCAAATAACATCTGGCTTGAAACAGGGTGATGCACTATCGCCGCTACTCTTCAATCTGGCTCTAGAGAAAGTTGTAAGGAAGATAAAGGAGGAATGTGATATTGGAGGAACATCCAAGCTGCTTGGTTATGCAGATGATATAGATATTATAGGGCAAAGTGAACAAAAGACATTGGAAATATTGACTCACTTAAAGGAAAAAGCCCAACAGATGGGGCTGGTTATCAACCAAGATAAGACAGAATATATGGTAATTTCAAGAGACGGAATGGCTAAAAACTCTGGCCACATACAAATAGATAATATGACCATTAAAAGAACGGAAACATACAAATACCTTGGTACAATCTTCAACTGCTCCAACATCATAAGGGAAGAAATACAAACTAGAATAAACTCTGGAAATAAGATATACTATGCACTATAACATCTACTAAAATCAAAGGCGCTATCTCGTAACACCAAAATCACAATATACAAAACACTGATCAGACCAGTTGTGCTGTATGGCTCTGAAACCTGGAGTACAACGAAAGGAGATGAAGCCTTGTTACAAACCTTTGAGAACAAAATTTTAAAACGCATCTTTGGACCCATTAGGGATACACAAAGTGGAGAGTGGAAAAGAAGAAGTAACAAAGACATTTATGATTTGTTTAAGTCCCCGCTAATCACTGGTATCATGAAGGCTAATAGACTACAATGGCTGGGGCATATAGAAAGAATGGAAGATAATAGGGAAACAAAACTCGCTTACACTCAGGAAATAAATGACGGTGTAGAGATAATACATGTACAGACCTACAAGCACTTGGAATCAACGACTGGCAAGAGAAGGTCCACCAGAGAGACAAATGGAGACGGCTTGTATCTGCATCAAAGAACCTCAATGGCTCGGAATGCTGAAGAAGAAAAAGAATAAATGATAGTTCCTCACAAATGAAAATTCTGTCATATTGCAAAACTAGATGGTTATCAATTCAACCAGCTGTTGAAATAATTGTGAACCAATGGTTGGAGTTGAATACACACTTCGAAATAACAAGACAAAGTGAAAAGTGCTACGCAGCTGAAATACTATATGGAATGTACAGTGATGAAAAAAATTTAGCATTCCTTCTCTTTTTACAACACATTCTAAGTGAAGTGCAAAAAGTTAATAAACTATTTGAATCTAAAAATGTTGATAAAGTTAAATTACTTGATGATCTCACTTTGCTATTTCACTCAATTGGTAATAGACTTATATTGCCAACTTCTAAAGCTGAATTGCTTACTTGCACTACAGATAGCTATTTGGCTCCAAAGTCATACCTTCAATACCAAATCGAATCAAAAATTTATAGTTTAAAAACAAAAGGACTGTTAACAGAAAATTACGAGAACAACGTAAGAAAGCGCTGTGAAGATTTTTTTGTCTCATTATTCAAGCGTCTCCCTGGCCTAGGGGTTAGCGACATTCTCCGAAATCCCGTATACTCTCGTGAGTAACGTGACGACGGCGAGAATCGGTAGCCGTTCTAACCGCGTTGGTAACTTACGGGGTAAGTGAGCCGGTCGCTCAGAAAGCAATGGCAAACTACTGAGCGTAATCTTGCCAAGAAATAAACAATCAGCTGAAAGATGCTGATTTTGACAGCGATGTCCTGTAAAGGATATGCAAAACATTATTATTCAAGCAATTGAAGCAGAGACTTCCTGAAAATGTAGATGTATTGAAAAATATTACACTATTTTCTGTTAGCAACATACTTCAGCCGGTCTCTCTGGCCGAAGGGTTACAACACTTTCTCCGTGATCCCGTTTATCTCGCAGAGTCTCGTAGCGGGCGAGAGCTGGAGGCGGTTCGACCCCCGCTGGTGACTTGCGGGATAACTGAGCCGGCCGCTCAGAAAGCAATGGCAAACTTCTGAGCGTAATCTTGCCAAGAGATCAACAGACAGCTGAAAGATGCTGATGTTGACGCTGAGAGGAAAGGTGAGACGCACATATAATCAAATTGCTACTGGTACTATTGGGGTTGGAACTCTTCGCTTGCTTCTGAGGATGGGGACGGAGCGCTTATGGGAATGCCCCGAATGCTGTGATGTCGGTTCCTAAATCAATCAATCAATCAATCAATCTTCCCTTATGTGTGTGTGTGTGTGTGTGTGTGTGTGTGTGTGTGTGTGTGTGTGTGTGTGTGTGTGTGTGTGTGAAACAAACTGCCATAAAAACCGATAATGAAGCAGCTCAATATCAGCCTATTATGAGTGATGTCAGATAGGGGTGCATAATCCCTCCACAACTTTTTTTCCATATATAGAGTAAATATTGTGAAAAATGTAAAGGATGAAAAAAAAAAAAATGGCCATCGGAGGAGATAATATCAATACTTTAAGATACACAGATGATACAGTCCTGATTGCTGACAATGAACAGCATCTGCTACATTTAGTAGATAAGGTTATTGTACACAGTGAAGAACTAGGGTTAGAATTAAATGGTAGTCTCCATTGAGTAATAAATACCACAATGTAACATCGAAATAAATGAGGGAGTTCTTAGAGAAGTGAATCGGTTCAACTATCACGGAACTGTCGAATCATCTGATGGAAGTTTCCTTCTAGAGATTAGAACATGAACCACAACGGCAAAGGTAGCCTTTTGTTTGATGGAAAACATAATAACCAATACAAAGCTGTCAAATGCAGTTGAGAAAAAGAGTGGTGAAGTATTATATAAAACCTATACTGCTATATATATGCAACATATGGAAAATTAGCAGACATATTGAGAAACATTTAATATGACTGAGAATGCGATTTCCCAGGAAAATTCAAACACCATGGGTAGGCATAAAAACGAATGAAAAGGCTCTACAAGAAATACACAAAAGCCGTAAATTGATATGGTAAATTAAATGCAGACAGTCAAGATATTTCTTGGGCATGTTATGAGCAGAAAAATACTAGAAAACTTGGTGACAACTGGCGAAATTGATGAGAAAAGACCAAGGGGATAAACAATTAACTGGTTGTTTTCACAAAATGGCATAATCAGGACAATAAATATACCTAATTCAAGACAGATGATTGTATCATCATTATCATCGCCTTCAACCATTGCCGTTAAGCGCCGTGAGGATAAAAAAAATTGGCGTTCCAGCGCCCGATGGGTGGCACTGGATTGTGTCATTCATTCTGTGTGATAGTGAAATCTCTTTGGTGTCGTCAACTCATTTTCTTCTCGGGTATCCTCTTGCTCTCGTAGCTAATGTTCTTTGATATAGGGCCAGTGCTTGTAGTTGATGGTGTTGCATTCTAACGAGATGGCCAAACCATTTGATGTTGTGTCTTTCAATAAATGTGGCACAAGGTGTTGATCCCACAGTCTGTCTGATAATATCACTTCTTACACGGTCACGGATAGTTAAGATGGCAGCTCTCCTCAAGCATCTCATCTCACAGGTGTTGATTTTGCGAAAGTGTGATTTGGGTAATGTCCAAGTTTGACTTTGGTAGCAGAGTGTTGGTGTGGATATGCTATTTATTATCTATCGTATATTTGGGTGTTTCAGTATGGGTGATAGTTGATATGTAAGCGTACTTGCTTCTTAATATCTGATTTCGATTTCTCTGTCCAATCTGCCGTCTTCTGTGATCATACTTCCAAGATATTTGAATTCTTTAACTTGTTTCAGAGGTGTGCTATTTATCTGTATACTTAGTGGACCAGGAGATCTGCTAACTAGCATTACTTCAGTTTTGGCTGTGTTCATACTCATATTGTATCTGCTGCCTCCTCCGTGGCGAAGGAGTTACCGACGCAGTTCATGATCCCACATACCCGCGTTAGAAACACAGCTGCACGCGAGTTGGCAGCAAACTGCGTTGCGTTGGGTTTTACGAAATGGTAGAGAATGCCTGTCCTTCAGAAAGCAATGGCAAACTACTGAACGTAAACTTGCCAAGAGATCACAACAGCAAAAATGCTGGTGTTGACTGTAACGTTCTGTAAAGGATTTGAAACTAACTTTATTATATCTGCTGCATGTTGAACACAGCTTATTAATATGATTTTGCAGTCTGCCTTCGTCGCTATAAAACAGGCACTGATTGTCTGCAAATAGAAGCTCATTTATTGCGTGTGAATCTGTTGTTTCATCTGAAGTAAACAGTTCCAAAATTTCCGAATCTGTTCTGTCAAGACTTGCTTCTTTAGATATTCTGTCTATGTAGATATTGTCAAATTCATAGCTAAAACAAATAAATTTAAAATAGGTACATGGAATGTTAGGACGTTAACTGAGCTTGGAAAGTTGAACAATGTTATAAGTGAAATGGAAAGCAGGAAAATGAATGTCCTAGGCATACGCGTGATGAAATGGAAGGAATCGGGCAAAATTACGACAAACACACAATAATTTATTCTGGAAGGGACACACACACACACACACACACACACACACACACACACACGCGCGCGCGCGCACGCACGCACGCACACACACATACACACACACACACACTAACAAACGGGGTAGGACTAATATATTTGATAACACACAAAACAGCCAAGTCAGTTCAGGGTTACTAGTGTATTTCAGATACTTATTATGGTCAAACTCAAAGACAAACCAATAGATATAAATATCATACAAATATACGAACCAACAACAAGCAGTAGTGATGAAGCAATGCAAAACTGTTACGATGAAGTAGATGTGGCGATGTCTCAAATTAGATCACAATAAATAAAAATAATACTAGAAGGTTTTAATGAAACAGTAGGAACGGGGAAAGTGGAGGATATAGTGGGGAATAATGATTTAGGTACAAAAAAAAAAAATGAAAGAGGAGAGAAAATAATAAAATGGGCAAATATCAATGATATTATAATTGGAAACACCTGGTTTAAAAACCATAAAAGGTGACTTTACACAAGGAAAAGCCCTGATAAGAAAATACTCAACCAAATTGACTACATACTTATTAATACAATATTTAGGAATACGTTAATTAATGTAAAAACAATGCCGGGTGCTGACTGTTATAGTGATCATGTACCACTATGTGGACAAATAACAGTAAGACTGAAGAGAGGGGAAAAAGTGGTTAAGAACATGAGACTTAATAAAGAGGTATTGAAGGTAGAACAAGAAATTAAAGAACAATACAGAGTGACAGTGAAAAATAGGTACAATGCAATAGCTAAAATACATAGTATAAACGAAAAAAATTGAAATGTTAAGGGACTCCATTCATCAAACAAACAAACAAATATTAACGGAGAGAAACCAAACATGCTAAGAAAGAATGAATGACTGAAGGAATCTTAAAGTTTATTGGCCAATGAAATCAGAGTAAAAATGACAAACAAGAATATACTAAGATTAATACAGAAATAAGAAATAAATGTGTGGAGGCAGAAGAAAGTTATTTAAACGAGCAATGCAAGAAAAGTGTATTAAATTTTATTGAGGGAACAAAACATATACACAGTGAGCTCACGGGACAAAAAAAAAAAAAAAAAAAAAAAAAAAAACAAGAAAGAAAGAATAAATACAGAGTGTTTAAAAAAAAAAAAAAACAAAAACAAAAAAAAAAAAAAACTGGAATATATTATCGGAGAAAGGTGCTATAATGAAGAGGTGGAATGAATATATAAGAGAATTATATGGTGGAGAACAGAGAAAAATTCGCTGACGCTGTCAAACATGTGAAGAAAGGATCACAATAGAAGAATTAGAAGTACTGGGGGAATTTGGAGTAGACATATTAACCAAAATGGTGAGTGATATTTATAGCAGTGGATATTCACCGAGCAGTGTGCTGAAATCTGTATTTATCAATCCATCTGTCGCGGAAATTCTTGGAGTTGTCGATCGATGAAAGACTGTCGCGCCATTCGTCTACAGGCGGCAGTTATCCTTTGATGTTGGAGACGGACTGTCCTGACGGGAGTCGGCAACATCTTTTGTTGTGGGGTAAAAATTTCTCTAGATCACAGGCCGGCAAGACTTTTTGGAGTGCCGGGACAATTCCCCAGATGAAAGCGGGACAGCAGCCAGGTTGTCTACATCGAGTCTTCTCGACGCCTAGTGTCTAGTCAGATTTGTGACGTCATTCAGACACCGTATTAAAACAGTGGCGGGAGTCGACCAAATGTTGTGAAGCAACAGGGACGTGTGTGATATCCCTGGTTTGATTATGGAGAGAGACTACAGTGTCTTATGTTGATTTACATCGGCGGACATTTATCCATTGTGTGATTCAGTAGTCTCGATTTCAAACAGGAATAAATATATAGTATTTAATTAAATAGACCCAAATTAGATGATTCTTAGGAGACTAGAGTGGTAATGTGCGTTATGAGAACGTATTATTAGAGCGTCGGCAGCAGTAGGCTATCGCGTTGCTTAAACTAGCTAGTGTGAGATATCAATTAACTCAGTGAGTTAAGAACAATGTAGTGGGATGATATTTAGGGAGATTGAGGATGGTTGGGGGGGGGGGGGGGGAATAAAGGAAATGTCAAATGGTAGGATCTTCCAGTAGGGTATCTACTTAGTTTTTGCACTTTTCCTTTAGTCTTTCCTTGTCTTACCATGACTCAGACCGATGTGATGAGTTCCTCTGCCTTCTGACAGAGTTTAGTTCTCTGTTAAATCTCTGAGTGCGGCCGTCGGCCTACACTCACCTAATAAAGGTCGGAATCGGGTTGCTCTCATCAGGTGTATTCTCTCTTCAACAGGTTCCACTATGTTTTCCAAAAAAAAAAAAAAAAACTAGCAGTAAAGTCATAGGAGAAGATTATGGCTCCATCATTGAAGGAAGTTTTTACTCAGCGGGCTTTGCACTGGGCCCATAACCCAGAGGGTCTGCAAGAACCTGGTCTCTGCTGAGCAGGAACCGATGATCATCTAAGAGTGATCCCTCAGTGGTAGTTATCAGCATAGTAGAGTGAAGATACTTACAATACCACCAGTAACAGGAAAAATAGTAGTTATACAGAGACATTGAAAATTAACATTGTGTTTTCCAATTGTTGAATTCCGGTGAGAAATTAACTACTAACTTTTAGTTTCAAATTGACAGTAAAACATTATTTTACTGTACAAGTGTTATCAGAGCACAGAACTTTTAGTGACATATTAGTTACACTGTGTGTGTCAGATTCATGGTCAGTGTTGGACTATATCAACTATTGGTGACCAGGCATGCGGACTATCCAAGAGCTACTGGAGGAAGTCGACATCATGGCCGGAGAGACGCATCATTTGGTGAGGTCCTTCTGTACTTGATCTATGGTGCTGTTGTGTGGCCAGTACTGTGATGAAGCAGACTTTGATCCTGAGCTGTTCGGTATGATTCTGCATATACACTAGATTATACGACAGACATTCTACACATACACTTTGCACATACCTGACATTTTTCTTTATTAAATTAATTTGTCATTTTGTTAGACGTTAGAGTTGTGTAGTATGTTGTGGAAAAGAATGAGAGGGGGCATGGTCCAGTGGTAAGAGAGAAAGAAAGAAAGAGAGAGAGAGAGAGAGAGAGAGAGAGAGAGAGAGAGAGAGAGAGAGAGAGAGAGAGAGAGAGAGAGAGAGAGAGAGAGAGAGAGAGAGAGAGAGAGAGATCCAAGGACTGACGGGGTGTTGTGGACAGAAATCCAGAAGATCCTCAAGATAATGACATGGGGTTAAAAGAATGTGGGTGTTGATTCCCCTCACCCCAGGGACGACACTTATTACGACACCATCCATCATGTGCCATGCCGGTAAGCGTTCATGTTCTGCCATCTCACTCGATCACCGGAGTCTGGATTAGCTCCGCGTTACTGTTTCAATCATGCCACAAGGCCAAGCCATCCAGGTACTTGCTTCTAGGTCTTCCCCTTGGTCTGTTCCCCTCGATCTTATCAGTTGTCACCAAGTTCTCCAAATCATTTCTTCTCATAACATGCCCAAAAATTGTGACTGTCTACAACTAATGTCTCTAATCAGTTTACGTATTTATAGCTATACCAAAAAGACCAGGAGCAATTGAATGCGAAGATTTTCGTACAGTTAAGCTCATTAACCATATCATTAAGCTTCTACTCAGAACTATAATGAGAAGAATATGACAGAAAATAAAAATTAAAATTGGTGAAGAAAAGAATGGATTCGTGGTGGGAAAGGTACAAACAACGCAATATATACATTACGAACACTAATAGAAAGATCAATATAGACACAGAAAGACATATATTTCTGCTTCATAGATCTTACCAAGGTATTTGATAAAGCAAAACATGATGAAATTATTACAATTTTGGAAGATATTAATATTGGTAGGAAAGATCTCAGAATAATAATGAATTATTACAGGAACCAAGTAGCAGTAATTAAAATTGGAAATAAAGAAGGCAATTACGAACAAATGAAGTTAGGAGTACGACAGTGATGTGTTTTGTCACCGGATCTCTTCTCCTCTATAGCAGTGGTTCTCAACCTCTTTTAGCCCATGCACTCCTTCACCATATTTTCAGAACGTCATCCCCCCTTTTTCGTATTTCCTCTCTATAAATCCCCCCGCCCCTATACAGCATACGTAAAACTGAAAGCTAAATTTAATAACACATACTAGAACAAGTCTAATCGTGTACATAAAACGCGATTTGCATGTCTACTTACGTTATAAAATAAATTTCAGATGGGCGAGAAGTACAGAACCGTAAAATATGGAGGGGAAAACAATACCAAGTAATCGGTTCTTGTATTAACGCGATCTTGAAATAATCTTAATCCCCCCCCCCCCCCGGAAACCCTAAATTTCCCCCCGGGGGTGGGAGTGGGGATTCTCCACCGGTTGAGAACCACTGCTCTATAGCGAAGTAATAATGAGAGATATCAAAGAGAAGCCAGTAGTACTAAAGGGAGGTTACATATAAACAATATAAATTTGGCATATGATACATTATTGGTGGCAGATAATGCAAAAAATCTACAATAATTTCTGGACATTGTAGCAACAGAGAGTGCAAAGAAAGGACTCTCCTTGAATATCAAGAACGCAGTAACAACGGTGACATCAAAGAAAAATGTGACACCAAAATTGTGAAATGGAAATAGAAGGGACATTTCTTAACCTAGTGGATAATGTTAGATACCTAGGGGCATTTATAACATCAAATGGAAGATGATCAACAGTGATTAAGAGAATAGTACAAACCAAAGCCGCATTTCAGAAAATGAAGAGTATCTGTTGCAATAAGTCACTATCATTGATTGTAAGAACGAAAGTGCTAAAGTGCTATATAGAACCAGTTTTGCTGTATGGCAGTAAATCTTGGAATGTAATTGAACAAATTAGGAAGAACTTGGAAGCCAGAGAGATGCGAGTCCAGAGACGAATGTTGCGAATTCCTTGGACTGCCAAAGTAACTAACAACGATTGCCTAAAAGATGCTAATGAAACTAGAACAATACAACAATAAGAAATAGACAGACATCTTTCTTTGGTCATGAGATGAGAAGAGCGGTAATGGAAAACGTCGTGACAACTGGAAAGATAGAGGAGAAGAGAGGCAGATGTATGCCAAGAGAAGTGATCCTGGATGGATTGAGACGGTGGCATGGAGGAATATCAGCAGCAGAGCTAATCCAGAAAACCAAAGACCGAGATCTATGGAGAGCCATGAACGCCTACTTCAGCCGGCACGGCACTTGATGATGATGATTCTATACGTAACATAGTCTTGTTCATTTTAATTGTGATCCATTTTTGGAACGCGACCTTCTTTCTGGATACGCTATCTTTAACTTCATTGTTCCACTAATATGTCCTTAATCTTTTGTCCTGACCTACTTTCTTGGTTCTACATTTATGTTTCAGTGTGTCGAGCATGGCAACCTGGAAAATTGTCCATATCTTCCATTTCTGATCTACACTTGATTAATCATCAAGTATATACTTCAGTATTAATTGCAGACAATGCGCAGGACCTGCAACAATTAGTAGATGCGGCTGTTGTACACAGTGAGCAACTGAGGTTAGAATTAAATTGTAAAAAGACACAGGTTATGGTCGTCAGTAGGAAGGAAGAAGTGCCACAATGTAATATACAAGTAAATGGAAATATTCTTCAACAAGTGAATCGGTACAATTATCTTGGAACAGCTATAACATCTGATGGGAGATGCCTTGAAGAGATTAGAACAAGAATCGCCATGGCGAAAGTAGCCTTTAGCAAGATGAAAAACATTCTGACCTATAAAAAGATGTCAATTGAAACGAGAAAAAGAGTGTTGAGGGGATATATAGGGCCTGTTCTTTTGTATGGATGTGAAACTTGGACAATGAGCAGTCAAGCTGAAAAGCATCTGATGGCTGCAGAAATGTGGTTTCTGAGGAAAATGCAAAGAATACCATGGACAGACAGAAAAACCAATGACCAAGTACTACAGGAGACAAATGAACATCGTAAACTGATTAGAGAAATTAGACGTAGACAGTCAAACTTTTTTGGACATGTTATGAGAAGAAATGGATTGGAGAACTTGGTGACAACTGGCAAGATCGAGGGGAACAGACCAAGAGGAAGACCGAGAGGAAAATACCTGGATGGCTTGACCACATGGCATGGAAGAGACAGGAACACTGAGCTGATCCACGACACTGGTGATCGAGTGAAATGGCGAGTCATGACCGCCCACGCTTTCCGGCATGGCACATGATTGATTGATTGATATACTTATGTATCTTTGTGATTTCTTCTTTGAATCCGTCTTTAACCGTATATCCCTGAAGCTTCCCATAATTGATGACATCTATTGTTATCGCTTTGTTTCTTGTTTTCCTGCCTGTTGAATTATGTGTTATTATAACTAGTTTGTGATCAGTATCAATGTTTGTATTTATGAGACTCTATGAGATGGATATATATATATATATATATATATATATATATATATATATATATATATATATATATATATGTGTGTGTGTGTGTGTGTGTGTGTGTGTGTGTATGCACGCACGCACGTAAGCACACAAGTACACATATGCACGATATGTTTAAGTATTGTTAGTTAAAAATCAGGTTTAAAGAAAATAACTACTCTCCTCCTTCAATTACAATACATTTGGTGCTGGAAACAATGTGACACAGAAATCACAAAAACACTTGTTAATACTAGGTAATAAATAGATTTAAAAACTGATCACCTAGGTAAACAGCCCAGTGCGAATAATAACGACGTGGGAACTCCACTAAGTCACCAACATTTAGGCTACGCAGAACTGATGCATTGTGGCTACGGCTCAGCTCTCCCATTATCAATGGTGTGACAATTTACTCTGCAGAAAAATAAAGACACGATATATAATAACATGTTATAGACAAATAAAGCCGTTTGATAAATTAAACTGCATGGTAGTAGGCCTAACAAATTAATAACTATAAACTAACATTAAAACAAAGATGGTCACCATTTAAACACATAATTAGAAATATAACCCCATTCTCCAATTTTAGTGGCTGGTAAATTAACATAATGTTAGCTGACTAGTTCGATGGCTTTTTAAAATTGTATTAATGCAATTATTGCAAGAAACAAATGAAACCAGTAAACTGATTAAAGAAATTAGATGTAGACAGTCAAGATTTTATTGTCACGTCATGAGAATAAATAAACTGAAGAACTTAGTGACACCTAGCAACTCTGAGGGGAAAAGAACAATGGAAATGCAGAGAGGTTAAATATCTAGATGGTAATGCCACATGGCTTAATCGCGACAAAAAGACTGCTGATCCACGACTATGGTGATCGTGTGAGATGGCGAAACAAGATCGTAAACGCTTATCGGCAGAACATATGATGATGGATATTGATCTTTATTTTAACCCGCACTTTAGATTCTTAACTGGCTCTGTGGCTATCTAATTCGTAAACCCTCACACCATGTTCGAAACACAGCTGCGGTCGATCGGCCCGCAGAGCGCCTTGCGTTGGTTTTCATACAATGGTATGAGTGCCAGGCGATTTGGAAGCAGACCGCCATGCGCTGGTTTCATACAGGAATGGGTGCCAGTCGTTCAGAAAGCAATGGAAAACTACTGAACGTAAATTTGCCACGAAATCACAAACAGCCAACAAAAATTTCGGAGTTGACTGCAACATCAGGTAAAGGATATGCAACTAACTTTTAATGTTTAGATTCTGAGCATTCTCTTGGAAATTACATTTCTGCGGCCGCCAGCTTCTATTCTTTGGTATCCCAGTCAAATAATCCCGGGCATACAATCTTGTGGGCAGTATAAAAGATCTTAACACCGGTTTTCTGACTTTCATGGGGATATGGATTTATTTCACCGATTGCTCTTTCTCTTTCGTTTCGCCTAGTATTTCGTTAATGCAGTATAATACAATGCCATCGTTACCATTATTTTCTTTAAGCCATATTTAAAACGAGAGGGCTTGAAATGAAAATCTTAACTGTTTGTTTTTTGTTTTGTTTTGGCGGGTGTGTGAATATATTCTAAAAAAGTAAAAAAAAAAAACCAAATGTTTCATTTTTGAATGTAGTCACCACTGCGTTCAGTTCAAGACCACCAATACCGAGAAAGTGCTAGGATTCAAGTAGAAAAAAATTATCTGGGGTCACTACTCGGTGCTCCTGATCCGGTCGTGAGCAGTCTGTCATAGAAGTACCGCCGTTTTAAAACTTCCTACTGCATTCATACACTTGCTGGACTGACAGGTATGCATCACCATACTGGACCTTCATTTGCTAATGGATTCTTCACTGATGTAAAATAAAACAAAAACGGATAACAGAACACTGCCCCTCTTTGGTACATGTCAAAACTGGGACAGCCATCTTTAGACTACAATTCTTCTTCTTCTTCGTTCATCCGGAGTTTTTTTTCCGGATGTGATTGCGTTGTGCCTGTTTACAGCAGAGCTGCATTCTTGCGCCGTTAGGCCGACACATCCGACTTCTGCGGGCATTTGTTGACCGGGTTAACCTTCCCGGGGAGACTACAATTATGACGTCACCGTGTTCATCTGCACTGTAATGTCACGTGCTTAACACGCTTGAAAACCGTAACAACACAATTGATAGGTTACAAGACAGTGGCATGGTTATTGTAATTTATATCACACTTTTAAGGTTTTTATTTGAAGCCCCCGCGTATTATCATAATCGTTTCCACTTTATAATGTTTTTTTTGTCATTATCATCTTAGATTAGTTTTAGTCGATGGATCAACATCACGGCACACGGGTGTAACCCATAAGTACTCCGTTCTCCTCCTAACTCAAATCGGAGTCTGGAGAAACTCAGCTCAGTGCACGAACTTCGTAGCACCGGCGAGGATCCTGAAATACTTTGGGTAGATTTTTAACTTTTTCGATTTCCAACTACCAAGGGATTTTTTACGTGCGCAACAATACACACGGGCGTCCGATCTCACTACCCAGAGACCAGGGGAAATTTTATTACTAGAAGTCCACGTGAGAAAAATCCCGGTCCTCACCGGGGCTTGAACCCGGGGCCTCCAGCACTCGAGGCGGACACAATGCCTCGAGACCACGCAGCCCCCTTGTCATCATCATCTGGTTTATCATCATTAGTTTCATCATCAGCTGGTGCCATGTCGATAAGCCTGGGTGGTCATGATTCCCCATCGCTCACGATGACCGGTCCTGGATCAGGTCTATGTTCTTGTCCCTCTTGTGCCATGTCGATAAGCCTTTGTGGTCATGATTCCCCATCGCTCACGATGACTGGTCCTGGATCAGGTCTGTGCTCTTGTCCCTCTTGTGCCATGTGGCCAAACCATCTTGGATATTTATCTCTTTGCCTTGCCCTTGCTTTTTTTATCTTCAGTTTTACTAGTTGTAACTAAGTTTTGTACTTCAATTCTCCTCAAAATGTGGCAAAAATTTATTGACTGTCTACGTCTAATTTATGTGATCAATTTACGATTTTAATTTGTTTCTTAAAGGCTTTTCTGAATCGTTGTTGGTCCGTCAATAATGTTCTTGGAATTTTTCTCAGAAATCATATTTCCATTGCCTTTTTATGTTTCTCGCTTGTCTGCATATTGTCCATGTGTCACATACATATAATGGTATAGGTTCTATACCGGACTTCGACACTCTCAGTAGTGTTATAATATAGGGGATCAGGCCACATACTTTTTTAAAAATATTTTTTTTTCCTCTTAACCTCATTACCCTTCGGTTATTGAAAAAAAAATATTTTAAAAAAAGTATATTGCCTGAATCCCCTATATTATAACACTACTATAACATTATACTGTTATCAATAATTAACATATATAAAAATTATCCTTATTTAAAATGAGTAAATCTTGCAACATTTGTTTTATTAATAAACCTCTTCACTTCTTTGCTAAAGAAAATACATGTCCCGATGGTCATAGAGGAAGATGTAAAGAATGTGATAAAACTAGAAAACAAAATCACTATCAAGAAAATAAAGAAAAATATAAAGAATCTTTTAATAGATTTATAATTAGAAATCCTGATTATCATAAAAAAATATTATGAAGAAAATAAGTATATTAAAAAAGTCTCCTATTAAAATGACAAGTAAATTTGCAAAATTATATTGTCAAATTTGTAATAAAACATTTGATACTATAAAAGAACTAACACAACATGAAAAATCAAAAACACACAAAAAGAAAGAATTGAGAAACACAACTTCTAAATCAAAAAAGAAATTCAAAAATGTTTCAATAACTTATACAATTCCAAAAACTGGAAGGGATATAAATACTTATTTTAATAAAATATATTTTCATGTAGAAAAGATTCTTAGCAAATATACTTCAATTAAATTTAAGTTCACAATTGATTGTATTTTCACTCATCCAATAAAGTATAATAACATAACTGTATATTTCAATTCTGGTTATTTTAATTTAAATTCAATGAATCAATTTGATGATAAATTTAAAAGAATAGAAGATAAATTTATTGCTTGGGTAGATAGTTTTCAACAAAAAGGAAGTGGATATATTTTTGATCATATTAATCAAACTGAATTAACTATTGTAAAAGTAAAATCACTAACAGGATCATCTTATTTTAAACTTCCTTTTATAAATAATAATATTCTAAATATACAAAACAAGGATGATAAATGTTGTCTATGGTGTATTATAGCTAATATTCTAGAAATTAAATCTCACCCAGAAAGAGTATCACATTATAAAGCATATGAAGATGAGTTAAATATGGATAAAATTGAATATCCTGTTAAAATGAAAGATATTCCAAAGTTTGAAGATAATAATAATATCAGTATAAATGTTTATGCTCTTCAAGACCCAAAAAATTTAAAATCCTTATATCCAATATATACTACAAACTACCCCGATAGAGAAAAAATTATTGATTTATTATATGTTGAAAATGAAGGAATAAATCATTATTGTTTAATTAAAAATCTTGAGGCAATTGTATCTACTAATCACAATAAAAATTATGTATGTAGAAGATGTTTTCAATCTTATTCCTCTTCTCAAGCATTAAAAAACCATCAAAAAGATTGTGGAAATCAACCATTATCAAAACCTATTCTCCCCACTGAAGAAAATAATATTTTAAAATTTAAAAATCACCACTTTAAATCTAAATTACCTATTGCTTTCTATGCAGATTTTGAATCATTAAATATCCCAATGTTTTCTTGTCAACCAAATCCTAATGAATCGTATACAGAGAAAAAATTTAAACAAGAAGTATGTTCATTTGGTTTATATGCTGTATCTGATTATCCAGATTTATGTTCTTGTCCATATTATAGTTATACAGGAATAGATGCAAAAGAAAGATTTGTTAATGATATTGTAAAGGAATTTTATTTTATACATAAAAAATTAGATTATTATAAAAAATCACAACATAAACTCACTGATCAAGAAAAAAAAGATTTTAAAAATGCTACTAAATGTTATATCTGCAAAGAAACATTTCCTAATAACAAAACAGAAGTAATAGGACATAATTGTCAAAAATGTAAAACAAGATGTGAAAAAGAACATATTGATGAAAGTAACAAGACAAAAGAACATAAATGTCTTTCGTGTAATACAATCTGTGAAAAAGAATTTACTATTATAGATACTAAAATAAGAGAACATAATCATTTAAATGGAAAATATAGAGGAGCAGCTTGTCAATCTTGTAATACAAAAGAAGGAAAAGATTCTAAAATTATTCCAGTATTTTTCCATAATGGTAGTAAATATGATTTTCATTTTATAATTACAGAATTAATGAAATATGAAACTAAATATAATAAAGTAACAGTATTAGCTTCAAATTCAGAAGATTATATTGCAATTGATATTGGTAGTTGTTATAGAAAACTTAGATTTTTAGATAGTTATAGATTCTTATCAGCTTCTCTTGATAATGTTTCAAAAGGATTATTAGATAAAGATTTTAAACATTTACAACAATATTTTAAAAAAGATAAATTTGAAGCATTAAAATATATTATGGATGGTAAAAGAACATTCAAAGGTGTTTATCCATATGAATATATTGATTCTATAGAAAGATTAAAAGAAACTGAATTACCTCCAATTGAAAAATTCTATTCAACTTTAAGACAAGAAGGAATTACACAAAAAGAATATGAACATGCCCAAAATATTTGGAAAACATTTAATTGTAAAACACTTCAAGATTTCAGATGCAGTTGAAAAGTTTAGAGAATTCTTTTTAAAACATCATAAAATTGATCCATGTTACTGTTTTTCAGCTCCTGGATTAACTTGGGAATGTGGGTTAAAATATACTGGAGTAGAATTAGAATTATTAACTGATTATGATATGTTACTTATGTTTGAAAAAGGAATAAGAGGTAGATTTTCTGGTGTTTTAGGAAGTAGATATGCTAAAGCATTTAATAAACAAACACCAAATTATTATGGAGATGGAAATAAAATTCTTAATAATAAAGAATCAGAAGAAATATTAAAACTCTTAAAGAAACAAAAAGAAAAAGGATAAAAATTAGATATTAATAAATTTCTGAGATTAAATTATCTTTTATACTTAGATGCAAATAATTTATATGGTTGGTCAATGTCTCAAAAACTTCCAACAGGTGATTTTAAATGGGAAAAAGATCCCAAGTATTATAAAAATATTCCAATAGGAAGAGGTTGTATAATAGAATGTAATTTAGAATATACTGAAAAAGCACAATTGAAAACATATAAATATCCATTGGCTCCTGAAAGTTTAGTTATAAAAAAAGAAGAATTAAGTCGATATCAATTACATTTATTGGGAGATAAGAACGGAGTGAATTCTCAGAAATTAGGAGAAGTTCCTAAATTAGTTTTCAATTTAAAAGATAAAGAAAAATATGTTATTTATCATAAAATGTTACAATTTTATTTATCTCAAGGAATGAAAGTTACTAAAGTTCATAGAACTATTTCTTTTAAAGAAGAAGATTGGTTAAAACCATATATTGATTTTAATACTAATCAAAGAACTAAAGCAGAATCAGATTTTGAAAAAGATTTATGGAAGTTAATGAACAATGCATTCTATGGTAAAACATTAGAAAATATAAGAGGAAGAGTTAATTTAATATTAGTTTCAACAAAAGAAGAAGCTAAAAAATATTTTTCGAAACCTTCATTCAAGGATGTTATTTATTTTAATAAAGATTTAATTGGAATACAGATGAGTAAACCCACAGTAAAATTTAATAAACCAATTTACACAGGCATGTGTGTTTTAGACTATAGTAAATTATTAATGTATGACTTTTATTATAACACTTTCAATAAACAATTTCCAGATAATGAAATATTATATTCTGATACTGATTCTGTATTTATAAATGTTTTTACTAATGATTTATATAAGGAATTAGAAGTTATTCAAGATGAATTAGATACTAGTGATTATCCGAAAGAACACTTTCGATATTCAGATAAAAATAAAAAAGTAATAGGAAAATTTAAAGATGAATTAAATGGAAAGATTATAACTGAGATAGTTTGTTTAAGAAGTAAAGCATACAGTTTTAAAACTTTAAATGACAAAGATAAGAAAAAATTAAAAGGAATCAGTATGGCAACTATTAAAAAAGAAATTACATTTGAAGATTATAAACATTGTCTATTTTCAGGAATTGAAAGATATCATAAAATGTTTACATTAAATTCAGATAAACACGAAATGTTTATAAAAGAATTAAATAAAAAATCATTATCAGCTTTTGATGATAAAAGATATATTTGTTCTGATGGAATAAGAACATTACCACATGGTTTATTAAATTAACTAACTAGGATTCTATAACAGTAAGAATATATTTATAAACTTTATAATAAATAAAAATTGTATATTAAAAAAAGTTTTTTTTAAAATGGTAAGCGGACAAAATCTTATCAATGCCTGTGAAAATAATGATATTGAAAAAGTTAAATTATTATTACATACTGATGTTAATATACAAAATAAATATGGAATGAGTCCCCTACATTATGCTTGTTTAAATAATAACATCAAATTAGTTAAATTATTATTAACGTGTAAATATATTAATGTCAATTTGCAAAATGTTTATAAAGAAACTCCTTTACATCTTGCATGCGAATTATGTAATTTTGATATAATTATATTATTATTAGGTATATGTAAAGATATTGATATTGATTTACAAAATAATAGAAAAGAAACTCCTTATAATGTTTTGTCTAACTTTAGTACTTACAGATTGTTTGAATGTTTTACTAACGTAGACGAAGAACAATTTTGTTTCGGTTCTGCTAATGATTATATAAAGTTTCTGATTAGTCATGTACTTTTTAAAGATAAATTTTATGATCTACAACCATTGGATAAAGTTGAAGATCTAGAAAAAGACTTTAATGATATTAGATTTAAAATAATGACTCTATTATCAAATTCATTATTAAAAATAACTAGACTATGTATACAAAATAATTGTTCTGATATTAATAAATTAAAAGGAATTATTCCTAATATTTTAATTAATTATTTATTAGAATTTTAAACACTTCAAAACTTAGTTTTTTGTAATTCCTTTTCATAAAAACTTCCTATAATCTCTTCATCCTCTAAATCTTTTATTTTATAAGTAACAGGATTTGTAAATAAAACTTCACTAATAACAAATATTTCTGTTGTCCATTTTGGTGTGTATCCTTTTTCAGAAAACTTCTTCTTCTTTGTTATTCTTACTCTATCGCCTATTTTAAACTTGGGTTTAGTTTCATCTTCATAATTATCTACTCCATATAAGTTTGTTCTTACTAAATTTTCATTAGATTTTTTACTACCATCAACAGGAGTCATTTTTATAGAATTGTGATATGTGTTATTATAATCAGTAACTAATTCATCCAATATGTTATAATATTTTGTTACACTATTAGCAGTAAAATATTTATACATTTTCTCTTTCATAGTCCTATTCCATCTTTCCACAACATAACTTTTCTCTTCATTCTCTGTAGAATACATTTCAATATTATTAACTTTTAAAAGATCTTTAACATATTTATTATAAAATTCTTTTCCCTTATCAACCCATAGTTTTTCTGGTTTTCTATTATCTCTAGAAAATATCTTTTTAAATGCTTCAGCAACAGTGATTCCGCTTTTATTTTTCAATGGAATCATCCAACCATATTTACTAAAAACATCAATAACAGCAAGAATAAATTTATATACTTTATTTTGTTTAGAATAAGAAGACATATCAACTAAATCTGCTGCCCATATTTGATCTATTCCTTTTACAATAACACTTCTCTTTTTAAATTTTTTAATAACTGGTTTATGTAATTCATCAGCTAAATAATTACTCCATAAAATAGATTTCTTAATCCCTTTTCCAAAAATATGTGGTTATAAATGCTTCGCCAACATAGTTGCCAGATATCTTCTGAATTCATTTTAATTTATAAAAAATATATTTTTAATAGTTAGTTAGTTAGTTAGTTAGTTAGTCGCAGTTCCAACTTCGCAGCAACGGGTCGTCCCCATTATGCTCCGTTCCTGTGCCAGTGAATATCATACAAAACGCTCCCCACCGCCCAATGTGAAAAGTGGAAAAGACTTGAGTCTCGACAAACATCAGCCCGCACAGATGCACTATGCATAATGCCGCCGCCAGAATGTCAACACAATAGTCCCCCACAAAACACCCAGTTCATTTCTGATGGAATCTGCAGCCATTTTCCCATCTGGATGTTTTCTAGATGTTCACCCACACAGTCCACGAAATACAGTTCATCGTCGATGGCAGTGGCAGTCAACCAGAAGCCCAGCAGCCACGCATTTCTGCATAAGGCAAAAACCGGTCAACTCTGGGACATAGCCATCTGCCATCACTCCGAACATGCAGTCACGTTCCAAAAACCTCGGGCAGATTCAAAAGCACTTCACACGAAACTCACACAGTGTCGCGCCACGCACTCACTCAGTAGCAGTTAACCAATCATAACACTCAACTTTTGTTCATTTGATTGAAATTTTAATATTTTATCTGAAATAACTAATGCATAAGCTTGTGTTCTTGCAGGAACATTTTTATGAAAAAATGCTTTTACTGTAATATCACTTATGCTATATTTAATTTTTTCACTTTGTTTACTTACATCAAAAACAAACAATACTCTATAAGTATCTTCATGAAGTACTGAAAAGTCATCTTCTCTTCCATAAAATTTAGATTTAAAACTTGCTGCATCTAAATATGCTTTAGAAAACTGATTTTGAGTAAAAGATAACTCATAATCTACTATGGGATATCTTCTAGCATTTAAAGTTACATAAATATTTTGTAAATCTAAGTTATCAAATATTGAAGTATTTTTATCTTGATCAGAAATTTTATCTGTTTGAAAACCAATTATAATATATCTTGGTTTTTCTGCTGAAGCTTGTGTTGACAATCTCCATGAAAATTGTTTAGTTTCTTCTACAGACTTTGAATCACATTCTCTTACTCGAAATCCAATAAGATAAGATGATTTGTTTTCTATAATTTTATACAATTTATCTCTTTGTACATCACTAGCTCTTACATGAGGAACAAACCATGATAATTTATTTAAAATAATTTTACCTTCTGCCAATGCATTATCTTTAAATAAAGTATCACTATCTTCCGATTTTCTTTTTAGGGTCATCTGATGTGAAAACCCCCATATCACTTTATTATAATCATCGGCAAATCCAAAGATATGTTTTAATGGAACTACACAACTAAAATATCCTTTTGGATCAGGTTTGATAATCAAACGTTTATTTCTAATTGAGAACCCTTCGTTATTTTTATTGTCTGCTACTCCACTACCATGATCACTATAGAACATCATATTTAAACCATATGATTTTTGATAATTGTCTGAATATGTTAACAATCCAAACATCGTAGTCGCCTGCCCGGTATAATTAATCTTTTCTATTTCTGTTCCAGATAATCTATATGATATATGTTCAAACATATGCATTAAACCATTATTACAAAATGCTATTTTATCAGCATCAGCAAATGTAGTATTATCTTTCTTTGTCACCTTTCCTTCAATAAGTAAATAGCTTTCACCGATAAGAACCCATTCATCTTGATTTTGTATAACTATTCTTATATCTACTCCTTTATTCAAATCTGTTGTTCCTGATTCTGGAGTATACTCATTTACTTCATATTCTTCTATACTTTCATCAATTGTAAGGTTTTTATCGATTTGTAAATTTTCTTCAGTCATTTTATAAGGAAATTAATTAATGAAAAAATATAATTCTATAATTTTATATATTATAAATATAATATTTCTTGATCAGTAACTGGTTGAGTCGTTAATCGTTTCCGACTAACATAATAAAACTTATAAATTTTAATAGGAGTATATTTAATAGCTTCATCTTTTGGTTTTGTTATTTGTACACCTTCTGTAATTTCCCTAAGTCTATATTCTTGACCTTCTCCTTTTTCTATAACAATTCTAAAATCAAACGGAAGACTTGGAAATAATCCTTCTCTTGGTGGTTGATGAGTATATTGTATTTGTAAACCGGGTAAGATCTCGACTGGATTGGAGTATTCACTAATTATTCTTCCTTCAATTATTAGTGTTGATCCTAATGGGGGTTCATCAATAATTTTCTTATCTTCCTCAAATTCAGTATTAAAATAAAGAAATCCTCCTACAGTGGCTTTACAATTAAGATAATACCGGTTGTTGTCTTTTATCAAAAGTACAGGTCCTTGCAAAGTTACAGGAGTAAAACTTCCAATCATTGTTCCAGAATTAAATATTTTTAATACGGTGTGATCAGTTCCTTTAGTAGAAACTGTTATTGTGTTTAATTGAATATCAATATCCCACTCATATTTTTTAGGTAAAGGAATCCATTTCAACACCGGATGGTGTAAAAATGTTAACGGTTTATTTTCTATCCATCCACTATCTAAAACACCAATAGCAGATGGCACTTCAGCTCTATTATATACACCCTTTTGATTTAACTGGAAGCAATATAACTTATTTTCACCTTCCTCATTAAATCCTTCTACATTTTCTAAATCATCCAGATTTATAGCATAATTTCTTAATGGTTGTATGTTTGTAGATGGGTCATCTCCCATTAAACCAAATTTATCTACAGGCATTTTAATAGAGAAAAAATTATATCTTGAAAACTTCTACCATCAGTAAGTTCTTTTAAAACATATAAGCATAAATGTCCACAAATTACTGTATTAAAAGGTTGTATTTGAGTTGTATCATATTCTCTATCTCCTGGTTTTTCTCTAAGATAATCAATCATTTCCAATGGAGGTTGAATTCCAAAACTGTCAAAATATATCTTATCATTATTATTTTTATACCATGCAACCCAATGTGTTCCTTTTGTTTCATCTGTTAGATCGCCATCTAAATTCATTATTCCACATTCTTTTTTTCTTGGTTTTTTAGGAAGTTCTGTCCTTATGAAAACTCCTCTAAAATTAGGCATTTTTAACTTCTTAACAGAATCTAATAATTGAAAATTAGAAAGAGGTTCATTTGGTAAAGTTATATTTCCTACTTTTATAGACATTTTTAAATATATAAAATAGATCAAGCTAAAAATGTCTACAAATCTTTATTGTGTAAAATGTAGAAAGAAAACAGATACTATTGATTTAATACAAACTAAAAGTAAAAACAATCGAAATATGTTACGAGGAAAATGTGTTGTATGTGGAACTGTAAAAAATAAATTTATTAAAGCATCTGAAGTCAAAGGGGGAAACTTAAATTCTTTAATTAACAAACTACCAATTGAATTGCATTTACCTGGTCATAATTTTACAGGACCAGGAACTAATTTAAAGAAAAGATTAAAAGATCCTTATGGAAATCCACCAGATTTATTCCTCAATCATGGAGTAAACCAATTAATAGAGTAGATGAAGCAGCAATGCATCATGATATTTGTTATTTACAAAATGAAGATAAGAAAACTAGAAATGAAGTTTGTGATAAAAAGATGTTACAAGATCTGAATATTTTAAATCCATCAATCAGAGAACGAATAGATAAAGGAATTGTTGGTAATATTATTAAAGCTAAAGTAGCATTAGGTCTTGGAGTAAAAAAACCACTGAGAAATTAAAGAATATATTTTAAATTCAAATAAAATGGAAGAACAAATTCTGAATGAAATTGCTCATCTGTTGAATGAAATTAAATATTTAATATCTGAAGATAAATTAAGTGAATTTAAGAAAACAGTAACCCAATTTGAGACAACGGAACGCAAGCGGTAAAAAAAGACAAAAAGATTCCGGTTGATTTAGAAAAAAATATTATTTGAAACTATTAATTATATTAGTAATGAAGAATTATATGATGAAAGAAACAAACTTGAAAAGGACATTAAAAATATTGATATTAATTGTAATGATATTCAGACTGATATTAAATGTATTGATATTAATGAAAAGGAACAAATTGTTTTTGTCTGTAAAAACATTTTAATTTATTTAGATATTAATAAGAAAAGAAATAAAAGATTTTATTATATTGTTGGTTCTTATTTTACTATACTGAAATCAAAATTTAAAACAGAAAAAGAGTTTCTTACTTATGCTAAAATAGAATTTAATAGAAGATCGACAACTCTGAAAGATTATATACGTTTTTATAATGCTTGTAAACAGTATGAGCAAATTTTATTTTGTAATTTAACATATAGGGAAATTATTAAAAATTATAGTGAAATTATTGAACTGTTAAATCAGGTAAAATAATCAGGTGCAAGGGGGTCGATAGTCGACTACTAAATTATTGTTTTATAAAATGACTTCTTTTCTAGAATATACAAAAAATTATACTTCTCAAGTAAATGAAAATATGAGAATAAATTAAATAATAAAATAAAAGAATTAAGATAATAATTGTGAGTATTACATTATATATAAACAATTTAATTTATTGCTCTGCGAGCTTTCGACTGTATTTTGAAATTATAAGATTTATTTTTTTATCTATTTCATTATATATTTTTACAGTATCCATTTTTAGTCATTGAAATTTCAGACTCTTCTAGTAGAATTTTTTTTTTATCCCACTTCCTCTTGGAAATAATTGTCCTGCTAGAAGTTTTATATCTTTATTATTTTCACTAACACTCCGTTCTTGTGTTTTATTTGAAGGAGGAAATATTTTATTTATAACTTTCTCACTAGCTTTATTACCTAATTCTGTTGCGGTTTTTTTACCAACATTTACAACTACTTCCTTTGCTGCATCTTGCACAACTTTCGAAGTAAGAGTAGATAACAAACTGTCAAAGAATCCTTCTCCTTTAAAATATTTTTTCCTATTATTTTTTTTTATAATTAAAGGCATTTTTAATATTTTAATTTTGATCTTTATAATATTTATCATATTGTTCTTTATCAATAATATCTCTTTGAAAAAGTTCGTCTGTTATAGCATTCATCTCAGTAACAACGCTACTATTACCATCTTCTTTACCTGCTTTTTAGAGTTCAAACTTTTCTAATAATTTATCATCACTTAGATCTTCAATAGATAATTGTTTTTGAAGATATTCATCAAGAATTTCTTCTCTTATTGGTTTTATGATATTATTATATTTATTACCTTTACCTGGTTTTGCTTTTTTGGTATTTGAATCATTTTTAACCCATAAAGCCTCAGTTTTAAAAAGGATTTCTTTATATGTATTTATGTCTTCTTTTGTATAATTTTGTGGTTCTTTACTAGTTATTAATTGTAACAAACCTGGAGTTCCTATGTATTTCTTCTCATCTATTATAATATCACTATTCTTATCAATTATAACCTCTTTATTTCCTATAAAATATTTACCTCCAGAATCATATAATCCAAAAGCTGTATCACCCATTTTTGATCCTTTTGTTGCTAACGATAATATTTGTGGATCTTCTAATGATAATTGTTTTGGAGTTATTCTAGTAATTTCAGATATTGCTTTTTGAGTAGCTGTAAAACCTTTTTCTGCAACTTCAGCTGCTTTTTGTTGACTTTCAGTTATTGGAGCAAACACTTTGGAAAACTCTCTTTTCATTTCAATATCTCCAAGTCTTTCACTCATATTATTAAATTGAATATTTCTTTTTGTTTGAAGATAATCTTTAAACATTTGTTCTCTTTTTATAGGATCTGTAATATTTAAAAACATTTTTAATAATTAATTTTAATTTTTAATTTTATACTTAATTCTACTTTTTTGATTCTTCTAAAAAAGTTTTTAATTTATTTATTAAATCCTGTTTTTCATTTGTATGATTCTCAATATTTTTTGCTGTAGTTATGCGATCATGATGTTTTATTGCTTCTTTCATATCTCTAAATTTAATTTCTTCTTCTAAAATTAATTTAAATTCTTCTTCAGATATTTTCCCATCTTCAAGTGATTTAGAAATATGATTATGAATTGTATTAAGTTTTGATTCTGATAAAATTAAAATCTGTCTATGTTTATCAGCTTTATGTTGTAATTTTTTATTTATAAATTTTATTATAATACTTCCTGCTCCCATTCCTAATGCAGCAATTTCCATTCCTAAAACTATTGGAGCTGCAACAATTGTTGTTAATAATGTAACTCCTGTAACACCAAGACATATTGAAGCAGTGGTTAAAATTGTATCAGTAGCATTTTTAGCAGATAATACTTTTGTATATTTTTTTAATGTCTTTCTTCTATCGTCTTTATTTTTTTCAAAACAATTTTGTATATCTAATATTTTTTGTATTCTATAACTGTTGTCTTCTATTGTATTTTCTGGTGGTGCTGTTGGAATTGGAGGATAAATTCTTTTCTCCATTTTTAATAGATTAAAATAAAACATTAAGTAATGGTATATTTTTAACTAAATCACCTAGAAATCCATTACCATTGTAAATATTTCCTTCTCTTGCTAAATATAAACCATCACCCTAAGATTCTAATCCACTTCCTTTTATATGCGGTAAATAAAGATCTTTTCCATCAGATTCAATTTTACAAACACATCCTCCTCTGCTTAAATACAAACCATTCCCTATGGTAGGACGAAGTCCATTCCCTATTAGTTTTTGAACCGCACTAGAAGCTAATCCTGTTAATGCACCAATACCTAATGATTTTGCTATAGCAGGAACAGCTGTTCTTAATAAAGGTAATACCATAGCAGCCAATGCAGGAAGAAATCCTCCTTGTATTTTCATGTTATATTTAATTTGTTTTCTACTCAGAGTAATATCAGCTCCTTTATTTTGAGACAATGCTTTATCTAATTTATTTATTTGTCTTTGTGTTAATGCTAATACATCATTACCTATTTCTGTAATTCTAATAGTAACCGGTGTTTTATCTTTCACAGCTTTTTGTATGTTATCTTTTTGATTGTCGGTAATATTTACTTTTACTTCTTCGTAAGCCATTTTTTAAGAGTGAAAATTAGATGTCTCTTAAATGAAAACCTAACGTTATAGTTTCCCCTCGTACGTTTAAAGTATCATTAATTTGATCTGTAATTGTTATCTTGAAATCTTTTATAGTTTTATTAGAAACAGGAAGATATATTGGGTTTGCTGGGGGTCTTAATTATTTTATAGCCAGGAGATACATTAGGAAAGAAACTATAAATTACGGGATACGTCTGACCGTTTATTATACTCCCTGTGATTATATTCAAATGAATTAAAATACTGTTAACACTAAGAATGTTTATAATATGTTCTGATTCATGAGTACCTGCACTGTACTCCTTAGGATTAAAACCAAGTAAACTAGCTAGTGTATTTTTCTTTCTAAAACTTACTTTGTAATTGGGTTTAATAGTTAAAATAGTTTTTAAAGTATTATTATTTGGAGTTATTGTTATTGGAGGATTTTCAGTATCTCCTATAAATTTTTGGATGTTTGCATTTAAAGCTTTTATTTCATAAGCACCTTCTGGTATTACTATTCTCAACCATGTTTTACCATTGTCTTTTGAATATTCAAATAGATGATTATCTTTATTATTATTAGGGAAAGAATAATATGTTTCTAAATTAATTAATGCAATCTCATAATTTTTATTTCTGTCGAGTTCTGGAGGGGGATCAAATTTAGTATTAAAGTCTGTTTTATTATCGGATACAATGATTTGAGTAGACCATTTATGTCTGGTATTTTTTTCTATTTTATTTAAAATTTCTTCCATTTTAAGAGAGTAAAGATTATAGTTCTCTGGAATTATCCTCTGGAAAATAAAAGGTGTCTAATTTATCTCTATATTTTCCATTATATTTATGACTAGAATTATCTATAACTAAGAATCCGTATGGTTTTTCCCAGCATATTTTACAAAGTTTTTTAAACTCTTCTAGTGACATATCAGTGCTCACATGATCATTGTAAATATGATTAAGATTTTTTGCATCTTGTTTGAATAAACATATGAAATTAGCATTTTCTCTGATAGTTTGTCTTGGTAATTTGAAATAATTTTGAGCTAAATAAAAACAATCAACATTACTATGTCTTCCCCTGACATAATAATCCTCACATTTGTTTTGTTTTTCTTATAAAAGATCATAAAATATCATGAGGTTTTTATCTGTAGATTTAAGATCTCTGGGGTCAGGTACTTCATCTGCATTTTCATAAAAACAACATTTTATTGGTGTTTTGGAGGAAGCAGATTGTTTTCCAGTTTCTTGCAATAATTGATGTGGTGATACACCTGTACCAATTATATAATCTTTATTTTTAAATACTTGATGTAAAATTTCTTTTGGTAATCTTTGTTCAAATCCTGTTTTAATTATTTTATATTCTGGCTGAAAAAGAGATTTTCCAAAGACTTGAAGATTTTCATAATCTAAGAAATCCTTTAGAAGTAGATTTAAAAGTAAATTAGTTTTTCCACAACCTGATCTACCAACAATTAAACCCCTTATACTTCTAGGTAGTAGAAAATTATTATTTCTGTTTGATGTGTTTTCATTCCATGAGAATTCTTCAATACTCATTTTTAAAATGAATAATTTTAGAACCACTGATTTACATATTTTAATTTGATACTATTTTGAATCATTTCTGATGGTAAATAACGTTTTTATAACAATTTTAAAATTGGGGTCTTTTTTAATATAAAAGTTTTAGAACCATTGAAGACATTTCTTTCTCATATGTCGCGTGATAAAAACGTCATTTCTCATAACCCATTTCTTTTGTAATGACGTTTTATGATATTAACAACTGACTCTGGTTTTTTCTCAACACTAAAGAAATTATTTTAGAGTGTGCGTTGAAGCGTGACGGTGTGTTCACCTGGTCTGTTTATTCATTTCAGCCTGACTAAACTAAAAGTGCAAAAGACGAATGATTTCGTGTTTTGCACTTTAGTGAAACTATGGTCCACATCTTTTTTTATTTGCTGTATTTCAAATTCTTCGTTGCCAAAATCATTTCGGGAATTTACGATTATGTTTGGTGGAGTTCAAAATTATTATTATTTCATATTATTATTATATTATTTTATTCTTTATTATTTTGTTAATATACATCTTTTAAATTTAATAAATTAATATTTTTGTTTTAATTATTTGATTAAATACATAGTCACTTCCCCCATGTTCAATATCACATACCCATTCTGGAAAATTGTTTGTAACATAATCATAAACGTCATGAAACTCATCCATTGATCTTATATTGTACGGCCCTTTGTAGTATTCCGTTTTATAAACTGATGGGGTGTTAAATTGTAATGTTATCACAAAATTTAATTTAATAGGTTTATCAGATTCTTCAACTTTATCTCTTAAAATATTAAAAATACGATTAAAATATGTGTATATATCATTATCTTGAATATTATCAATAATATATTTTTTTACTACTTTTTTACTTGTCATTTTTTAAGAGAACATTTTTAATATACTTATTTTCTTCATAATATTTTTTATGATAATCAGGATTTCTAATTATAAATCTATTAAAAGATTCTTTATATTTTTCTTTGTTATTTATATAGTGATTTTGTTTTCTAGTTTTATCACATTCTTTACATCTTCCTCTATGACCATCGGGACATGTTTTTTCTTTAGCAAAGAAGTGAAGAGGTTTATTAATAAAACAAATGTTGCAAGATTTACTCATTTTAAATAAGGATAATTTTTATATATGTTAATTATTGATAACAGTATAATGTTATAGTAGTGTTATAATATAGGGGATTCAGGCAATATACTTTTTTAAAAATATTTTTTTTTCAATAACCGAAGGGTACTGAGGTTAAGAGAAAAAAAAATATTTTTAAAAAAGTATGTGGCCTGATCCCCTATATTATAACACTACTACTCTCTTTTTCACAACAGTTTGGCAGCATTTTCTTGGTAAATATATTTTCTATCCTGCAAAAGGCTGCCTTTGTCATAGAGATTCTTATTCTAATCCCCAAAGGCACCTTCCATAAGATATTATGACTATTCCGAGATTGTTGTACCGATTAACTTGTTTAAGAATTTCCGCATTTACTGATATATTGGCGATGGTGATATTGTGTGTTCACAGTCTTCTGTCTCTCGTGCATCCAATCATTTCTAATAACGACGTTTCTCCATGCCATAATGTCAGCTTGTCTCTCTAGATCTCCATCTGCCTCTCTTCCCCTTCAGCCTCCCGCTGTGATAACACACTCCAGCTTTCCTCTTCTCGTAACATGTTCAAAGAATGTGGCTGTCCTCTTCTGATGCGTATAACTAGTTCTCCTTTAGTTAACTTCTTTCAAGTTATCTTCATTTCTCTTTCTGTCTGTCCATAGTGTTCTCATCATATTCTATAAAACCACATCTCCGCAGCTTCCACATCTTTCCTCACTTGTTTGTTCATTGTCCATCATTTGTTTCCACACATCAGGACTGGCTCAGTACAGCTCTAAAGAACTCTGCTCCTCACCACGATGGACAACGATAAATTACAGAGAATATTCTTTATCTTGTGACACGTTGCTTTTGCTTGGGATTTTCTATAATTAACTTCCTTAATGAGTCGTCCATCTGCAGTTATTAAAGCACCTAAATAATTAAATACACTGACTTGTTTCGGAATAGTTCCATTCACTTTGATATTTAATGTGGGTATACTATATTTCTTTGTAGTAGCCGTTACTTCTGTTTTTATTTTTCATATTAGTTTACTGTGATATTATGTTCCACACAACACACACACACACACGCACGCACGCACGCACGCACGCACGCACACACACACACAGATAGACACACACACAGACAGACAGACACACACACACACACACACGCACGCACGCACGCACGCATATTCATATCATATATATATTTGAAAAAAAAATCCTAACCTGCACAGTTCGCGGCGACTGCACTAGCCAGGCGGCTTTAATACCTTGGGCTCAAAGACCCCTCTGCCATATACCGCAAGATACTATATTGGCAGTAAATGACATTTGTTTTATATGAAGCACACCTCTCATGATAGGCTGGTGTTGACCTACTTCATTATCAAGTTTTATGGCAGCTTGTTGTTTCATTGTTTCCAATATATAAAATGTCTTTCGCAAGTCTGAGATCTTTCACATCTAAGTGTAGATTTGCAAGCATAATTTTCATGGCGGCATGTCTTATTTCATCGGAAGCATTTGTGTAGCCAATAAAGCAAAAATGTAAGTCTTAGATTTCACTTCTATCGAAGGCTTACTCGTTAACTTATATCCTTTTTTTGTTCATGTTCTTTGAAATATACAGCATTTGTTTTACCTTGCCTTCTACAAATCCCTATTGCTGTCTCCCTATTTTCAGTTGTATTTTCTTCCTAACTCTATGCATGATGGCGCGTGTCAAAATCTTTGTTCTGTGGCTCATTATGCTATTTGTTTGCTTTTGATAACATTGCAAATCTCCTGATTTCATTGGAATTGCATTTAAGATGGGTTTATATAAGTCAAGAGGCATGGCTCCAGTATCTTATACTGTGTTCAGCAGCTTGGTGACCTGGTCTATTCCATATTCTTCTAATTTCTAAGGCTTTGACAATTTCTGTTGTGATGTTGTCTGGATTGCGGTTCTTGTCAGTTGTCATACTGTTAAGACCATTCTGAACTTCCATCTTTAAAATTGGTGGCCCTTCATTATTATACCAAATGTCATATTGTTCCTCACATGGATCATTTTAAACGTGTTGCACGTATTCAGGCCATGTATTTTAAATCCTATAATTCTTCTTCTTCTTCTTCTTCTTCTTTCGTTCGCCTGAAATATGCTTATAACTGCAGTGTTGTCTCTTGTATGAATCCAACAGTCTTTTTTAGTTCATTCAGCGGTCCATAGAGTTTATCTTCCACTGTTGTCTCTCTAGGCCAGAAGATATGTTGTAGTTTGGGCAATCCTGGAGTATGTGTATACTTGTTCATTATGATTGTTTTTCCTTCTTTGGTATTCAGTTAACCAGTTGATGTGTGGGTTCTTTTGTTATTAAGGTCGTTAATTCTGTTGTATATTTGGTATTTCGGGTGTTTCGTTGTTTTTCCATTTCTTTGTAGTATGCTCCAAGACATGCTTCATTTGCCTCTTCGCATAATGTTCTTATGTTTATTTGAGGTCTCCATATTTTTAACGGTTAGTTTTCTTTTTCCTTCTTTTTTTTTCCCCCATTCCTTATAACATGTCTTCGGTAATCCATTTCTTATGGCCTGTTAATTTTTAATTTTGGAATAGTTTAAACCTATCTGACTGAGTTCTTCAATATTTCCCATTGGTCATTGAAATTTTGACATACAATTTCTAGATCAGACAATGTATCAAAGCTGCTCTTTATTCGTATGATGAAGTTATATTTATCTCATCTTTCTTAAGTGTACATAGATACAATTTTATTTTTCTTGGTGTATATTTGACCTTCTTTAACTATATGTGTATACTGCCAACATGTACCCTATCCCTATAACCACTGCAGCAGTCTGCATTCGGCAGTGTTTGCTACTTTTGAAGCATTTCCATATTTTCTGCTCATGATGATTTGGTCACTCTTGTTACTGATATTATTTAAACACAGAAGCCAGAAACATTATGTTGCAGGATTTATTGCCTGGCATATTTTAGCTGCATCTCGTCAGGTGCAGACTGCAGAGTTCTATATCCTATAAAGTGAATAATACTTAAGCTGAAATAATTAATACACATATATCAGGTAGTGTTAAAACATAATATTGTTCTGATATTACTGACAGGACTCTTCTATGTCCATAATCTTCTTGAATGTTGTTGATACCCGGTGGTTTCATCAATTACATCGTATTCTTGTTTACCTACTTTTCATAATTACACCCTGTGCAACCATTCTGGTTTGGAACTTTAGCATTAAAATCACACATTATGAAATACATTTTTGAATTATTGCACTTATTCAAGGCATTGTCCATGTGACTATACAATTTATGTTTCATGTGCTTGAATGGTGTTGACACAAAAATGTCTGCCAGTTAACTTTACCAGCAATATTCTATCTGCGAATGCCCAGCATCCTATAATAGATATTGATCTTTCCTAATTTATAATAAGTACTACATCTCTTTGTTGTTTCTCTCCCCTAGAATGGATATTTTTTATATAGTGCGTTCACAAATGTTTGCCCTCATTCAACTTTAATTTTATTTTAAAGTATCTGTTGCATCGTTAGAAATATTTTTTCTACCGCCGTATATTTACTACCACTCAATGAGAGGTCCAAGGGCAACTGGAAAGCGGCGACATTTCTTTGATGTTTTGGCGAGAATGTATTGAATTCACACTAACAAACTTACAGTAATGCAAGTCATTTCGGGTACGGCAAGGCATGTGTGACGTGCTTCTCATAAGGAAATTGCCGTGCACCACGGATAATATTCATTATTGAAACAATAATGTTTCCATGTGAAGACGTAATACATTTTATAATATGCACTTCATCTCTGACCCATAAATTGCATATACACTTCATAACATGCACTTCATCTCTGACCCATAAATTACATTTTTTTTTCATATCCTTTACAGGACATCGCTGTCAACACCAGCATCTTTCAGCTGTATGTTGATTTCTTGGCAAGATTACGCTCAGTAGTTTGCCATTGCTTTCTTAGCGGCCGGCTCACATACCCCGTAAGTTACCGATGCGATTCGAACCACTGCTGATTCTCACCGGCATCACGTTACCGACGAGAGTATACGAGATTACGGAGAAAAGTCATAACCTCTAAGCCACGAAGCCGGCATAAATTACATACCGCATATAAATAAACAACGAGATCTTCTTTACAATCTCGAGAACAATTTTGTGTGTGTGGGGGTGTACATAATGATAAGGTTATGTGCTAAATATCATTTTCCCTCAGTTTAGGGGGGGGGGGGGGCAACAATTGTGAACGCACTACAATTACCAAGGTCTAATAGTATTCAATCAATCAATCATGTGCCATGCCGGAAAGCGTGGGCGGTCATAATTCGCCATTTCACTCGATCACCAGAGTCGTGGATCAGCTCAGTGTTCCTGTCTCGTCCATGCCATGTGGCCAAGCCATCCAGGTATTTTCCTCTCGGTCTTCCTCTTGGTCTGTTCCCTTCGATCTTGCCAGCTGTCACTAAGTTCTTGTCCATTTCTTCTTATAACATGTCCAAAAAATTTTGATTGTCTACGTCTAATTTCTCTAATCAATCTACGATTTTCATTTGTCTCTTGTAGTACTTGGTCATTGGTTTTTCTATCTGTCCATGGTATTCTTTGCATTTTCCTCAGAAACCACATTTCTGCAGCCATCAGATGTTTTTCAGCTTGACTGCACATAGTCCAAGTTTCACATCCATACAAAAGAACAGGCTCTATGTATCCCCTCAACACTCTTTTTCTCGTTTCAATTGACATCATTTTATTGGTCAGAATGTTTTTCATCTTGCTAAAGGCTACTTTCGCAATGGCGATTCTTGTTCTAATCTCTTCAAGGCATCTGCCATCAGATGTTATAACTGTTCCGAGATAATTGAACCGATTCACTTGTTGAAGAATATTCCCATTTACTTGTATATTACATTGTGGTGCTTCGTTCTTCCTAGTGACGACCATAACCTGTGTCTTTCTACAATTTAATTCCAACCCCAGCTGCTCACTGTGTACAACAACAGCGTCTACTAATTGTTGCAGATCCTGTGCATTGTCTGCAATCAATACTGTATCATCTGCATATCTAATGTTATTTATGTTTCGTCCTCCAATGCTGATTCCATTTAGGTCTTCTACATTTCTGAAAATATTTTCACTGTATAGGGAAAAAGATCTGGAGACATTACACATCCCTGCCTAACCCCTCTCTTAATAGGTTGATATTGTCCTACTTCATTATCAATCCTTATGGCAGCTTGTTGTTTCCAATATATGTTTTTTATAAGTCTAATGTCTTTCCCATCAATTTGTAGATCTGCAAGCATATCCACAATGTTGACATGTCTAACTCTATCAAAAGCCTTTGTGTAGTCAATAAAGCAAAGATGTATATCCTTGTTTACTTCTCACATGTGTTAGGTTAGCGAGCCAATTTTACTAAACGTCAAAAACAGTAATCCGTTATCACCTGGTCTATGTTCTCGCTATAAGCAAGGCTACGATCAAAACGTATCCCGGGGTAATTAAATGCATGCGTTCTTTCCACAGTCTCTGAACACAGATTGACAGTTGATGTTGGTGTGTTGACAATATGATTATTCAAAGAGAACCATGTCATTGTTGCCTTTGTTGTGTTGACCATTGCACCAGCATCAGCACACCAAGTACTTATGCGATTGTGTTCGATTTGCTGTTCCACAGCAACCTGATCTCTATCCTTACCCTGACGATACACTAAAACATCGTCGGCTTATGACAATGTACTCTCCGGTCCAGTGATCTGCTCACTGGTGATTCTCACTGTGTAGGCGTTGAACAGCACCGGAGATAATGGTGAACCCTGTGGTAGGCCAGGATATATTGTTGTTGGTTCCGAAGTCCAACTGCCACATCTAAAACCTACTTTCCGTTGGAAGAGGGCTGCAACGATCCAACTAAGAAGGAACGGACTTTTCTTGAGTTCAAGAAGCTGAAGCATTAGAAAATCCAATGGTACTCTGTTGTATGCGTCCTCTAGATCAATCGCTGCAGCAAAAGTTTAAATGCCTGAGTGGAAACCTTCATAAACATCAAGGGCAAAAACTGCTGCATTGGTCTAGGTTTCTCTTTTGGGACGGTACCCTCCCAGGGTAGGTGGGAAAACACCTTGCTTCTCTAGCTGGCTTAATATTTTCCTGGCAATTAACTTCTCCAGCAGCTTGCCTATTGTATTCTGCATGGTCATTACTCAATATCCTGAATTTTTGTGTAGTCTTTGCCAGGCTTCGGCAGGGGAATCAGATAGCTTTGTAACCACTCCTCCTTGATGCTAGCACTCCTTATACTGTTGTTGTACATGTCTGCTAGTTTCTCTAGCTCGTTGTCGGTACACTTATTGATTTCGTCACATCTTATGCCATCTGGCTCTGGGGCGCTGTTTTTTGGTCGTCGAAGCACATCCTTGATTTCTTTCATTGTCACTGTGTCTTCAGTCGAAATGTTCTGGGTCTTACACCTGTCTGAGGTGACCTCCTTGGCAAGATTTCAGCCTCTCATGTCTGCCTGGTTGCTCTGCTATAGATAACGTTCGACACACACACACACACACACACACACACACACACACACACACACACACACACACACACACACACACACACACACACACACACACACACACACACACACACACACACACACACACACACACACACACACACACACACACACACACACACACACACACACACACACACACACACACACACACACACACACACACACACACACACACACACACACACACACACACACACACACACACACACACACACACACACACACACACACACACACACACACACACACACACACACACACACACACACACACACACACACACACACACACACACACACACACACACACACACACACACACACACACACACACACACACACACACACACACACACACACACACACACACACACACACACACACACACACACACCACACACACACACCACACACACACACACACACACACACACACACACACACACACACACACACACACACACACACACACACACACACACACACACACACACACCACACACACACACACACACACCACACACACACACACACACACACACACACACACACACACACACACACACACACACACACACACACACACACACACACACACACACACACACACACACACACACACACACACACACACACACACACACACACACACACACACACACACACACACACACACACACACACACACACACACACACACACACACACACACACACACACACACACACACACACACACACACACACACACACACACCACACACACACACACACACACACACACACACACACACACACACACACACACACACACAATAGCAGCAGGAAGTTGTCGTGGGTTATGTCAGAATCTCCATCGCCATCGCCTGTAGGCGACGGACACGCACGACGATTAACCCGGCTGGCAGCTACTACGTAGTTGAGGCCTAGTGGTCAGCGTGACGCACGAAGCGCACGGGGACTAACAGAAGGGCTAACGAGAAACATCGGCGTTAGCTCTGACTGCTTCAGGACTCGAGACAGGACGGACCTGAGAGAAAGTGTTGCGTGTATTATTCTATGCTCTATGTGAGAAAGCCTGTATGCTGAGTAGAGTCTGTTTAGAGACTGAGTGAGTGCTTTGTTCTATGCATTTATGAACTTGTATATTGTATATATGTATTTGCAATGGCATGGTCGCTAGTTGTGAGCGCAGCATTATATGGATGCCGTTGAATATGTGATTAAAGTGTTTCAGTTATGTTGCCGAGAGTTTGAGTACAATCATTCTTTGTGTATGATTGTTTTCACTCCTGTTAGAGAACACGAGCCACTGTTAGTTGAAAGTAAGACCCTGACAGGTTAGCAAAGTGGTGTGACCATAACATTGTTGTACACCTGAGTGTATGGGGGAATAGGTGGCCAGTCTCCCCCTCTCCTTATAGAACGTTGAGAGCTGACATCGAATCCCCTCTCACCGTCTTGTCATTGTCAGCAGTAACGCCCGCTCGTTTATTTTTGCTGGAATATTATCTTTGCTTGCCTTTTCATTCCAACTATTTTTTTTGTAAAATTTAATTAATTCGCTTAGCACATCTCAGAAACATTTCTCATTGACTTTGTGAATGATCTATGTGTGAACATGCAAATTATTCTTTTTGTAATTCAATAGTGATCCATGTGTGCATGTGCAAATTATTCTTTTTTTGTAATTCAACAGTTAATTTCTTTCTATATCAATATCTGTTTTTGTTTGTTTGATCCAGAAATAACTGTTTTTGTCAGTGTCATTCTAATGTCATGGCATTCTTGCGAAAGCATCTTGCCTTACAGCTTGATACAGATGGGACAATCTGGAGTCTTGCTTGGTGCTATGCATATCAATTTTGAGTGTAACACATGTAGGATTCTTGATTTTGCGGTGGTCTTTATCTCCGTGTAGAGAGGTATGCTTCAGTTAAAATATCAAAGGTAAGGAACATCTGTTGGATCTGTTCCCCATAACATGATGATATGATGGGAAACGAGCAGGGGGACAGATTGGCTGGGTCTACACTGTTGGGTGTAGATAAGGCGGATGTGCCAGGGCATTTGGGGATCTTATGTAAAGCGTGGATGAACAGATAAATCATCATAGCCTAAAGATAATGGAGTGGCAGGGAGTGATCATGGAAAGAGACTAAGCCATATGGGATAAAAACCCGACTTTTAAGCGCTCGCTTTAAGCGATCAGAGGTTCTGGCGACAATCGGTACTCAGGGTAAAGGTCAGGCGGTCACATAATAATACTGCAGCTGGTACCATTTGTACTGGGACTCTTCGATGGCTGTTGAAGGTGAGGCAAAGCACGTATGGGAATGTCATGAGTACTGTGATGTCGGCTCTTGCCTCAACGCAACTGAATATCATGATACCATATATTTCAACCAAACTGTTCAAGTTAATGCATTAAATGCGCTTAACAAGTGAAAAGAAATAGAAATTGAAAGACATACCAAACATTTTACCAAAGAAAACACTTTATTTAATTGCTGGTCTCACGGTTTGCAGTGTTTCATAAAAAGTACTCGTATTAGGTCTTTTAGAAATCTAAACAAACAACTATTGCCATCTTGATCAAACACGAAAGGTGGCTTTGTTCCATGCAAGAACATGTTATATGTTATAGTCAAGCCACAACAGCCTTTAATTATGCATTACTTAAATGTCCTTTTCAACAAAAGTGTCCGGTAGCAGGAAACTGCCGTGGGTATATTAAGTGTTAGAACCATCACATGGTGTAGCCTCGAGTCCATGCAGGAATAGACCGCCATTCCTTCCCTCCTGTAACGAACGTGTAGATCTGACACTGAACACTATGTAAACAATATTGGAACTGTGCTTCAGTGCTAACGTTTATCAGAAGTATCCGTGGCTGGCTTTTACCTTGTGACTCTTCTACTTTAGGGTGTAAACATAGAGACAGGGTCGCTCTATCAAGGAAAGTACTTTTTTTTCCACACTCTCTGTTACTGCGATCTCCAACTGTTGTTGATTTTTTGTATGTTCATCTTAGTAGTTAATTAAAACAACGAATTCTGTGCAGACATAATGTTGCTATAACAAACACAATTTTCCAAGATATAAAGTGTCTAGCATACACAGACAAACAATTCAATATCATCTATTGTTCAAGTTAGTTGCATATCCTTTACAGGATATAGCATTCAACCCCAGCATGGAGGTCAGCATGGCCGAATAGATAAGAACGCGTGATTTTAAACAGCCTGTGTGCTGATGCCCAGGTAAAGGGTTCAACCCCAAGACCTAACAGTTGAACTAAAATGTTGACCTCTCGTCCTTAACAAGGGGACGTAAATTACAAGTACAAGTCAGAGTGGGTTCCCCTGATGGCGAGGGACACTGTTAATAGGGAAAGCTAATCCACACGCATAATTCAGGCCAGTACTACTAGATGTAGTGTGTACTGACTACGCTTGAATTCAAAACCAGCGAACGCAAAAAAAGCATTATTTGGCTGTTTGTGATTTCTTGGCAAGTTTACGTTTAGCAGTTTGCTATTGTTTACTGAATGGCCGGCAATCATACCGTTGAATGAAAATCAGCGCAAGGCGGTCTGATGACAAATTGCCTGCAGCTGTGTTTCTAACGCGGTATGTGGGATTACAAATTGCTTCCGTAACCCCTTCGCCACTGAGACGGCAGCATCTATTGTAGGTCATCTAAATATAGCAATCATCCCTTGGAAAACCACACATCCCGTCTCTGAAATCACCGCTGCTTTCATGCACTGATAGTGTATGCAAAGATACAGACACATTCAAACAACACATTGAATGCTGATTATTCTGGCATATGTCTATAGAAAGAAAGAGACAAGCAGCGTTCTTTGATCATATCATGAGAAGCGAGGCATTGGAAAACGTGATGACTGGAAATAGCAGCAGTAGCAGATGTTGTGGCTGATGGGGAGACATGTCGCTGGTTGGTCTAAGATGGAGATATGGAGGAAATCATGCATATCATTGGTCAGAACAGCAAAGAGCGAGATCTGTGACCAACACCTACGCCATGTGGCCAGGCGCATGATAATGTTTATAGAGAAAGCTTTGACTACACTTCATGCTCAGGTACCAGTGTACATATGTATAATAATGCAAGCTAGACATTACTCTTTTATTAAAAGTCATCACACGTTACCAACAGTATATAAAGTTTTAACCAGTAAATTAAACATGGGGCCGGTGATAGCGATAATTGCTTTTATCATTTCTTTAAACGTTGGCTTGCTTTGAACTCAAGCGTAGCCCATATACATATTACTATTTCTTGTGCACTTGACTGAATTTTGCGTGTAGATTAGCTTTCTTTATTCCATCCATCCACCATGTGCCATGCTGATAAGTGTGGGCGGTCATGTTTTGCAATTTCATTCGATCACCAGAGTCGTGAATCAGCTCTGTGTTACTTTCTCGACCATGCCACGTGGCTAGGCCATCCAGGTATTTACTTCTCGGTCTTCCCCATGGTCTCTTCCCTTCGATCTTGCCAATTGTCACCAAGTTCTCAAGGACAATTCTTCTCATAACATGCCCACAGAATTTTGACTGTCTACGTCTAATGACTCTGATCAGTTTACGATCTTCATTTGTTTCTTGAAGGACTTGTTCATTGGTTTTTCTGTCTGTCCATGGTATTCTTTGCATTTTCCTCAGAAACCACATTTCCACAGCCATCAGATGTTTTTCAGCTTGACTGCCCATTGTCCACGCTTCACATCCATACAAAAGTATAGGTTCTATGTAGCACTTTAACACTCTTGTTCTCGTTTCAATTGATATCTTTTTATTGGTCAGTATGTTTTTCATCTTGCAAAAGGCTACCTTCGCAACGGCAATTCTTGTTCTAATTTCTTCACGGCATCTCCCATCAGATGTTATGACTGTTCCGAGATAACTGTACTGATTCACTTGCTTAAGAATGTGCCTATTTACACGTATATCACATTGTGGTATTTCCTTCTTCCCAGTGACGACCATAATCTGTGTCGTCTTACAATTCAATTCTAACCCTATTTGTTCACTGTGTGCAACAACCACATCTACTAAATGTTGCAGGTCCTGTTCATTGTCTGCAATTTCCTTATTACCAGTGTCCATATCCACCAGGAGAACCCACTCCGACTTCAGAGTTATTTATAATTTACGTTTCCAAGCCAAGGACGAGAAGTCAACATTTTAGTCCAATTCACCGGTTTAGGGGTTGAAACAGTTATTTCAGCATCAACACACCGGATGTTTAAGACTAGCTACGCTGACCTCCTACTACTATCGTTTTGCTGGAACCTTTCATTCTGTTTCTTGCATTTCGCCAATAGCATCTAGTAGTTTAACAGCGGCTGTTATAAAGTTGTCAGCCTGTAGGTAGAGAGAAACAAGTGAGATATGTCCATGTAAGAGACAAAATATGATTCACTCATCAATTATTGCGTCACTTCATGTATGCAGTACACACTTATAAGAAATCTACTCCCATATCGCCTACACCAGTTTTAACATATTTGGTCAAGAAAACTGTTAAAAAAATGAATAAGAAAATATAAATGTGCTGGTTTACACTGGTAAACAGGGCGTGGAGATTTGACTACACAGTGGAAAGTACACGGGTTTGAGTTCAGCCACCTGTGGACTACGGGAAGGGTGAAGTAAATTCTCAAACAAGTTATGTTATGTCATGATCTGTTACGTCCCTTGCTTTCTTCTTCTTTCGTTCGCCTGAACTATGTCTATAACTGCAATGCTGTCTCTTGTATGAATCTAACAGTCTCTTTTAGTTCACTCAGCGGTCCATAGAGTTTATCTTCCACTGTTGTCTCTCTAGGCCAGAAGGTTTGCCTGGATATTTTGTAGTTTGCGCAGTATTGGAGTATGTGCTCTGCTGTCTGCGACGCCAAACCACTTGTGCACATGGCTGAGTCACCAATCTTGAATTTTGTATACATGTGGTTGCGTAATCTATTGTGGCCTGTTCTGAGGAGCAGAATAATGTCTCAGTCCTTCGATGCAGCAGCTATCCCGCAGTATTTCTGCTCACTGTTCCCATGAGGAGTTGGTTATGGTATCTCCTCTCTTGACCTCAAAGACGACATTGATGTGCTTGACCGGACTTCTCTCCCTGTTCATGTAGCCGGACTAACATCAGTCTTGTCAGTAAGAGTCCGTACTGCATCAACTAAAACAGCCCTGTCCATGGTTCTCCTTATTTATATTGATGTATTATTTGCCAGCTGGTCTGCGTGTTCATTACTGTTTAGTCTAGCATGTCTGGATGCTTACATCCAGGTGAGTGATGTGAAATGCTATTTCCGAATGCTGTATATATATATATATATATATATATATATATATATATATATATATATATATATATATATATATATATATATATATATATATATATATATATACAATCGAAACTACCACCGCCTGTTCTGCTGCCATGCAAGTGTTCTGGGGGAAGTGGTTATCTCCCTACCTACAATAAAATCCCCACCTCAAGGAGGGTTTGAACGGTGTTGTTTAAACTACACACAACTCTAAGGATGATTCAGTCTCATAGAATTGTAAACCTATTTATCTGGGAAGAAAGTGTGGTGAGACAAGGCATTAATCAACTCACATCATTACACAGCAATAAAACAGTGGTTTAGGTCCATCCCGAAATTCTCTCAAGATTGTAAATACGGCCGTTACGTTAATTCTGATACTAAACATAATGCAATATCTACCGCCATATTGTGGAAATGGGGTCCCATTATGGCGGACATCTTTACAGATCACGTCTAAGAAAATATCGTCAGATGTTAAAGACATAGCTCTCTACTGCCAGGGCAAGGTAAAACAACACATACAGCAGAGGACACGTGTGCATGCCGTAAGGCTAATTGGGTATATGGTGCTAAACTCATATTTTATAGGCGAAAAATAATCACTAGCAAACAGCGAGGTACATTGTTCCATGTCAATATGAACAGGGCACACAAGAACATATCTCTGGCCATCGAACACGAACGTAATAAACTCTACTGTTTTCAAATATACTAATCAGATATACAACAGATTGAGCCTTCCCTAGGTATGTGGACCAGAAAGAAGCATGGATAGGTCAGTCCCTAAAATTTCCACACCTTCACTCCTGTCCAGTACAAGCGTGGCCTAATAAAGATCTTGTCAACCACGCTGGGAGGATATATCATACTGTAGGTACACTGGAGAAGAATATAAAACCTTAAAGAAAACCTTTAATCTAAATTCAATTTGATATATAAATCGTCACTGCCACCCACTCAAACCACCATCTAACGAAACATCGCTCCTCAAACTTCAAGTATCTTCTCAACTAACCATGCGTGGGTACTACGTGATGCAATGTTTATATGACCAGCTCAAATTAACAAATTGGCCAAACGTACCCTCCACAGTTTCAGTTTTGAGATACAAAACCATCCTTACACCAATTATACCAGTGAAAGGACCTCTCTCCTTACGCCAAATCGAAATGCAATTTTCAATGAAAATGTCAGTCCATTTATATAGACAAAATGGAACTACAGTTAAACAAAAGAATAGCATAGCAACCCGAAATCGATAAGGAAACAAATAATGGACAACTCTGGCAATCCAACTAAACCTGCCAACTAAAAGGAACCTAAATCTTCCATACTATGCCACTTAAGAGAATTCGGCCGGTGCCAGACAAACACCTCCAGTGTGCTGTAACGAAAAGATGCCGAGATGTACAGAGATACCCCCTGTGCACTAAATTTATATCATCAAAAAGACATGATAATCTTTAAAATATCTTTGGAAACAGCAAATTTATGACAGTGCGTTTTGTGCATTTCAGCTAAATGCATTAATTGTCATCATTATCATGAACCATGCTAATAAGAAGACAAAGGGAAACAGTAAACTGATAAGAAAAAAATTAGACGTAGGGAAAATTATTTTGGACACGATATAAGAAGATATAAATTACTGAAGTTGGTGACAACTGGCAAGACTAAGGGGAAAAGAACAGGGGGAAGGTAGAGAAGTAAATACCTGGCTGTTGTGGCCACATGGCATTGTCAAGATAAGAACACTGAACTGATCCACGGCTCTGACGATCATGTGAGATGGCGAAACATGACCGCCCTCGCTTATCAGCAGGGCACATGATGATGGTGGTGCCAACAAGCGTGGGCGGTCATGACCACCAGCCTTGCAGCAGCTCCATATTCTTGTCTTGATCATGCGATGTGGCCAAGCCATCCAGATATTTATCTTTCAGTTCTTTGTTCTTTCCCCTTAATCTTGCCAGTTCTCACTAAAATTTCCTGTCCATGTCTCTTCACAACGTGCCCAAGTTTGCATTACATTTGTCAAAACAATTATGGTTTCCTTTTGTTTCTTCTAGGACTTGTTCGTTGTTTTTTTTTTCCTGTCCATCCATGGTATTCGTTGCATTTTCCTCAGATACAACATGTCCACTGCCATTAGATGTGTCTCAGCGTGTCTGCTTATTGTTTGTGTTTCACATTCATGTAACAGTACGCGTTCTGTGTAGCACTTTAACACTCCTTGTCCCGTTGCAGGTGACAACTTGTTATTGGTCAGAATATTTTCCATTTTACAAAATGCAACCTTTGCCATAGCGATTCTTATTCTAACCTCTTCAAAGCATCTCCCTTAAGATGTTATGACTATTCCTAGATAGTTTTACCGATTCACTGGTTTAAGAATGCTCCAATCTACACGGATGTTACTGTATGGCATTACTTTCTTCTTAGAGTTGACCATAGTCTATGCTCTCTTACAATTTAATTTTTATTTTATTTGTTCACTGTGTACAATAATCGCATCTACTAAATGTTGCAATACTTTCATTTTATGCGGTTTTAATATTCATTGAACTCTGCTGTAGTACGTACTTGATGAGATACAGCGAAATATGTCAGGTAATACGAGAAATTATGCAATATATTGTTTTAGTCTTCATTATTCAAAATGCCCAAATGGCAAACGTTATGAAAAACTGTAATGCCAAGAATGAAGATATTTACATACCTGATCACTTTTCCAGATTCGATACCGACACAAATTGACAAAATGTTCACAATTTGAAAAGAGCAGATCGTATCCAAAGTGTCCAAGTAAACCTTTAGCATTCTTCACAATTTCTTCAGGGCTGAGCGGCCTGTGTTAGATAAATGCTCAGTAATATAAACATAAAATATACAGTCTGAAAGTTATATTCACAGGTAAATCTTGTCTCATGGGAGAAAATGTTACTTGGGTGTGAGATGTAGACCTTCACATGTTCCAGATAACAAAACCAAAAAAAAATGTTAGTTGCAAATCCTTTACAGTACACCTCAGTCAACCCTAACGTTTTTGGCTGTTTGTGATTGTTCGGAAAGTTTATGTTCAGTAGTTTGTCAATGTTTTCTGAAAGCCCGGCACTCATACTGTTGTATGAAAACCTACACAAAGCGGTCTGCTGCCAAATGCCCCGTACCTGTGTTTTGAATGCGGTATGCGGGATGGCGAATTGCGCCCATAATCTCTTCACCACAGAGTTGGGATGAGGTGAAATACCCAGTTCCCTTCCTCGTCACATTTCCAGTCTGAAAATTATTTGCACAGCGTCTTATAAGTGTAAAGACATTGATAATATTCCAGTAGAAGCCATAATAGCATGCCAGGAGATGGGGATAAAATGGTTAACAAACATAGTTAACCAGGCATGGCAAGAGAATATACAAGATTGACAAAGGGGCTGCGATTGTATTGTTATGGAAGAACAAGGGAGCAAAACATAATGCAATATATACAGTGACATAACTCTTCTTAGCCATGTAGGAAAAATCTATGCAAAAATTTCAGAACAAAGAACACGAAACAAAATATAACCGATTCTGAGTGGTGCCCGGTTTGGCTTTAGAAGAAGAAGAGGATGCACCGATGCCATTTTTGCATTGAGACAGATGTGTGGAAACTATATAGAATGCAGCAACAACAAAGAGGGACTTTCATAGGTCAAGAAAAAGATTTTGACCGAGTGAATAGAAAGTGCTCGAAGAATCTGAAAGCAGCGCAGCTGTTGGATAACATTATGCTTATGTACCAAAACAGTGAATGCGCAGCTAGAACAATCTCCGGCATGACAAACTGGTTCCGAGTAACATCAGACGTCAGACAACGATGTGTTTTATGACCACTATTGTGCTTACACAAGCAAGATTGCAAGTATTGAAGTACCAGGAATTGGAAGGATGCTGATATTTGCGTATGGTGTCCTTGAGTATAGACAGGGAAAACTCAGAAAGCAAATAGTGCAAGAGTTGCATAAGACAGTAAACAAAGTGATCGACAAGTATACACAGGTCGGCGGTGTTATTAACCCAGATACGCGTCTGTATTATGGTGCTCTCTGGACAATTGTTAAGGCTTACGTTCCAGGTCTCATAATAAATGGTGAAAATGTGAACATAGAGATTAGACAGAGATATTTTGGAATCACTTACTTTTGACAGAAGCCTGTTGTTCAAGGATTATGTAGAAGGAGTTGTTATGAGATCTAAGAAGGGACTTGAGGCGTTGAAGATTATGACAGCAATGGACATGGAGCTAAGAATGGTGTTCATACTCTATAAATATCTGAACAAATAAGGCAGGAAGTACGACATGCGTGTGTCTTGTCACCGGATCTCTTCTCCCTCTATAGCGAAGTAATAATGATAGAGATCAAAGAGAAACCAGGAATAATATTCGAAGGTTATAATTTAAACAATATACGCTATGCAAATGACACAGGATTGATGGTGGATAATGCAAAAGATCTACAACTATTATTGGACAATGTAGTAACAGAGAGTGCAAAGAAAGGACACTCATTGAATATCAGGGGGAAATTTCCCCCTTTTTTTTTTTTTTGTTTTTTGTTGAAAATTGCAAATTTTTTTAATTCTTTTTTTTTTTTTAATTAAAAACCAGTTAAAATTTTTTTTTTTTTTCCTTAATTTTTTTTTAAAATATCTGTTTTTGTTTGTTTGATCCAGAAATAACTGTTTTTGTCAGTGTCATTCTAATGTCATGGCATTCTTGCGAAAGCATCTTGCCTTACAGCTTGATACAGATGGGACAATCTGGAGTCTTGCTTGGTGCTATGCATATCAATTTTGAGTGTAACACATGTAGGATTCTTGATTTTGCGGTGGTCTTTATCTCCGTGTAGAGAGGTATGCTTCAGTTAAAATATCAAAGGTAAGGAACATCTGTTGGATCTGTTCCCCATAACATGATGATATGATGGGAAACGAGCAGGGGGACAGATTGGCTGGGTCTACACTGTTGGGTGTAGATAAGGCGGATGTGCCAGGGCATTTGGGGATCTTATGTAAAGCGTGGATGAACAGATAAATCATCATAGCCTAAAGATAATGGAGTGGCAGGGAGTGATCATGGAAAGAGACTAAGCCATATGGGATAAAAACCCGACTTTTAAGCGCTCGCTTTAAGCGATCAGAGGTTCTGGCGACAATCGGTACTCAGGGTAAAGGTCAGGCGGTCACATAATAATACTGCAGCTGGTACCATTTGTACTGGGACTCTTCGATGGCTGTTGAAGGTGAGGCAAAGCACGTATGGGAATGTCATGAGTACTGTGATGTCGGCTCTTGCCTCAACGCAACTGAATATCATGATACCATATATTTCAACCAAACTGTTCAAGTTAATGCATTAAATGCGCTTAACAAGTGAAAAGAAATAGAAATTGAAAGACATACCAAACATTTTACCAAAGAAAACACTTTATTTAATTGCTGGTCTCACGGTTTGCAGTGTTTCATAAAAAGTACTCGTATTAGGTCTTTTAGAAATCTAAACAAACAACTATTGCCATCTTGATCAAACACGAAAGGTGGCTTTGTTCCATGCAAGAACATGTTATATGTTATAGTCAAGCCACAACAGCCTTTAATTATGCATTACTTAAATGTCCTTTTCAACAAAAGTGTCCGGTAGCAGGAAACTGCCGTGGGTATATTAAGTGTTAGAACCATCACATGGTGTAGCCTCGAGCCCATGCAGGAATAGACCGCCATTCCTTCCCTCCTGTAACGAACGTGTAGATCTGACACTGAACACCATGTAAACAACATCGGAACTGTGCTTCAGTGCTGCCGTTTATCAGAAGTATCCGTGGCTGGCTTTTACCTTGTGACTCTTCTACTTTAGGGTGTAAACATAGAGACAGGGTCGCTTACTCAAGGAAAGTCCTTTTTTTTCCACACTCTCTGTTACTGCGATCTCCAACTGTTGTTGATTTTTTGTATTTTCATCTTAGTAGTTAATTAAAACAACGAATTCTGTGCAGACATAATGTTGCGATAACAAACAAAATTTTCCAAGATATAAAGTGTCTAGCATACACAGACAAACAATTCAATATCATCTAATGTTCAAGTTAGTTGCATATCCTTTACAGGATATAGCATTCAACCCCAGCATGGAGGTCAGCATGGCCGAATAGATAAGAACGCGTGATTTTAAACAGCCTGTGTGCTGATGCCCAGGTAAAGGGTTCAACCCCAAGACCTAACAGTTGAACTAAAATGTTGACCTCTCGTCCTTAACTAGGGGACGTAAATTACAAGTACAAGTCGGAGTGGGTTTCCCTGATGGCGGGGGACACTGTTAGTAAGGAAAGCTTATTTACACGCATAATTCAGCCCAGTACTACTAGATGTAGTGTGTACGGACTACGCTTGAATTCAAAACCAGCGAACTCAAAAAAAAAAAAGCATTATTTGGCTGTTTGTGATTTCTTGGCAGGTGTACGTTTAGCAGTGTGCCATTGTTTTCTGAAAGGCGGCAATCATACCGTTGAATGAAAATCAGAGCAAGGCGGTCTGCTGCCAAATCTCATGCAGCTGTGTTTCTAACGCGGTATGTGGGTTTACGAATTGCTTCCGTAACGCCTTCGCCACCGAGCCGGCAGCATCTATTGTAGGACATCTAAATATAGCAATCATCCCTTGGAAAGCCACACATCCCGTCTCGGACATCACCGCTGCTTTCATGCACTGATAGCGTATGCAAAGATACAGACACGTTCAAACACCACATTGAATGCGGATTATTCTAGAATATGTCTGTAGAAAGAAAGAGACAAGCATCGTTCTTTGGTCATATCATGAGAAGCGAGGCATTTCAGAACGTGATGACTGGAAATATCAGCAGTAGCAGATGTTGTGGCAGATGGGGAGACATGCTGCTGGTTGGTCTAAGGTGGAGACATGGAGGAAATCATTGATATCATTGGTTCAGAACAGCAAGGAGCGAGATCTGTGACCAACATCTACGCCATCTGGCAAGGTGCATGATAATGTTTATAGAGAAAGCTTTGACTACACTTCATGCTCAGGTACCAGTGTACATATGTATAATAATGCAAGTTAGACATTACTCTTTTATTAAAAGTCATCACACGTATGAGGCAGGTAATAACGATAATTGCTTTCATCATTTTTTTAAACGTTCGCGTGCTTTAAACTCAAGCGTAGTCCATATACATATTACTATTTCTTGTGCACTTGACTGAATTTTGCGTGTAGATTAGCTTTCTTTATTCCATCCATCCATCATGCGCCATGCCGATAAGTGTGGGCGGTCATGTTTTGCCATTTCATTCGATCACCAGAGTCGTGGATCAGCTCAGTGTTCCTTTCTCGACCAGGCCACGTGGCCAGGCCATCCAGGTATTTACTTCTCAGTCTTCCCCGTGGTCTCTTCCTTTCAATCTTGCCAGTTGTCACCAAGTTCTCCAAGTCATTTCTTTTCATAACATGCCCAAAGAATTTTCACTGTCTACGTCTAATGACTCTAATCAGTTTACGATGTTCATTTGTTTCTTGAAGGGCTTGTTCATTTGATTTTCTGTCTGTCCATGGTATTCTTTGCATTTCCCTCAGAAACAACATTACCACAGCCATCAGATGTTTTTCAGCTTGACTGCCCATTGTCCACGCTTCACATCCATACAAAAGTATAGGTTCTATGTAGCACTTTAACACTCTTGTTCTTGTTTCAATTGATATTATTTTATTGGTCAGTATGTTTTTCATCTTAAAAAAGGCTACGTTCGCAATGACAATTCTTGTTCTAATTTCTTCAAGGCATCTCCCATCAGAATGCTGCCATGCGGTTAATACTGGGGTGCACAAAGGACACACCAATTATCTGCATGAGGCATATCCTGGCGCTACCTATAATGACGGATAGGCATAAGGTCCTTCAGGCCAAATGGTGCCTGAGAGTTGCCGCAGACAGAGATCACCCGCTGCATGCAGCAATGGATATGGTTAAGGGTCATAGACTAAGACGAGGCAGGTCCTGGATGGCACAAGCAGAGCTTTCTATAAGTCAGGTGTGTGATCTGGAGACCATCAATCGTAAAAGAGAGTGGGTTGAAGTTCCGGACGACATGACGGACTGGCACAATGTAATAATAACACTGGGTCGTGAGTGCAGATAATGGGCAGCGGGCTGCACTGAGTTTGAAGTGCAACAGCTGATCCAGAGCAACACACATCAAGGTGACGTAGTCATCTACACCGATGGGTCAGTGGTGAGAAACAGACGTAGTGGCTGGGGCTTTATTGTAAAGGCTAATGGGCGAGTCTTGAAAAAGGAAAGCCTGGCATATGAGACTACGACCTCAAGCATGAGAATGGAGGTGGAGGCAGTAACAGCGGCATTCCGGTGGCTAGAGGAGACTACTGCAACACACGTTGTGTTCATTACGTATTCAAAGAGTATGCTTAGCAAGGTGGAGAAAGGAATGTTTTGTGTGGAATGGCTCTCGTCGCTTCAGAGGTCACAGATTGTGAGAATTGTATGGATATTTTGCCCTGGCTATGCGGGTGTACGGAAGAATGAACAGGCTGATAGGCTAGCAGGGAACGCACCTCTTGGTGGTATTTTGCCTATGGACAAGCGGGAGGTGGTTATGCGCTTGTGGGACCAGGTGGAGAAGGCAGAGGAACAGATTGAGAAAACATATGTGGAAAGAATGAGATTGCGGGGGATCGGCAGGGGTTTTGGAAGAATCTCAAAACTGAGAGGGAAGACCAGGAGAACTTTTAATCAGATAGCGGTGGGAGCGATTAGAAGTATTACTCTTCACTAGCCGTTGAACGAGGGGACTGAGCACGTATGGGTATGTCCTGAGTGCAGTTATGTCGGTTCTTAACTCAACTCAACTCAACTCAACTCAACTCCCTTCAGATGTTATGACTGTTGCGAGATAACTGTACCGATTCTCTTTCTTAAGAATGTGCCCATGTACACGTATATCACATTGTGGTATTTCCTTCTTCCCAGTGGCGACCATAATCTATGTCTTCTTACTATTCAATTCTAACCCTATTTGTTCACTGTGTGCAACAACCGCGGTCTACTAAATGTTGCAGGTCCTGTTCATTGTCTGCAATTTCCTTATTACCAGTGTCCATATCCACCAGGAGAACCCACTCCGACTTCAGAGTTATTTATAATTTACGTTTCCATGTCAAGGACGAGAAGTCAACATGTTAGTCCAATTCACCGGTGTAGGGGTTGAAACCGTTATTTCAGCATCAACACACCGGATGTTTAAGACTAGCTACGCTGACCTCCTACTATTATCGTTTTGCTGGAACCTTTCATTCTTTTTCTTGCATTTTGCCAATAGCATCTAGTAGTTTAGCAGCGGCTGTTATAAAGTTGTCAGCCTGGAGGTAGAGAGAAACAAGTGAGATATGTCTATGTAAGAGACAAAATATGATTCACTCATCAATTATTGCGTCATTTCATGTATGCAGTACACACGTATATGAAATCTACTTCCCTTATCGCATACACCAGTGTTAATATATTTGGTCAAGAAAACTTTAAAAAATGTATAAGAAAATATAAATGTACTGGTTTACACTGGTAAACAGGGCGTGGAGATTTGACTACACAGTGGAAAGTACACGGGTTTGAGTTCAGCCACCTGTGGACTACGGGAAGGGTGAAGTAAATTCTCAAACAAGTTATGTTATGTCATGATCTGTTACGTCCCTTGTTTTCTCCTTCTTTCGTTCGCCTGAAATATGTCTATAACTGCAATGTTGTCACTTGTATGAATCTAACAGTCTTTTTTAGTTCACTCAGCGGGCCATAGAGTTTATCTTGCACTGTTGTCTCTCTAGGCCAGAAGGTTTGCCTGGATATGTTGTAGTTTGGATAGTCCTGGAGTATGTGCTCTGCTGTCTGCGACGCCAAACCACATGTGCACATGGCTGAGTCACCAATCATGAACTGTGTATACATGTGGTTTCGTAATCTATTGTGTCCTGTTTTGATTCGCAGAATAATGTGTGCTCAGTTCTCCGATGCAGCAGCTATCCCGCAGTATTTCTGCTCACTGTTCCCATGAGGAGTTGGTTATGGTATCTCCTCTCTTAACCTCAAAGACAGCATTGACGTGCTTAACCGGGCTACACTCCCTGTTCATGTAGCCGGGCTAACATCAGAGTCTTGTCAGTACAAGTACGTACTGCATCAACTAAAACAGCTCTGCCCATGCTTCTCCTCATTTATATGGGTGTATTATTTGCCAGCTGGTCTGTGTGTTCACTACTGTTTACTCCAGCATGTCTGGATGCTTACATCCAGGTGAGTGATGTGAATTGCTACTTCCGAATGCTGTCTATATATATATATATATATATATATATATATATATATATATATATATATATATATATATATATATATATATATACAAAATCGAAAGTGCCACTGCCTGATCTGCTGCCCATGCAAGTGTTCTTGGGGAAGTGGTTATCTCCCTACCTAGATTAAAATCCCAACCTCAAGGAGGGTTTGAACGGGGATGTTTAAACTACACACAACTCTGAGGATGATTCAGTCTCATAGAATTGTAACACCTATTTATCTGGGAAGAAAGAGAGTGGTGAGACTAGGCATTAATCACCTCACATCATTACACAGTAACACAATAGTGGTTTAGGTCCATCCCGAAATACCCTCCAGATTGTAAATACGGCCGTTATGTTCATTCTGATGCTAAAAATAATGCAAAATCTACCGCCATATTGTGGAAATGGGGTTCCATTGTGGCGGACATCTTTACAGATCAGGTCTAAGAAAATATCGTCAGATGTTAAAGACATAGCTCTCTACTGCCAGGGCAAGGTATGACAAATACAGCAGACGACACTTGTGTACGCCATAAGGCGAATTGGGTATATGGTGCTAAACTCATATTTTATAGGCGAATAATAATCACTAGCAAGCAGCGAGGTATATTGTTCCATGTCAATATGAACTGGGCACACATGAACATATCTCTGGCCATCGAACATGAAGGTAATAAACTCTACCGTTTTCAAATATACTAATCATATATACAACAGATGGCGCCTTCCATAGGTATATGGACTAGAAAGACACATGGATAGGCCAGTCCTTAAAATTTCCACACCTTCACTCCTGTCCAGTACAAACGTGGCCTAATACAGATCTTGTCAACCACGCCGGGAGGATATATCATACTGTAGGTACACTGGAGAAGAATATAAAACCTTAAAGAGAACCTTTAATCTAAATTAAATTTGATGTATAAATCGTCACTGCCACCCACTCAGACCACCATCTAACGAAACATCGGTCCTCAAACTTCAAGTATCTTCTCAACTAACCATGCGTGGGTACTACGTGATGCAATGTTTACATGACCAGCTCAAATTAACAAATTGGCCAAACGTACCCTCCACAGTTTCAGTTTTGAGATACAAAACCACCCTTACATCAATCATACCAGTGAAAGGACCTCCCTCCTTACGCCAAATCGAAATGCAATTTTCAATGAAAATGTCAGTCCATTTATATAGACAAAATGGAACTACAGTTAAATAAAAGAATAGCATAGCAACCCGAAATCGATAAGGAAACAAATAATGGACAACTCTGGCAATCCAACTAAACCTGCCAACTAAAAAGGAACCTAAATCTTCCTTACTATGCCACTTAATAGAATTTAGCCGGTGGCTGACAGACATCTTCAGTGTGCTGTAACGAAAAGTTGCCAAGATGTGCAGAGATGCCTTCTGTGAGCTAAATTTATATCATCAAAAAGACATGATAATCTTTAAAATATCTTTGGAAACAGCAAATTTATGACAGTGCGTTTTGTGCATTTCAGCTAAATGCATTAATTGTCATCATTATCATGAACCATGCTAATAAGAAGACAAAGGGAAACAGTAAACTGATTAGAAAAAATTAGACGTAGACAGTGACAATATTTTTAGACACGATTTAAGAAGAAATAAATTAGAGACGTTGGTGACAACTGGCATGATTGAGGCGAAAATAACAGGGGGATTGTAGAGAAGTAAATACCTGGATGGCTTGGCCACGTGGCATGGTCGAGACAAGAACACTGAGCTGATCCATGACTCTGCTGATCATGTGAGATGGCGAAACATGACCACCTACGCTTATCAGCATGGCACATGATGGTGGTGCCAACAAGCGTGGGTGGTCATGACCACCAGCCTTGCATCAGCTCCATATTCTTGTCTTGATCATGCGATGTGGCCAAGCTATCCAGATATTTATCTTTCAGTTCTTTGTTCTTTCCCCTTAATCTTGCCAGTTCTCACTAAAATTTCCTGTCCATGTCTTTTCACAACGTGCCCAAGTTTGCATTACATTTGTCAAAACAATTATGGTTTCCTTTTGTTTCTTCTAGGACTTGTTCGTTGTTTATTTTTTCCTGTCCATCCATGGTATTCTTTGCATTTTCCTCAGATACAACATGTCCACTGCCATTAGATGTGTCTCAGCGTGTCTGCTTATTGTTTGTGTTTCACATTCATGCAACAGTACGCGTTCTGTGTAGCACTTCAACACTCCTTGTCTCCTTGCAGGTGACAACTTGTTATTGGTCAGAATATTTTCCATTTTACAAAATGCAACCTTTGCCATAGCGATTCTTGTTCTAACCTCTTCAAAGCATCTCCCTTAAGATGTTATGACTATTCCTAGATAGTTTTACCGATTCACTGGTTTAAGAATGCTCCAATCTACACGGATGTTACTGTATGGCATTACTTTCTTCTTAGAGGTGACCATAGTCTATGCTCTCTTACAATTTAATTTTTATTTTATTTGTTCACTGTGTACAATAATCGCATCTACTAAATGTTGCAATACTTTCATTTTATGCGGTTTTAATATTCATTGAACTCTGCTGTAGTACGTACTTGATGAGATACAGCGAAATATGTCAGGTAATACGAGAAATTATGCAATATATTGTTTTAGTCTTCATTATTCAAAATGCCCAAATGGCAAACGTTATGAAAAACTGTAATGCCAAGAATGAAGATATTTACATACCTGATCACTTTTCCAGATTCGATAGCGACACAAATTGACAAAATGTTCACAATTTGAAAAGAGCAGATCGTAGCCAAAGTGTCCAAGTAAACCTTTAGCATTCTTCACAATTTCTTCAGGGCTGAGCGGCCTGTGTTAGATAAATGCTCAGTAATATAAACATAAAATAAACAGTCTGAAAGTTATATTCACAGTTAAATCTTGTCTCATGGGAGAAAATGTTACTTGGGTGTGAAGTGTAGACCTTCACATGTTCCAGATAACAAAACAAAAAAAAATGTTAGTTGCATATCCTTTACAGTACATCGCAGTCAACCCTAGCATTTTTGGCTGATTATGATTGTTTGGCAAGTTTATGTTCAGTAGTTTGTCAATGTTTTCTGAAAGCCCGGCACTCATACCGTTGTATGAAAACCAACACAAAGCCGTCTGCTGCCAAATGCCCCGTACTTGCGTTTTGAATGCGGTATGCGGGATTGCGAATTGCGCCCGTAATCTCTTCACCACAGAGCAAGCATGAGGTGAAATACCCAGTTCCCTTAATTGTCACATTTCCAGTCTGAAAATTATCTGCACAGCGTCTTATAAGTGTAAAGACATTGATAATATTCCAGTAGAAGCCATAAAGGCATTCCAGGAGATGGGGATAAAATGGTTAACAAACATAGTTAACCACGCATGGCAAGAGAATATACAAGATTGACAAAGGGGCTGCGATTGTATTGTTATGGAAGAACAAGGGAGCAAAACATAATGCAATATATACAGTGACATAACTCTTCTTAGCCAAGCAGGAAAAATATATGCAAACATTTCAGAACAAAGAACACGAAACAAAATATAACCGATTCTGAGTGGTGCCCGGTTTGGCTGTAGAAGAAGAAAAGGATGCACCGATGCCATTTTTGCATTGAGACAGATGTGTGGAAACTGTATAGAACGCAGCAACGAAAAAGAAGGACTTTCATAGGTCAAGAAAAAGATTTTGACCGAGTGAATAGAAAGTGCTCGAAGAATCTGAAAGCAGCGCAGCTGTTGGATAACATTATGCTTATGAACCAAAACAGTGAATGCGCAGCAAGAACAATCTCCGGCATGACAAACTGGTTCCCAGTAACATCACACGTCAGACAAGGATGTGTTTTATGACCACTATTGTGCTTACACAGATTTTGATTGCAGATAAAGCACACACAGAGCGTGAGTGACGTAAGATGGTGCAAAATGGTGGAAATGACCATGTTTTCACATGCACCTACTGTGGGCAAACATTTGGAGCAAGAATTGGCCTTACCAGCCACACTCGCCACCGCCATGGATCGTAGTTATTGCCATATGACAGTTATTAAGCCTTTTTGAAGCACAATGTACCAAACTATCGTCTGTCAAGACGGAAAGGTGCCAATGTGTTTACACAAGCAAGATTGCAAGCATTGAAGTACCAGGAATTGGAAGGATGCTGACATTTGCGTAGGGTGTCCTTGAGTATAGACAGGGAAAACTCTGAAAGCAAATAGTGCAAGAGTTGCATAAGACAGTAAACAAAGTGATCGACAAGTATACAGATGTCGGTGGTGTCATTAACCCAGATAAGCGTCTGTATTATGGTGCTCTCTGACAATTGTTAAGGCTCGCGTCCCAGGTCTCATAATAAATGGTGAAAATGTGAACACAGAGATTAGACAGAGATATTTTGGAATCACGTATTTTTGACAGAAGCCTGTTGTTCAAGGATTATGTAGAAGGAGTTGTTAAGAGATCTAAGAAGGGGCTTGATGCGTTGAAGATTATGACCGCAATGGACAAGGAGCTAAGAATGTTGTTCATACTCTATAAATATCTGAACAAATAAGGCTGGAAGTACGACAGGGGTGTGTCTTGTCACCGGATCCCTTCTCCCTCTATAGCGAAGTAATAATGATAGAGATCAAAGAGACACCAGGAATAATATTCGGAGGTTATAATTTAAACAATATACGCTATGCAAATGACACAGGATTGTTGGTGGATTATGCAAACGATCTACAACTATTGTTGGACATTGTAGTAACAGAGAGTGCAAAGAAAGGACTCTCATTGAATATCAAACAAACAGTAACAGTGGTGATATCAAAGAAAAAGGTGGCACCCAAATGTGAAATAGAGATAGAAGGGAAAATTATTCACCAATTGGATAGTTTTAAAGGCCAAGGGTCATTTATAACATCGGATGAATGATGCATAATAGAGATTAAGAACAGAATAGGCAAGCAAAGGCTACATTTAAGAAAATAAAGAATATCTTATGCAATAAGTCACCATCGTTAATGTGAGAAAGAGAGTGCTGAAGTACTAATAAGAACTTGTTTTACTGTATGGCTGTGAATCTTGGAATGTAAATGAACAAATTAGGAAGAGCTTGAAAGCAACAGAAATGTGGTTTCTGAGACGAATGTTGCTAATTCCTTGGACTGCCAGAGTAACTAACAAGGACTGCCTGAAAGAGGCTAATGAAAACTAGAACATTATATACAACAATAAGAAAGAGGCAAACAGCTTTTTTTGGTCACGTGATAAGAATAGAGGCATTGGAGAGCATCGTGACAACTGGAAAGATCGATGGGAAGAGAGACAGAGGCAGACCAAGAGAAATGATGCTGGATTGATAGAGACGGTGGCATTGGGGAATATCAACAGCGGAGTTGATCCAGAACATCAAAGACCGAGATCTGTAGAGATTCATGAACGCCTACGCCAGCCGGCATTACACTTAATGATGATGATCAGTCACTGAATATGAATTAGGACTGCTCACAGTGTCAAAGAGTAAGTTGGTAAAACTAGAGCACATAGAGAATGAAGCTCTGCGGGTGATCCTAGGATGCAAAAGAGACATGCAGGTAATGTGTATGCAATACACCCTAGCTTTACCAATGATCGCATACATGTTCAATGTGCTGCAGGCTAAATCATATTTACACGTGGCTGCAGACAAAAAAGCCCTGGACACAGTAACGAACGAACAAACTTTATTTTCAAAGGGCAAAGAATTGGGCACGCAGGCCCGTCTGACATTCTGCCCATCATCTCTCTTACCCTCAAATGTTATTTCATTCATAGAAGGGCCTCAAAATGATAAAAGGAAAACCATGGATGGCTTAGGCAGAGGATACAATCAAAGAAGTTTGTTTGCTTGAGAACACTGGGAGAGGAGAGATGTGGGTCCAAATTCCCAAGGAAAAGCCAGACTTGTACAGGGTCATAATCACATTGGACCGGGAGTGCAGAGAATGCCGGCAGGCTGCTCTGAATGTGAGATGCAACAATTGATTCACGACATTTCACAGATAATGTAACCATCTACACGGATGGCTCTGGGCAAAAGATGTGCCTGGGGGTTCATAGCGAAGGTTAATGTACAGTGTTTAGTGCAGTAGAAGCTGGCATATGAAACCACTACATCTAGCCGAAGAATAGAGGTGGAGGCGGTCACAGCAGCATTCTGCTGGCTGGAGGACAAACACCACACACATGTTATGATTGTAATGTACTCATAGAGAAAGGCTGTAACAGAGGGAGCCGAGTACAAGGGTTAGATGTATCTAGGTCAGTATGCCCCCGCCGCACACAGCCCCATATAAGAAAAAAGTCTTAAGAGCTAACTTGAACAATGGATGGTAGTTTGATGTGCGCATTGGAAAACATGAGAAGGACAGGACGCTTGGGTTAGGTCTAAACCCTAAGAACAAAACCTAAGTAGGTAGGGGAGAGCAGGAGGTCAAACTGTTTACCACACTTGGCTAGTAGCAATGCATATCAGTACATGGGAAATGTAGCCTAAAGTTGATTCCTGATCATCCTCATGTCAACATTGTCAGAAAAATAGCGGGTTTTAGAGTGCAGTGCTAATCAGGAACCTACAAGAACGGCCAGATCATATAAACATAATTCCATCGTAAAAAGCTATTTAAGACTGCTATCAGGTCAGATGCGGTGTAGAAGACATGGGCAGGCAAGAACTCAGGATGTAGAAAACAGCAGAAATCAAGAGTGAGCAGTAGAGGAAGAGGAGGAAAGTAACTGGGGCTCTAAATGTGTGGACAATTGCCAGAACCAGCAATTAGTAACTATAACCATTAAACGCAGTACATAACACGGATCCGAACGGCATTAGATCAATGCGGCACACATACGTTTGATAGCAAGATGTCTCTGTCAACACTGCTGAAAAAAACAAAGCGACACAGAAGTTTGTTGTCATCTTGATAAAAGTTGAAGCAACGCTAACTACGTTATTTTTCTTCATACTAACAGCGGTCGACGCATAGCTTTCGTAGATGTCAACATTACTTTTACTCTCACCCTGTTGCTGCCTCATGTGCGGTGACTTATTGTTTGCATGAAAGGTGCTAACTCATCAGCTGTGCCACAAGGTGAAGACGGGCATGTTGTGGTATGCGAAATAGAAATCGGAGATAGATAACCCCAATTCATAATTGCCGACTACTAAATGAAAACTAGAAATGGCTCGTAAGACTCCCTAGTACTGGAACAGTCACATATGGTAAGATTTCAATAAGGTATTAAGTCAGGTTTTCCAGTTGACGGCCAGAAAATACACTGCATTCATAGAACAAAGCTAAATCTGGTTAGATTGGAAGCTAGTACTATCCCTGCCACCTGCTCTCTGGATTTTGTTATCAAATGAAGTAGCCATCTCACACAATTATTATCCATAGGACATACAGTTCTCTGATTAAAAACTGAATAACAAAAGGTAATAAGATGATAATTCTCTAATGATTAAGCGGGATAAAAAGGATACGCTCCATGGGCATCACAATATACAAAATTGTTATTACATATCTGATATCTTTGTCTATATATCAATCACATCTAGACTATCCTAAAGTTCTGATTGAATCTAACATTGATGAATGTCCTCGGGTCTTCAGCTAATCTAAGTACTGCTGATACATGTCCATCTGGCTGGGAAACCAGTGTTAAAGTTCCTTCTTTTGAATGGGAACTGTTTATTTATAGAGTTGAGTCTAACTATTGTTCGCCGTTTTGTCTAACTGTTGTTGGCCTTTGGTCGTCAATGAGTATTGAGGTTACATGGGTTGTGACTTAGCTCTTTTGCCATGGTGGCACTGGCACTTATTGGTGGCAAATGATGATAAACCGCCTTCCGCTCTTCAAATGCAGTATCAAGGCGAAAATCCCATCCTTTATGGATGAATTTGACACTCAGTACATGGATGTTTCTAGTTTAGGAGCACCATATGTACACGGGAACAAAACCAATATCTGTTAACATAATGGAAAACAATATGTACCCACCCTCATACAAATTTGGAAACAGGGAACGTACTTCTACTGAACATATTTAAGTCAGCCAGTCCGTCTCCGCTATGTTCTGTCACTCTCATAAGTGGACGTGTCCATCACCCACACATAGCCACATGACATAGGTATTCATCATTCTATGTCTGCAAGTCATGTCTCATCCCTTTCGTTCACCGAGCGTCAGACTCAGTAGTACATTCAAATACCCATTGGTCTAGTTTATTGTTATAGTTTCAAGCAGGACTGGCACAGTCACAACGTCCTGACAACTATTTCTTCTTCAGTGTAGAGGGTCGTATTTAATTATGACAGGTCATTACACACACATATTTATATATCATGCACATGAAATAGACAAAAGGATATACCGAAGTAAGCTTTTTACACCTGACAGAAAATCTACTGTCTGTACCCCAAGCTATCTAGCCTATAAATTTATATAGCAGCGAATTCTCTCATTAATAAGTAGCATAAGCAATTAAAGACATTGCATTAAATGCGAATCTCATTGTTCAGTAAGTGCAAGAAAGACAATGCAATTATACTTTACTAACCAAAGGAACTACTCATTATATCCTTCAGAATATGCTACTTCATGTGACGGAACTCACTAATATACTTAATGAGACAGAATAATACTTTATTCTCCATATAGAAAGAAATATTAATTACAAGTGTTTTAATCCTTTCTACAAGATAGTCAAATGATATAAACTGAGTGATTATAAGTGTTCTCTTAACTGTGTTAACAGCCGGCACCTAGGATACAATCCAACCGAATCACAAAACACCTGTCCCGTTCGAAACTACATGTCTGACTGCCACTAATCAAAACTCTGTATGTACAGTATATCGAATTAACCTAATGTCTCCCACATTGAAATAAAAATGGCTTCTCGCCTACATTCCATTATTCTCCGTGGCCTGTTTATCCAATTTATAAATTATCCGTGCAGTGTTTCCTCTGCACTTGGAAAACGAGGCGCACCTGTTTTGACAACCATTGCATTGGCCAATTCAATATTCCTTGTCGTTGACTTAGAATAATATTAGTGTCTGTCGAATTTCTGTGTCTGTGCTAATTCCCAAGTGTTGATGTTGCAAGTTAGGTACGATACTGCAGTTACGACCCACTCTGAGGAAGAATTGCAATGTCTACTAGCTGCATTCTCCAATGCTTATTCTGAATTTGGTTTAACAATTAGCAAAAAGAAGACACAGATTATGTCACAAGGTGCACATGGGGTACCATCAATCTTTATTGACGACGCCGAACTAGAGATGATAGACCATTTTACATATCTAGGATCAGTGGTAAATAGAAAATTATCCCTAGATCAGGAAATCAACATACGGATTGGTAAGGCAGCAACAACAATGAACAGGTTGAGAAAAAGGGTCTGGGAGAACAGGAAGCTTACTGCCAAAACAAAAGTCCTTGTCTATCAAGCCTGTGTCCTTAGTACTCTTGTTTATGGCAGTTAAATCTGGTCAACTTACTCACACCAAGAGAAACGTTTAAACAGCTTTCATATGCGGTGTCTGCGAAGAATCCTTGGTATTAAGTGGCAAGACAAAATCACAAATACTAAAGTATTGGAAAGATCAGGTTGTGTGACGGTTTATTCCATGCTCAGTCTTCGTAGACTTAGATGGATAGGACATGTTAGGAGGATGGATGATGGTAGAATACCAAAGGATATCTTTTTTGGTGAATTACAGATGGGTAAGAGATCTCATGTCGGCCTCTACTACGATACAAAGATGTGTGTAAGGGGGACATGAATGATACAGGCATTGATAATGCACATTGGGAGCAAGTCGCCGCTGAACGTGTTGCATGGAGGGCAAACATCAGAAATGGAATAAAGACAAAGGAGAAAATTATTGCAGCTAAGTCACACACCGAGAGTGTGAGACATAAGATGGTGCATGATGGTGGAAATGACCACGTGTTCACATGCACCCACTGTGAACGGACATTTACAGCGCGAATTGGCCTTATCAGTCACTTTCACTACCGCCATGGGTAAAAGTTATTATGCCTTTTTGAAGCACAAACTATCATCTGTCAAGACGGCATGTTGCCAATATATATATATATATATATATATATATATATATATATATATATATATATATATATATATATATATATATATATATATATATATATATATATATATAGGTAACAAAATGTCACAGCATGGTTCATACAGAGTGGCATGCTTCAATTTTTTTAAAAATCAAAGATATGAAGTATCTGTTGGATCTTCTCCCAATGGCGCACTGGTGTGGTGGGATACAAGCAGGTGGACAGATTGGCGGTGTCTGCTCAGTTTCGTGGCGTATTGGTGCCTGATAAGGCAGATGTGGTCAAGGCCTTTTGGGATCAAGTGTGGATGAACAGATAAATCATCATAGCCTGAAGAGAACAAGGCGGCATGAAGTGATCAGAGGATCTGGCCGACAATAAGAACTCCCTCGGAAGACCAGATGTTATTCGCAACTGTAGAGCGCGATATAAAACAAGTCACCCAACTGTTCAAGAAACCCGATACTAGAGAGAAAATGACACTTTCCAAGCCTAAAACCAGAAAACAACCGATGTTCAAGATGAGCAGCCTAGAAGCCACCAGGACCGTAAAGAAGAGGAGAGAATCTGCCTGCGAGCTGCAGCAAAGCGCCAGCACCCACAGTAACCTCAAATGAAGCGACCACTGAGAAGGACGACGATAATTCACCACAGACAATATAAAAACTATTGAGAAGCAGAGTGAGGAGAAAGACACCAGAGTCGGAAACACCGACTTACAGACGACCAGATGGGTTATCAAACGCATCAAAGGGGAGCTTACAGATGACCACATACAGAAGCAGCTGAAACAAGAAAAGATTACTACAACTCTAGCGGTGGTGACAACAGAGGGAAACGAGATGCCGATCAAAGTATCGATGAACAAGAAAGCTCAACAGCCAGAACGATTCATTCCAAGAATCACATAATGCTCAAGGTGATAGAGGGCCGGACACAGTAGAACAACGTGCCTGAGCAAGACAGAGATCTGCCGATACTACTTAGTTATTTAGTTAGTTAGTCGACAGATCATCCTCATTGCACATCGAACTATTCAGTCCATAAGTGCTCGGATCCCCTCCTCAACAAATCCCGCAGCGTGTAGCGGTTAACGACACCAGTTCTGTGCTTGTTTATCAATATTCTATGGCTTCCTGCGTAGTGTTCTTGTTTGGCCACACCTTTTTTAATTTTCTGCAGCGATCCAACTAAGGAGGAACGGACTTATCTTGAGTTCAAGAAGCTGACGCATTAGAAAATCCTATGGTACTCTGTTGTACGCGTCCATCAGATGTTATGACTGTTCCGAGATAATTGTCCGGATTAACTTGTTTCAGAATATTCCCATTTACTTGTATATTACATTTTGCCTTTGACGTTTATGAGGGGTTCCAGAGTAGACCGGAAACGATGGCGGCGGCGCTTGATCTCGAGGATGCACACAATAGAGTTAGATATGATATTTTGATGACCGCACTGATTGAAAAGTGGGTCAATCCCTGGTGGGTGAACTGGATAGCAGCCGTCCTGTATTCTCGTCGGGTTGCTCTCCGTCTTGGTGCATGGACCTCAGAGCCACATATGTTAACCCCCGGACTGCCACAGGGATCTGCAATCTCACCTGTACGAGCAAGATTGCAAACCTAGAAGCACCAGGGGTTGGAAGGATACTAACATTTGCAGGTGATAATCTTGCATATAGGCAGGGGAGAGATCGGGTACAAACACCCCAGGAGCTACAGGCGACAGTAAAAATAGTGATTGACTGGTGCACTGAAATGAGTGCTGTCATCCACCCGGAAAAGGCGGCTGTTTTGTGGTGCTCTCTGGACAACAGGATTGTGAGTGCTAATGTCCCAAACCTCACGATAGATGGTAGAAACGTCAACAGAGAGAACAAACTGAAGTATCTGGGAATCACATTTGATAGGAGCCGGCCCTTCAAGGACCATGTGGAGACAGTTGTGATAAGATCTCAAAAGAGACTCAATGCACTTAAAACTATGGCTGCAATGGACACAGAGCAGAGAATGCTTTTCACACGATACCAGCACTTGATCCTCTCAGTGATTGATTATGGACTAGGACTGCTCACTGTCTTAAAGTGTCAGCTGGTGAAGTTAGAGCGCATACAAAACGAAAGTATGTGGGTCATTCTGGGATGCACCAGGGACACCCCAGTAGTGTGTATGCGTTACATCCTTGGTTTGCCGACTGTTGCAGGTAGGCTCAAGGTGATGCAGGCGAAGGCATACCTCAGAGTAGCTGCAGACACAGATTACCCTTTGCATGAGGCGCTGGACGCAGTCAAGGGTCAGCGACTGATAAGAGGGAAATCTTGTATGGCTCAGGCGGGGTCAGACATGTGTGCATCTTGGAGAACATTAGGCGAGGAGAGGAGTGGGTCAGAGTGCCAGCGGAGCAGTCAGACTTGTGCAGAGTTATAATCACATTGAGCCGAGAGTGCAGGGAGTGGACAGCAGGGGCCACGGAAGTGGAAATCCAGCAACTAATTCAGGATAATGCTCGCTCGGGTGATGTGATTATCTACACAGATGGTTAGGTGTCGAGAGGCAGAAGAAGTGCCTGGGGGTTCATAGCAAAAGCTAATGGCCGATGTTTGGTGGAGGAGAGCCTGGCATATGATACCACAACATCTAGCTTAAGAATGGAGGTGGAGGCAGTCACTGCAGCTTTCCGCTGGATGGAGAATACGATACACACACACACATCGTGATTGTAATTGACTCAGAAAGCATGCTGAGGAAGGATAGGACAGACATGCTTCGTGCAGAGTGGCTTGCGTCTCTTCGGAGGTCACGGGTGACAAGCATCGCCTGGATCATTTCTCCTGGGTATGCCGTTGTGCAGGGGAATGAACAGGCGGACAGATTGGCTGGCTCAGCAAAACTTGGTGAGTATTGATACATGACAAGACAGACGTGGTTGCAGCTTTGAGTGAGCATGTGTACACCTCGGAGGAGCAAATGGATCATCATGGTCTGGCAAGAATGAGCCAGCGAGGAGTGACGAGGGGATCTGGCCGACGCTCGACGCTCAGAGGAAAGGCGAGACGGACATATAATCAGATTGCTACTGGTACTATTGGTGTTATAACTCTTCGCTGGCTGCTGAGGATGGAGACGGAGCGCCTATGGGAATGCCCCGAATGCTGTGATGTCGGTTCCTAGATCAATCATTCAATCAGTCATTGTGATATTTCGTTCTTCCTAGGTGTTCACTGTTTGCAAAAACCGCATCTACTAAATGTTGCAGATCCTGCTCATTGTCTGCAATCAATACTGTATCATCTGCATATCTAATTTTACTGACGTTTCCTCCTCCGATGATGATTTCTTTCATATCATGTATATTTCTGAAAATATTTTCACTACACGGGGAAAAAAAGATCTGGAGACATTACACATCCATGTCTCACACCTCTCTTAATAGGCTGATATTAACCTACTTCATTATCACTTCTGGTGGCAGCTTGATATTTCCAATATATGTTTTTTAACAAGTCTAATGTCTTTCGCATTAATTTGTAGATTTGCAAGAATCTCTATCAAGTTGACATGTCTTACTCTATCGAAAGCCTTTCTGTAATCAATAAAGCAAAGATGTATATCTTTATTTACGTCTACAGAAACCGTCATAAATCATGTACGCGTATTTCTTCACATAACATGACATACAACTCTGCAGTATGCACCTCACGTGCAATGTATTATTTATAGCGTCTGTGTTTAAATGCAAGGAAGTCACCACCTCAAAAGGCCTAGATGCTAATAAATTACCTGAAGGACCCTGCAGTTTAATATGGGGTGGTTTAGCAATATTACACCTCTGGCATCTTTTACAAAACAGCTCAACATCTTTCGTGATGCCAACCCAATAACACCTACTTCTAAGGATTTGTATCATCCTATCTCTGCCCTGATGGCCTTGCTGTGCACCGATTCTAACACTCTCTGCTTCAATGCATCAGGTACCACTAATTGAGAAATCCACCCTCTACCTGGCTTCTTTAATTTCCTGTACCAACAACCCATTAATCACACTCAATCTCTTTCGCTGCTTCAACAAGCTTTTGGTTTCAGGGGGTAAACCCCTCATCTCTATCTTATTCAGTCTCACACTCTCACTCACACAAGTTAACACTTTATGCACATGCACATCTTCCGCTTGTAGTTTTACCAACTCTTCAGCCGAATATGATAGTAATGATACCAGTGGCACATTACCTACAGGGTTATTCTGTCTATCTACATCTACAATCTCTCCTATCCTAGCAGTTCTTAAGTTTGGACTAACTGGTGTAGCAGCTATGTGACTGATTGGAATGTCACCTTCTTCATCTGATCTTCCTGGGGCTTCAAAAGGGTAGCGGGACAAATAATCAGCATTTCCATTAGCACGACCTGGTTTGTGCTTAATGGTGTAGTCAAACATTGACATCTGTGATATTCATCTCTGCTCAATGGCACCTAGTTTTGCCTTTTGCCACAAAGCTAAATTCCTACTATCTGTAAAAACTTCTACTTTAGTACCTAAAAGATAACTTCTAAACTTCTCAGTCATAGCCCACTTCAATGCAAGTAACTCAAGCTTAGAACTGCTTTTAGCGTTTCGTTCTGAGGGGCGAAGCGTACGGCTAGCGTAAGCTAAGACTCTTTTCTTACCATCTTGAATTTGCGAGAGGACAGCACCTAAACCCTGGTATGAGGCATCTACCTCCAATATGAACTGTAATGAGACGTCTGGGAAGCCCAAAACGGGTGTTGATGTCAGTGCCTCTTTTAAGCGATTAAATGCCTCATCACACTTTGGAGTCCACAGCCGTCCTATTGGTCCTTTCTTCTTAGTATCGCCGGTCTGCTGCTGGTTGAGTTGGCCAACCAGCTCATGTAGTGGTCTTGCAATATTAGCAAACTTTGGGACAAACCGTCTATAATAACTGGCTAACCCTAGAAATGACCTAAGTTCTGTCTGAGTTCTGGGCACAGGTGCTTCTTTTATGGCTGCAACTTTATCATCCATGGTGCCAATGCCTTCTTCTGAAATGGTGTGCCCTAAAAACTCAACCTTTCTCTGACAAAAGTTACACTTTTCAGGATTTAGTTTTAGCCCAATGGACTGCAGTCTCTCAAACACTTTCTCAAGCCTACTCAAATGCTCTGAAAAATCCCCAGAAAACACCAAAATGTCATCAAGTTATACCAACAATATCTGAAAAAAATAGTCATTCAGAGAGCATTGCATTAGCCTCTGGAAGCTGCTCGCAGAGTTTGCAAGTCCCATTGGCATACGCGTATACTCATACAAACCAAACGGGGTGGTAAAAGCAGTCTTCTCTTGATCCTCTGGCTTCATGGCCACCTGGTAATACCCACTGGCAAGATCTAGAGTTGAAAACAATTTGGCGCCACCCAGGGCATCTAAATATTCATCTACTCTAGGGAGAGGGTATGCATCTTTCTTTGTCCTAACATTCACAGCCCGATAATCGACACATAGCCTAAGTCTACCATCCTTTTTTATCACGAGGACCACCGGAGAAGCCCAAGGACTGGAACTTTCCTTAATTATCTGACTATCTAATAAACCTTGGAGATGATCTTGTACTTCTCTATAAAATGCTGGGGGAATTCTCCTATAAGGCTGCTTAATGGGGGTCTCATCTGTCAACTGGATGCTATGGGTTACCCTATCTGTATAGCCTATGTCAGTATCTCCCTTGGCAAAAAGACTATCATACCTAACTAATAATTCCTCTAACTTCTTCCTATCTCTATCACTACCCTCAAAACTGCTCAAATCTACAGGGCACCTAACATCATCTTTCCCTCCGGCATACGGCCGTGTTGAAACCTCAACCTCCTGAGCACTTACCATTTTAAAATGGTTGGTCAAATCCACACTAGCATCTGAAATATCCCCAACTTGAGTACCCTTCGACAAGAACATGTCTTCATCCCCCAGATTGACCACTTGGACTTGGCATACGCCCCGTCTCAAGGTAGTCAAAGTGTGGGAGAAAAGCAAACCCTTGTGCTCCAAGTCTCGAGTTGGGCTGAAAATGACATGCATATTTTTACGCACAAATCTTACACATTTTACACTAACTGCAGTGATGGAGCTGGCAGGTACGCAAACTCTATTGTCAACAAACACTTTAACACCGTCCAGTCCGACTCCAGGAATCTCCTCCGCTGTGCTGCTCCAATTAAGAAACCTACACAGATTCGGCACTGACTGTAAAATGTTCGTGCCAATAATACCCGGCACTCTTCTTTCCCCCTTGTCCATGTCTTTGGTGACAAACACCCCACAGTCCTTCACTTGTGTCCCACCCAACACAATGTCACACACAAAGTACCCCACATATGGAATCACTACGCCATTTGCGGCCGTCAACCTAACGAATTGTCCTTCCTTTAGGACATAGTCCTGGAACATGTCCTTGAAACAGGCCTCAGTGATGGTGGAAACCTGAGAACCTGTATCGATGACACACTGGACACACTTGCCACCTATTAAAACAGTCTCTTCGGGCCTACCACCCACAATTTTAATGTCCGAGCCATGACGCTCCCGTTCTAATACCTGGCTCCCAGCCTTAGAGGGGTCCCGTTTAATGCCTGTCTGCACTCGCGTCTCAAGTGACCAACCCGATTGCATCGCCAGCAACGTGGCACTTTTTGTTGTTGATCGCTGGTGGTGAGTCTGTTCAGCCTGGCACCAATCTCAGACATCTCCCTCTGAAGAAAGTCAATTTCACCCTGCCTGGAAGTAAACTCAGTTCTTGGTGGTATTCGAGCTGGCTCAGTATGTGCAGGCCTACATTCTACCGTTTGTGGGACTACCTCAGCCTGCACCGGCCCATACTGCCCCTGCTGAAACTCAACTTTCACCGCTGAAGGTATACTTGACTGAATGTCCCCAGAGTTCTCATTTCTGGCTCTCACCTCTACCTCTCTGATTTCAACACCTGGCGGGGACCGCACACCTTCCCATGTTTGTGCGCACTCTCTGATCTGAAGAAATGTCACTGATGGATCTTGCGACATCTTTTCCTTTAGAACAGTTTGGGTGAAACTGTCCCTTATGCCAGCCACAAACTGGTCTCGAAGGGCCTCCCCATCCAACACAGGGACACCTTGCGTTTCCTGGGCCTTCACTACCCTCTTGAACTCCGCATTGACCCTATGGGAGAAGTCATGGACTGTCTCCCCAGCTCGCTGGCGTATTGTGAATAACGTTGCCAGGAGCTCCCGTAGACTCTTCTTCTCTCCAAATATCTTCAGCAAGGCCTGTAGCATGGCCTCGGGATCTTCCTCAGAAGCATGGAGTTCCAACTCCCTCCTGACAGGACTGGTTATGCTGTCGAAAATAACATCCACCTTATCGACAGTCTCTAACATGCCAGCCCTCCAAGCTGACCTCACCTCTCTGACGTACTCTTCTACCGATGGCCCACCTTTCTCCCCAAAACACCGAACAGGCTTTCTGGTTGGTACTACAACGTACCTCAAAGCCTCAGTGAGCTCGCGTGGTGGAGCTTCCACTGGGCGGGAATCTTCGGTTCCCATCGTAGAAACTGGCGGCGACTCGTCTTCTTCAACTCTCACTGCCGCACGAGTACTTCTGGTCTCCATCTTAAGGACAAGATACTATGCTACGGGTGGTTCTGCAATGGAGCCTAACTAGCTAACCTGGGTTTTGCTATCTCTAGAGGACTACTACCAACTATACCAAAAATGAACCGACAAAGGAACGAACTAAAGATTTCAACTAAAACACTCACTTGGTACCAAAACAATCCTACCAGAATAATTCTAAGGCTGTCACTAACCTGGCACAGGCTCGCCACTTGAAACAGAGGTACTAACAGGAGCAAGGACCACTTACTTCTGCTACGGTGATGTGAGGAGAAGAACGCAACCCTGACTGCGTAGGGCCAAAGAAGAAAATGAATAAAGAGAAAGAACCTCTCACCGTCCTCGGTTAACAAGAATAGAAAATAATTAAGGTTTAAGAAGGTCCAGGGTGGGCCGACAGGGGATTAGAAGAATATTCTCCAATCCCAGACGAAGAATTACTCCGAGGGCTGTTCTAACACCAATGACTATAACACTAGAGTCTATCAACTAAACGACAAAGTAAGGGTACCACAAGCATCATTTGTTTATTAAACTTCTGAACTTCACAATAATATACAGACATGTAGCATCAACAAGGAAGTTAGGATACAGCAAATGTCAAACAGCAAAAACACTAATCCAACAAATAAAATTCCTAAGTGTAGCAAAAACTTCTAATCCAGTAAAAACTCCAAATCTACCAAACACTAATCCACCAAACATTAATCCACCTAAAACTAATTTACCAAAAACTTCTAGTCCACTAAACACCCAGGAAAATCTAAAATCTAAAGCTAGAATTCTGGTTTTTCCACTGCAAAACTTCAGGGTTTAACTACTAAACACACAATAGAAATAGGCATTGGCGCCTCGTCACTCAGTGTGGTGGACTACGGAAAAAAGGGCCAGTTCTACCTGTGCAGGGCCTTATATACCCGGGTCCCAGAGTTCCAGACCAATCAGACGCCCTCTTGCAGAATTCCACCATCATCGCGAGCCGAGTACATTAGGAAGAAAATATAACCCGAAATAGGAGAAGAACAATGTGGATTTGTAGAAGGTATCGGTACAGTAAATGCTGTGTATCTACTGAGAACGGTAATTGAACGTTCTATAGAAGTAAACATAGATCTATATCTTTGCTTTATTGACTACACAAAGTACACACTACATAAAGTGAGACATGTCGACATGATAAGGATGCTTGAAGATCTACAAATTGATGTAAAGACCTTAAGACTTGTAAATAAAAAACATATATTGGAAACAAAAAGCTGCCATCAGAATTGATAATGATGTAGGTCAATATTAGCCTATTAAAAGGGGTGTGAGACAGGGATTTGTAATGGATCCAGATATTTTTTCCCTGTACAGTGAAAATATTTTTTAGAAATGTAGAAGATATAAATGGAATCATCACTGGAGGATGAAACATCAATAACATTAGATATGCAGATGATACAGTATTGGTTGCAGACAATGAGCAGGATCTGCAACATTCAGTAGATGCGGTTGTTACACACATTGAACAACTAGGGTTAGAATCGAATTGTAAGAAGACACATATTATGGTCGTCACTAGGACGAAGGAAATACCACAAGGTAATTGCCGGCTTCGTGGCTTAGAGGTTATGACTTTTCTCCGTAATCTCGTATACTCTCGTCAGGTAACGTGATGACGGTTCAAATCAGCAGTGGTTCGATGGCATCGGTAACTTACGGGGTATTTGAGCCGGCCGCTCAGAAAGCAATGGCAAACTACTGAGCGTAATCTTGCCAAGAGATCAACATACAGCTGAAAGATGCTGGTGTTGACAGCTAAGTCCTGTAAAAAGGATATGCTAAAAAAAAAAAAAAAAACAATATACAAGTAAATGGTAATATACTTAAACAAATGAATCGGTATAGTTATCTCGGAACAGTCATAACATTTGATTGGAGATGCCTTGAAGAGGTTAGAACAAGAATTGATATGGCGAAGGTGGCCTTTTGCAAGATGAAAAACATACTGACCAATAAAAAGATGTCAATTGAAACGAGAAAAAGAGTGTTGAAGCGCTACATAGAACCTGTGCTTTTGTATGCATGTGACAGGCTGAAAAACATCTGATGGCTGTGGAAATTGGTTTCTGAGGAAAATGCTAAGAATACCATGGACTGACTGGAACACCAATGAACAAGTCCTTCAAGAAACAAATGAAGATCGTAAACTGATTAGAGACATTAGAAGTAGACAGTCAAAATTGTTTGGACATGTTATGATAAGAAATTAATTGGAGAACTTGGTGACAACTGGCAAGATCGACGGGAAGAGACCAAGGGGAAGACCGAGAAGTAAATACCTGGATGGCTTGACCACAAGGCATGGTCGAGACAGAAACAGTTACAATGGTGATATCAAAGAGATAGGTGACACCAAAATGTGAAATGGAAAAACGAGTAGAAGAGAAAATTTATAACTAAGTGGATAATACCTAGGGGCATTTATACCATCATATGGGAGGTGCACAATAGAGATTAAGAACAGAATAGGGCAAGCAAAAGCTGCATTTAAGAAAATGAAAAGTAACTTATGCAATAAGTCGCTATCATTGAATGTAAGAGTGCTGAAGTACTATAAAGAGCCTGTTTTGTTGTATGGCCGTGAATCTTAGAATGTAAATGAACAAATTAGGAAAAACATGGAGGCAACAGAGATGTGATTCCTGAGACAAATGTTGCAAATTCCTTCGACTTCCAGAGCAATTAACGACACTTGCCTGAAACAGGCTAATGAAACTAGAACATTATATACAGCAATAAAAAAGAGACAAACAGCTTTCTTTGGTCATTTGGTGAGAATAGAGGCATTGAAGAACATCGTGACAACTGGAAAGACCAAGGGGAAGAGAGGCAGAGGCCGACCAAGAGAAATTTTCTTCTTCTGCTGAGTTCGTCTAGAATGTTGTTTTAGACGTAATTGCGTTGTGCCTGTTTACAGCAGAACTGCGATATTTGAACCTTTTGGCCGAAACATCCGACTTCTTCAGGCATTTGTTAGCCGGGTTAACTTTCCGGGTGACCAAGAGAAATTATGCTGGATGGATTGAGATGTTGGCATGGAAGAATATCGTCAGCAGAGTTGATCAAGAACACCAAGGACAGAAATATGTGGAGAGACATGAACACCTACAACAGTTGGCAGGACACTTGATGATGATGATGTTGGGGCATGTGCTTGAATGATGTTGACATCAAAAGGTCTGCCGGTTTAATTTACCAGCAATATTCTGTCTGCGACTGCCCAATATCCTTTAATAGATATTGATATTTCCAAATTCATAATAAGTGCTACAGCTCTGTAACAGTTCTAGTGGGGTTGGCGTTAGGACTGTAACAAAGTTGAATTGTATCTATCTTATCCTTATTCAACTGTTAATTCTACCCCCATATAACCACCCCATTATCTCTATGCTGTTTCACCAACAACGAACTAAGTTCTCTCGTTTTTCAAACTTTAATCAATATGATCCACACATCACATCCACACACAAACTCAAATATCTCTTTATACAATGTGGACAGATCTGACAGATGATCAAACACATGAAGTGGAAGGAGTTCAGATCTTTAAATTATCTTTCGTCATCGACTAGGAAATTAGCTGGTCTGTCTGTCAGGTCGGGTGACACACATTTCACCTGATTTTCTGGTAGACTCATTCGAGAACTTCTACCGAATGCAGATATCTTTGCTAATGCTTGTAGTTCGGATTCAGCTTCTTCCTTGAACTCTTATGGCGTAAGATTCCTCTAGCCCCTCTTGAGGAAACTGGCTAGTTCTTTCAATATTGTTACGATCTATTCGTATCACTATTCTTGAACTATTTGGGTTGCATCAATCCCAAAGCAATGTCACCATTTAATGAGTCATTGGAACACTGTAACGAATAATCGAATCTTCCCATTGTTGAACTAATATTGGGAATTATAATTTCTTTCCTGACTGGAAATAATACTAGTTTCTTCATAAGAGTGATTCCATATTCACCACTTCATCACTATAAAGTTTCACCCTGCTGAATTTATAGACTTGTAACTATAGAGCTAATATGGACTTCTTGATTGCAAACTTCCTCAAAATCTTTGAAATTATAAGGTCTTCTGGAAACGAGAATAGCTTCTTTCAACTTGATTCTAATTATGCAGATACATCAATCTAGAACTTCCTTCCTTATGATTAAAATTTTGCAGATTCATAAATATATTAGGAGCGTTCATTTAAAATCCGTTCGTGCCGCACCGCGCGTAATTGCGTACGTTGAACATGATCATGTCATAGTCATGTGATAAGTACTGACCAATGAATAAAAGAGCACGTGCTTATCATCCCATGATTTATAGGTTCTGAGAAAATGGCCGGGTTGATCCGCGCAAAAAAGCTCAAATAGCGGTGATTCAGTTTCTTTCATTTGAAGGATGTCGACCAGTGAACATTCATCGAAGAATGCAGGCAGCGTACGGTAACAAATGTGTGTCGAATCCAACAGTGACAGACTGGGCACGAATTTTTCGGAAAAGACGTCAGTTCACGACAGATCCCCGACGGCCGGATCAAGCGCATATTGTTGCAAGAGAAAAAAAAACATCGCCAAAATTGATGCAGCAGTACAGATAAACCGTTGTCGAAGCATACGTTCGCAAGCGAAATAATTGTATGTGTCAATTGGTACAATTTACAAGGTCGTTCGTAAGAAACTGCAATAATCGGAAGGTATGTTCACAGTGGGTACTACGGATGTCGACGGACCACCAAAAACAGGAACGCATGGGATGGTGTTTGAACCACTTACTGCGTTACAGAGTGGAGGGTGATGCATATCTCTTCCGCATTGTGGCAGGCGATGAATCATGGTGTTACCACTTTGAGCCGAACAGCAAAAGAGAGAACATGCAATGGAAGCATGCTGGATCATCAAAAGCCAAAAAATTCAAATTACAGTTTTCCGTTGGTAAGGTTATGCTGAACGCATTTTTGCGGACGGCATTCGCCGCCTACCTATTATCCTGACTGCTGGAGGAAGATGACCCCAGTAGAATAGGCAAATGGGTTAATGAATGTGGAGAAGAGAAGGGCATTCGGTACACGAAGGGAGTGTTGACCGATCTTGCAGTTATAAGCATGGGACGATAAGATCTCATCATGATGTCCTTGTATCAATCAGGAATATATGGGTCAATCACGAATAGGTATCAGTCACACTCTATCAGATGATTGATCAATTTAAATTACCAGATATGAGGGTTTGGCAATACCACTTCTGAGTGGTAACACCCTCCCTCCCCCTTCTCCTTTTTCTATAACATTTGTTTTGCAAATGTGTACTTGTTGGTGTTTGTGTTTATATCACCAGAGAAGGGCGGTGATTTATGGCCTTAACATCATGGACTCGGTCATACTTACTTGGTCGTGTGACAGCTATTGAGGTTTCTGAACCTAGAACATGAACAACGGGAAGGTCTATGGCATCTAAGATGAATTGAGGAATGTAACTTTTGGACGACCTAAAGCGTGGATACCTAGAATGACAACCTGACCTCAACATCACCAAGCCTTACGTAACCAGCTAAGTATTTCCTGTATTGTAGACTGGATTGTCAATATTCTGTCGTTATAGCCCCTTGGGAAATTCATATATACGTTGTTGACACGATTGGTTGACTACAACAAGTGGAGTAATGACTCATTAGGTTCTATCAGATAGTAGCGAATCATCATTAGTTGTGCCCAAGACATTTATTATGGGCCTTGTCATTTTAATTTCAGTCGTGATGAATATGGACTTTCCTAGATTCCAGTGGGGGGATTATCTAAACTTTAGAGCTTTAATTGTGAAGAACACGCACGTTTTTTCGATTACAATATGAAGGAACTTGAAAAAATTTAGTGGAGATAATCATGGGTTGTCAAACTAAATGTATTTAATTTATCAAGATTTAGCTTTGGGTTTATCTTGCATTATGTTTTCACATTGTGGTTTTGTAAATTTTTTTTACATGCAGATCACAGATATTCCCAACCCCAACATATGTCCTGATATATTGTTTCATTTGGATCAACTAGTTTGAGTCTTTTCATTGTTGCATTTTTGTTGAGTATTTGTTTACGATTGCTGGCCTGCACATATATTGCCCACAGCAGCGTTTCGAACTTGGCGGAATTGCGTACTGCATCCGTTACATCGCCTCAGAGTGACACATCCATATTTTTCCATTCGCTCTCCTGGGCGCACCCCGATCCCCCTAACGCGGGTTCCCTCACCGGTTAAATTAACCAATCACCGAGTTTCTGGCTGTACTGACCTTTAGTCAGTTGACCCCTTTAACACAACATCCGTTCCATTCCAGCCATGGATAGCCGTCTTAAGCGTGGACACAGATGAGTTGTTATTTAGACATTCATGTAGTGTTGATCGTGTATTAGTTTAATCGATTTTTGTTTGTTTGTTCTGTGCTGACGAAGGCTTTGGCCGCAACGTTCATTGTTTTTTGTAGTTGTCTTTGGTAAAGCTCTCAACCTACTTCTCGTTTTTCAGTGATTCATTCTTTACTACAGATGGTACATTACACCCTATTTACACATTATTTAGAGAGCAACCTGTGTCTGGATAAACACATGCGGGCAAATCTTGTTTGCAAAGGGAGCAGTCTCCTTTTTGTCTGCGGTAAACTTCCAGGCTCTCAACGCCTTCTATATGAGAATCTAACTTCGTACATTTAGTTTTGGAATTGTACACATTCAGTCTTATTCCACGCTTGGGGGTTCGTGAGCCAATTTCAGGTTTTCTTATGAGGGCTGACTAATAAGGATTGGTACCCCATTCCTTCCATTATTTCCATTATGCCACAATTTGTGAGCCAATTGATAAAAACTCCGTCGTGGAGCAAACACGGCAAGGGGCTTCTGATCGTCAGAAAAGTATCACCTCCTCCAAGTGTTTCGGCCCATTACACTCTTTATACTCTCTAGGGACGGGCCCGTCTGTGTCATGACTCCGTGCGTCTTTCCCCTGCCGTGGAGACGTTCGGTCACATTCGTTATCCCTGTTGTTATGCTTGTCCCTTCGCTGTTACCATGTCCATTCTCAAGCCCTCCCTCCCTCGGTGAGGAGAGTCCGTGCAGCCTGTGCTTGCCCCTTAGCACGTGTGGTCGTGGGGAGCCAGCTTCTTCCCCAGCCACGGCCTCTATCGCCTCCATTCGTCTCCGTTGCCGTGTTCCTTCCTCGTGCCCCGTTCACGGCGCCGCACTCTACTAGGAAGCCGGTTCTTCCTTTACGTTTCTGGACCCACCTCTTGGTCTCTGCAGCTGAATGAGTGCGACTTACGGACGATTACCGCTATGTTATGGAGGTTGGACTTCGGCCGACATTTGCATGGTTTGACTGCACTCAGATTCACCACCCACGCTCGGAGGAAAGGCTAAAGAGCTGACACGAGACGTTGCAAGTTCGTGGTCTTGGTTGAGAGATTGTTAGTAGTCCTGCAGTTACCGCTTCTAACCATACTAGTTCCGAGACTCATCCCACTTAGGTTCCGACAATTCCATAGCCAGCACGAGGCCTTTTCGGCTGCCTCACACAGTTGTTTCTGGGCCCGAGTTCTTGCTTGTCCTTTAATGCCCATTCGCTTCAGCACATCAAACACGGAGTGGGAGACTAGACCTCTGGCGCCTACCTCTACGGCGAATAGCCTGACAGCGTACTTTTCCTGTGTAAGACTAGCGACCATGTCATCGTACCTCTTCAACTTGTACATATGCTGCTCCTCAATATTTGACTCGTACGGGACGGTCAGCTCAATCAGCGTTAGCTGCTTGGCTGACGAGGAGCTAAGTACGATGTCAGGTCGCAAGCCATACTTTCGGATCACCTCAGGGTATTTGCCTCGGCCTTTTAAATCTACGATCAGTTCCCTGTCCCTCGCACCATCGAAAATGGTAGCAAGTGGGAAATCGTAAGTTTTGCCTTCTTTGTGCCCGGGTCGGGCAATGGAAATCTCCATCGGCCTCAGCCTGATCCCCTCTTTGTTCGCGTCTATTCTGGCTACATCCACAATGGCAGCCAAATCAGTAAGGACTTTGTTGTGTCGCCACGGGAATCGGCCTTGGGTCACGGCGACCATACATGCGGACAGAACGTGTTCCACTGTCTGGACCATTTTAGCCTTTGTACAGGGGGGACAGAACGGATCGGTGGTTTTCCCCCATTTGACCAAGTTGGCTGCTGATGGCAAGACATCGTAGAGGGATCGGACGACGAAACTTAGACGCAGGAGTTCCATTCGAAAAATCTAGTTTAGTTTAGACGTCGGATCAACATCACGGCACACGGGTTTAACTCATAAGTGCTCAGTTTTCCTCCTAACTCAAACCTGAGTCTGGAGAAACTCAGCTCAATGCACGAACTCCGTTGCATCGGCGAGGATCCTGAAATACTTTGGGTAGATTTTTAACTCGAAATTTTGCCCGGGCAGCGCCGTTAGGCTACTCTTTTTCGATTTCCAACTGCCAAGGGGTTTTTTACGTGCGCAACAATACACACGGGCGTCCGATCTCACTACCCAGAGACTAGGGGAAATTTTATTACTAGAAGTCCACGTGGATGTTTTAAATAAATCCCGGTCCTCACCGCGGCCTGAACCCGGGAACTCTAGCACTCGAGGCGGACACCATACCTCGAGACCACTCAGCCCCATTCGCCAAATCTCATTCCAGGTAAGAGTTCTCTGCACTACCTCTTCCCACGACATCCACTGGGCCTGCTGCGCCTGTTTGGCATCCTTTCGGACTCTTTCGTCATCTTCCCCCTTGCGGATCTCCTTAACCACAAGATCCTTGCGTACCTTGGTCGTCGTCTTGGAACACATCGGATCTTTGTCTTGGAAGCTGAATCCTTTCCTGTCCGAATGGGTGTGGCCCATGACCTCCTTCAGCTGGAGTGTTGCCTGGGTTTCTTCCACAGCGCTGACGACCTTTCACTTCCTTCCCGTTCTTAGGGCGAGAACAGAGGCACTAACCGTTACATCTGGAGACTCGCGCAGCATCATCGCGAGTCTGGTTTTTCCGGCTTTGAACTCTTCCATGAGGGACAAGAACGGAAGAACGAGCTAACTCTGCGTACAATAGAGTGCGACAGTCGTGAGCCATGTTGGTACTCCAAGCCACTTTCTTGTATACCTGCTTATCTTCCCCTCCATGGTGCTCACTATGGTCGTGCCTATATCATATATCAGCAGCGTTTACAGGAGTTTCGGAATAGCATGAATAGGAGGCACCAGATTTTGACTTTATCTATCAGCATGGTTTTATCGATGATACCCAGGCCGTTCGTCAGCATTTCTTTCATCTATACCACCGCGTTCCTGTCCGTCAGGGTTGAGTCGTACACACGACCGAGACTCTTTACGGCTTCCTCTACTACCGTGGGAATCGCTTGTCCGGCAACCAAGAACAACCTCTCCGCCGCCTTACCCTTCACGATCGACAGGCTTCTCGATTTCTTGGGTTTGAAGCTCATCCTGCACCATCGAATCAGATCGTCCAGTCTGAGGAGGGTGCTGCGAGCATCACTCTCCTTCGGTGTCAGGATTGTCGTATCGTCCATGAAGGCCTTCAGCGGCGGAATGTTCTTCCCTTCGCTGAGCCTCTGACCTTGTGCGTAGCCAGATGCCGTTTCCAGGATGACCTGCATGGCCATAACAAACAATATCGGCGAAATCGTACATCCCATTGTAATACCCACCTACAGATCGATCCATCTGGTCGTGAACGTTTTGGTCGAGAAACGAAGAGAGAAGCCCGAGAAGTACTGCACAAACATTTTCATGATGTGCACGTGATAAGCCTTGAATGCATGCCCCAACAGCTGGTGTGGCACTGAACCATACACGTTGGCCAGATCCAACCATATCACAAGGAGTTCCTTCTTCTTCGTCTTCGCTCTCTGAATAGCTTTCCTGATCATGGTGCCGTGTTCGAGTCAACCGGGTACCCCAGGTATCCCCCTCCCCTTTTCTTTGAACCGCTGTCTCTATGTACTTGTTCCCGATCAAGTACTTCGTTATTCGACTGGCCATGATCGAGAAGAATATTTTCCCCTCGACGTTCAGGAGATAGATAGGCCTGAATTGGGCAATACCAGTTGAGTTGTGCTCTTTGGGAATGTAGATTCCGTTGGCTGTCTTCCACTCCGTGCTGACATGCGTGTGTTTTCACGCGGATCTCAGTATCCGGTGTAGATTCTTCAGGACTTTCGGGCATCTTTTGTAGAATGTGTAAGGCACACCGTTGGGTGCCTCTGCCGACTTAACTCTTGCTTTTGTGAAATGTGTGGGTGGGCGGGGAAATGTGTGTGTGTGGGTGGAAAGATGTGTGGGTATGGGTGGTTGATGTGTGAGTGGGTGAGGGAAACGTGTTTGTTCGTGCGGGATGTGCGTGTGCGAGGGGTATGTTTGTGTGGTTGGAGGGTGGGTGGGTGGGTGGAGCATGTTTGAGTGGGTGAGCTTGAGTGGACTAGGGTATGCGTTAGTGGGTGGAAAGATGTGTGTGGGTGAGTGAGGGGTTGTGTGTATGGGTGGGTGCGAGATGTCTGGGTTTCTTTCAACCACGTGACCGCTCTCGAGCACATGTCTCGCGACCGATGAAGCTGGACTGTTCCGGTGTGTCGGCCTGCCTTGGCTACCATCTTCTGTGTGTAGTATCTTGTCCAACCAATTCGGAATGTGTTCCGAAACCCTGCAATGTAACTGTCCCTCAGTTCTACCTATGTAGATGGCCTCGCAAAGGCGCGGTCACGTGGTTGAAAGAAACAGTGCCTTCCGTGTGTTGTTAAACACACAAAGTAGTCGATTGTTAAAGTTTGCTGAAGCTATAATAATCAACCTTCGTAAGCCGTCCTTGTGCAAGCAGAAAGACATGTTATTCAGTTTAAAAATACCGTGGTAGACAATCGACATTACTGTGCGAACATGTGTATATTTCAGTTTGAAGGATTTATCTAGTTAATTCACGTAAGTTGTGTGATTTCTGCAGTATGTACCTGACGAGATGCAGCGAAATATGCCAGGCAATAAATCGTGCAATCTATTGTTTGTGTCCTCGTTATTCAAATTCATCACGGGAAGACATTGAGGATGCCGGATCGCGGCTGCTCGAACAAGTCCCGTGCAAACGTGTATGGCTCCCGGAAGAATCTCTCACGTTCCTTCCGGGTTCTCCGCCTGTTCCTGCTGAACATTTCGCTCGGGATAGGGCACTGTCCCCGGCATTCAGACGTTGCCACACCTGGCGCAAGCCCTCATGTTCTCCGCTGTTGTCCACCGTTTCCGAGCGGCGTTCTTCTGTTTCCTTACTTACTCCAGCAGTTTCTGCCGCCTGATCTTCTGAGGACTAGCTGCTTCCTTCTTCTCGCTGCAACCAAACTGAATCAGCGAGTGGAGGTAGACAATTTCTCCGAACTTTATCAATTTCTCATCAAGAGATTTGTGTTTTAGCTCTTCTTCTAAAACACGGGACAACATGTCATCTGATAGTGCCAACTTTGCCTTCCTGGTGGCATTAGGGAACATGATCTTCGCCCTGAGACTTTCGGATGGTTGCTCGGGTACGTCACAGGTGACCTCGACTTGAGTCTTCTCAGCTACAGAACTTTGGCGTTCTCTGTGGGGTTCTCCCTGGCTGTGATTCTCTTGTGTCTTATCCTGTTCCCAGGAGCATTGCTGTGTCTCCTGTGACGCACTCTCGCACTTCTTTCGTTCAGCGTGAATTCTCATTCCCCGGAAGGAGACGACGCTTTTACCACACACGCATGGCCAGCCCGGTCGTTGGGCTGAAATAATGGTCGGTTGGCGGATGGGTCGTCACCGTGTGGTCGATAATGAATCCTTCAAGCACCCCCCCCCCCCCCCCTTTCGAAAGATCCTAGGGGAATCTTTTCATACTTTGTTTCGACGTGACAAGGATATTATACAGCATTAGGGGTTGTCAGCCCGGTCTGTTGTCGGCCCCACCGTTTCACCGGTGGAACCAATTCCACCACTACGCTGCAGCGGCGCTCTGTCTTCCCAGAGTTCCCTCCGTCTCTCCGGATGTCTGATGGACTGGCCATATGTTAGTTATACAAACTCCGCCGCGGAGCAATCACGGAATTATGCTTCTGATCGTCAGAAGTGTATCCCCTTCTCCAAGTGTTTCGGCCCATTACACTCCTGATACTCTCTAGGTGCGGGCCCGTCCGGGTCATGACTCCGTGCGTCTTTCCCCTGCTGTGGAGCCGTTCGGTCACATTCGTTATCCCTGTTGTTGTGCTTGTCCCTTCGCTGTTACCATGTCCACTCACAAGCCCTCACTCCCCCCCCCCCCGGTGAGGAGAGTCCGTGCAGCCTTTGCTTGCCCCTAAGCACGTGTGATCGTGGGGAGCCAGCTTCTTCCACCGCCACGGTCCTCTATCACCTCTATTCGTCTCCGTTGTCGTGTTCCTTCCTCGTCCCGTTCACGGCACCGCACTCTACTAGGAAGCCGGTTCTTTATTTACGTTTCTGGACCCACCTCTTGGTCTCTGCATCTGAATGAGTGCGACTTACGGACGATTACAGCTATGTTATGGAGGTTGGACTTCGACCGACATTTGCATGGTTTGACTGCACTCAGATTCACCACCCACGTTCGGAGGAAAGGGTAAAGAGCTGACCCAAGACGTTGCAAGTTCGTGGTCTTGGTTAAGAGATTGTTAGTAGTCCTGCAGTTACCGCTTCAAACCATACTAGTTCCGATACTCATTCCACTTTAGGTTCCAACAATTCCATAGCTAGCACGAGGCCTTTTCGGCTGCCTCACACAGTTGTTTCTGGGCCCGAGTTCTTGCTTGTCCTTTAATGCCCATTCGCTTCAGCACATCAAACACGGAGTGGGAGACTAGACCTCTGGCGCCTACCTCTACGGCGAATAGCCTGACAGCATACTTTTCCTGTGTAAGACCAGCGACCATGTCATCGTACCTCTTCAACTTGTATATATGCTGCTCCTCAATATTTGACTCGTACGGGACGGTCAGCTCAATCAACGTTAGCTGCATGGCTGACGTGGAGCTAAGTACGATGTCAGGTCGCAAGCCATACTTTCGGATGACCTCAGGGTATGTGCCTCGGCCTTGTAGATCTACGATCAGTTCCCAGTCACTCGCACAATCGGCGGCAAGTCGTCAGTTTTGTCTTTTTTGTGCTCGGCTCGGACGAAGGAAATCTCCATTGGCCTCGGCCCAGAAATTTCCATGTAGTGACTACTGAAACGTTTTTTCCACCTAAATGTTTCGGGGCATTAAAACCGTTTATTAGATGATAATATGTTGGTCGTCTTTACCAAATTGTCACTCGGGAGGATTCTCCTTCGATGGATTTTTGAACCAATTTGTCATTTAATATGAATCACACTCGGAGGACATGAGAACCCTTTAATCTCATTATTAGAGCACATCTTTGATGGACATCATTTACCCTTGATCTGGATGTAGGTTGATGAGTGCCGGAAGCTTGTCCACTTCATGATGTCTGGTCATCCTTTCTCGCATTATAATCATCACCATCACGATAAGCGTGGTCGGTCATTGTTCGCTATCGCAGACGATCACGAATCCTGGATCAGGTTTGTGTTCTTGTCCCAGTTGTGATTGTATCAATAGGGCCCACCAACTCTGAGATCCCCAGCCAGATAGATTCAGGCCTATGATGGCCATCTATCCACACTGAGCGACGAGGACATATGATAGGTTTTGCGGTTAGCTCCGTTAAACCAGCAACATCCCCACTATGGTCAGATTTGAGGTATGCAGCTTGAACCTTCTGCTATGACGGTGACCGAAATGATCACACCACGTACCATAATCCAACACTTGTGCTGATGCTGAGGTAGCGGGTTCAACCCCTACACCAGTCAGTTGGACTAAAATGTTGACTTCTCGTTCTTGATTTGGGGACGTACATTGCAAGTACCTCTGAAGTCAGAGTGGGTTCGCCTCATGGCGAGGGACATTTGTAATAAGGAAAACTAATCCACTCTCAAATATCAGTCCAGTACACTACACGCAGTAGCAGGTATATGGACTACGCTTGAGTTCAAAGCGGAAAAAACATAAAATAAAACTAAATCCAACACTAGTATTATCTTTATTTACTCTTAGACCATCCTTTTTCTCCGTTATCGTCTTTATAATCTGTTTGGTCATTATAATTTTTTTCTTGCCACCATCATATGTTTTATCATCACGAACCTGGTTGAATTAATTACCATCTCTTTTAAGATTGTCATCATAATTCTTTGGCAATAATTATCTCTCTCATCATTATCGTCGTCATCATAATTATCATCATCATAATCAGTTACTACTCTTCACTCGGTGCCGCAACGATCACTCCCTCTTAACATAACAGAACAAAACAACAAATGTAGAAGCGTCAATGTTTCAAAATAGAACAAAGCAACAAATGTAGCAGTGTCCATGATTCAAAACAGAACCAAACAACAAATGTTGCTATAGTATGTCCACATTTGTTTGCCTTCATTCACGATCAATTATTTTGAAAACTGTCTGTTGCATCGTTATGAAATTTTTCCAGCCGTCTTATATTTACCCCCACCCAAGGAATATGTCTTTGATAGGTCCAAAAACAACTTAAATCATTGAAAGCGGCAACATTCCTTTGATGTTTTGCTGAACAACTAGTGATTTCTTGCAAACAAAGTTATTTTTACGGTAATGGGAGACCTGCAAATTCCGATGACACACAAAGGCGTATCCGGATTCGTATGGGAGTGGGTGCAATGAAAGCACTAGCTTAAAATCTACAGGGTCGGCTGCATTGCACCGGGTTTTTATCCCATATGGCTCAGTTTCTTCCGCAGCGCGGAAAGCGTCGCACAAAGCACGAACTCCGTAGCTCCAGCGACGACCCTCGGGAGTCTCCGAAAAAATGCACTCGTGAAATGAAGGACGCGGCCCGGAATCGAACATACAACCTTCGGAGCCCGAGTCAGACGGCTTGACCACTTCACCACGGAGAATCCCGAGAGGGGTGCAATGTGTAATATTAGTAAAGACAAAGAATTTACAGAGGCACGGGGTAAATAATTTGTAACTTAACAGGAAAGTAGAAGGAATATATTTCTTACCTTATTTTTCATTTCCTTCTTGTTTCTTCAGCTGATGCTGATGCTGTAATGTTTAGGGCCTGCAGTTCGTCTGAATAGTTGGAGCAAAATATCCCAGTAAGTGTGTACGTAGATTAAGGTCTGCGATCTGCTCAGACCTTAATCTGTGTCGGACGATTCCAGTAGGTTGATGATTGCTCTCGGTTGCATAAAATTCAATCCATCCTTTCTCCAATAGTCCTCTTTCTCTTTCAACACATGGTCCTGACGTTTTTTCCAGTAACTTTTATCAATATTTAATAGCGCGGACAGACAGACAGACAGACAGACAGACAGACAGACAGACAGACAGATAGACAGATAGGTAGGTAGGTAGGTAGGTAGGTAGGCAGAAAGGTAGGTGGGTGGGTGAGTGGGTGGATGGCTGACTGGGTGGGTTGGTCGGTCGGTCGGCCGGCTGGCTGGCAGGCAGGCAGGTAGGATAGATCGATCGATCGATCGATAGATAGATAGATAGATAGATAGATAGATAGATAGATAGATAGATAGATAGATAGATAGATCCCCGCCAGGAGCCGGGCCGAGCCAGCTAGTTTATTTATATAATCACGTTTCATGAAAGAACCCACAGTTTGACGACACCTCTGAACTACCCCATATAAATTCCCTCAGTCTGCCAAAAGCGAAAACCGCACAGACAAAATTCAAAAAACAGCGGGGGTGTGTCTTGCTGAAACGGTAATACTCTTAAAATGATGGAATGAATGCGGGGGATATAAAATATATACGGCATATAAACAAACATTGAAATCTGCTGTACAATCTCCAGAACAAAATTTTTTTTTGTTGGGTGGACATAATGATAAGGTTATATGCTAAATCTCATCATTTCCCCTCAGTTGGTTACTGAGATATTGAATTTTATATTGAGGCAACAAAACAAAAAAACACACTATAGTGACTCGTTGGTATCCAATGACATCACTGAAGCCGAAAAAGGGGGTGGCACTATTTGACTACCTCTTTTTGCGACTCCGATATGAGGAGATTTTGTGTACTAATTATGTTAAATTTCCTCTTTTATTTCAAGATCCGGATAAAACTGAAACCGAATACTGAGCATTCAGTTTCCCTCCATGTTGGACAAAACCTAGAAATTCCTTTCACTTGAATCACAGATTAAATGGAGAACTAGAGACAGAGATGATTAATATATATATCTGTCAAAAACACAATGAAAATCAAACATTTTGTCTGGATATGTGTACATTGAATGTACATTGAATGCCAATGGACAAATTAGCCAACCAACAATATAATGAACAATGAAGACATTCAAAAAGTCACATGTTTTGAATTCTTGGTGGTTCCTTAATCAACAATAATGGGGATTTTTTCAAATGTATATTGGCAATAAAAAAAAAGCAGTGGTCAAACAGTATTAAGAATCTAATACTCAACATCAAGAAACAATAATATAAATGTTGAGGGCGTGCATCTTTTCTGTGGCAAAATACGGACGTGAGTCATGGACCATTTCGTAATCACCAAAAAGAGAAAGTTCTTCGAATATCAGCGACAAAGGAGAAGAAAAACAGTGGCATTCTACAAGAACTGAACGAAGAAAACTGGCTCATAGACCGCATCATGCGTTGGAAACTGAAATACACCGGTAATATTAAACACCTCAGATGCTGTACTGAGAGGTGAATTATTGGTCTGTTTGTGCTGATGCTGTATTAAGAGGAGAAGTATTGGACTATTAGTGTTGATGCTGTATTGCTAGGAGAACTAATGTACTACTAGTCGTTGCTGTATTGATAGGAGAACTAATGTATTACTAGTGTTGATTGCGTATTGCTAGGAAAACTATTTTGCTGTTAGTGTTCGTTTGTTCTAAGTTATTGACAAGTATCCATGTTTCTTAATCACCCCCCACACCCAACCCCCTTCCAAGTTGCAACAGGAAGCTGCCGTGGGATTAGTAAGTGTTGGGACCATTACCTTGTCGTAATGATGCATGAGGGAGTAAGTGGAGGGTCTTTTCCTCCCTTAAAGAACGTCGAGAGCTGACATAAAATCCCCTCCCTCAACATATTCATGTCATTGTCAGCGTAACGCCCGCTTGTTTATTTTTGTTGGAATATTCTCTTTGCTTGTCTTTTCATTCCAGCTATTTTTGTAAAATTTAATCAATTGTCCTAGCACATCTCTGATGATTGGAAGCATTTCTCATTGACTTTGTTAGTGATCCACGTGTGCATGTGCAATTGATTCTTTTTGTAATTCTAAAGTGACGCATGAGTGTAAGTGCAAATTATTCTTTTTGTAATTCTATAGTGACCCATAGTCAGGCTGAAAAACATCTGATGGCTGTAGAAATGTGGTTTCTGAGGAAAATGCAAAGAATACCATGGACAGCCAGAAAGACCAAAGAACAAGTTCTTCAAGAAACAGATAGGACAACTTGGAGACTTGTTTGATGCTATGAACATCAATTCTGAGTGTATTGCTTGTAGAAGTCTTGATTTTGAGGTGGTCTTTGTCTTTGTTTAGAGAAGAATGCTTCAGTTAAAATATCAAAGATAAGGAACATCTGTTGGATCGTTTCCCCAAGGACATGATGGTGTGGTGGCCGACAATCGGTACTCCGATGAAATGTCAGGTGGACACATAATCAGACTGCAGATGGTACAATTAGCACTGGGACCCTTCGCTGGATATTGAAGATGAGGCAAAGCATGTATGGGAATGTGCGGAGTGTTGTGTTGCCGGTTCTTGACTCCACTCAACTGAACATCATCATACCATATCTTTTAACTAGACTGTTCATGTTGATCCATTAAAGACGCTTAAACAGTGAAAAGAAATATAAATTGAAAGACACACCAAACAATTTACCAAAGAGAAAAACTTTATTTAATTGCTGGTCTCACGGTTAGCAGTGTTTAATAAAAAGTACTCTTATTAGGTCTTTTAGAAAACAAAATAGACAACTATTGCCATCTTGATCAAACACAAAATATGACCCAGTTCCGTGTCAGAACATGTTGTATGTTGTAGTCAAGCCACAACAGCCTTTATATATTATTAGTTAAATGTCCTGCGAAGTCTCCGTGGCGAAGAAGTCAAGCCGTCTGCCTTGGGCTCCAAAGGTTGTGGGTTCGATTCCGGGCTGCGTCCTTCGGTTCACAAGTGCATTTATTTCCGAGACTCCTGAGGATCATAGCTGGAGCTACGGAGTTCATGCTTTGTGTGACACTTTCCGCGCTATGGAAAGAGACTGCGCCACATGGGATGCAGCCACATGGGACCCGGTGCAAAGAAGTCCACCCTGTCTACTTTTTTTTTTAAAAGTTAAATGTCCTTTTCAACAACAAAAATGTTCGGTAGCATGAATCTGCCGCGGGTATTTTAATTGTTAGGACCATCATATGTTGTAGCCTCGAGTCCATGCAGGAATAAACCGCCATTATTTCCTCCTGTAACGAACGTGGAGAGCTGAAACTGAACACCATGTAAACAACATTGGAACTGTGCTTCAGTGCTGCCGTTTATCAGAAGTATCCATGGCTGGCTGTTACTTTGTGAATCTTCTACTTGAGGGTGTAAACATAGAGACAGGGTAACTCTATCAAGGAAAGTTCTTTCTTACACTCTCTGTTAGTATAATCTTCAAAAGGTGTAGATCTTTTGCATTTTCATTTGTAGTAGTTAGTTAAAACAACGAATTCTGTGCAGGCATAATCCATCAATCCATCATGTGCCATGCCGGTAAGCGTGGGCGGTCATGTTCTGCCATCTCACTCGATCACCAGAGTCGTGGATCAGCTCCGTGTTTCTGTCTCGACCATGCCACAATGCCAAGCCATCCAGGTAATTGCAGGCATAATATTGTGATAAAAAAGACAAAATTGTTCAGGATATAAAGTTTCTAGCATACATACATAGAACTGCGTGCTCTGTTTTCTAAACCACGTTTTCACTTCACATTCAACTTCGGCGTCATTCGCGAAATGTCTCGAACATCCACCTTACAGCCCCGACTTAGCGCCTAGCGATTTCTACCTGTTTGGTCCACTGAAAATGCACCTTGGCGGGAGACATTTTGCGAATGACCCCGAAGTTGAATGTGAAGTGAAAACGTGGTCGTAGAAAACAGAGCACGCAGTTCTATGCAGCCGGTTTGGGAGGACTGATAAAATGATGGGATAAGTGCATTAATGTTGGTGGAAATTATGTTGAGAAATAAAGGAACAGTGTATGTATACAAATAAACTGGATTCAAGTTGTTATCATATTTAGTTATTTGTTCACAGTCATTTGTGACTTACTTATTGACTCGCACAGTATCGATTATAATGCAAAGTTAGAGCATCATTACTCTTTTATTAAAAGTCATCACAAGGTTACCAAACAGTATATCGTGTTTTAACCAGTAAATTAAATATGAGGCAGACCTGATAATTGCTTCTATCGTTTTTGTTGTTGTTGTTGTTGTTGTAAACGTTTGCATCGCTTTGAACTCAAGCGTGGCTCATGTACTGCTACTATTTTTAGTATACTGGATTGATTTTGGCATGTGAATTAATGTCCTACACCATCAGGCCCGCTCTGACTTCTGATGTGCTTGTAATTTACGTCCCCAAGTCAAGGACGAGTAGTCAACATTTTAGTCCAACTGACGGTTCCAAATTGCTGTTATCTAGCCGGGCGGCGCAGAGTCGGAAGTGAGCACCAAACCTTGCAAAATACCCTATGGCTTGTACATTCATCACCTCTGGCATCAAAAGCCAACTCCTGGACTTCACGTGGGGGAACTGTTTTAACTAACAGGAGACTGGGCGCCCTAAAACAACCAGAATGTTCTTGGTGCAAGTACATGCTGCACATGTGGATTGGTGCCGCAGACAGAGATCAGATACTCCAAGACTGTCCAAAATACAACATATCTAGGCAAACCTTCTGGCCTAGAGAGACAACAGTGGAATATAAACCCTATGAACAGCTGAGTGAACTAAAACAGACTTAAATTCATACAAGAGACAACATTGCAGTTATAGACAAATTTCAAACGAACGAAAGAAGAATTCAAACTGACTGGTGTAGTGGTTGAGCCTGTAACCTTGGTATCAGCACACCGGATGTTTAAAAACTAGCTCTCTTATCCATTCAACCATGCTGACCTCCTGCTTTTACCTTTTGCTGTAACCTTTTACTTTTTTTTCTTACTCACTTCATCGTAGACAATGCGACAACCGTGCCAATAATCAGAACACCTGCACCTGATGTAAGAACAATTTCTTTAACTTTGTCAACCTGGATGTAGAGAGACAAATGCGACAATGTGAGATAATGTCCGTGTAAAAGACAAATTATGATGTAACTCATCAATTATTGTGTCACTTACCTGTATGCAGTACAAAATGACAACAAATCTCCCCTTGTCGCCTGCACCAGTTTTAACATATTTGGTCAAGGGAACTGTTAAAACAAGAATAAGAAATTAGAAATGTACTGTTTTGCGCTGGTAAGCAGGGTGTGGAGACTTGGCTACACAGTGGAAAGTACACAGGTTTGCGTTCCGTCCCTTTTGGACTACGGGAAGGGTGAATGAAGTAAATTCTTAGATAAGTTATGTTATGTTTTGTTACGTCCCTTGTGTGCTAAGTCCTTCAATGCAGTAGCTATGAGTATCCTAAAGTATTTCTGCTCACTGTTCAAATGAGGAGTTGGTTATGATATCTCCCCTCTTAACCTCTAAGACGACATTGATTTGCTTGACCAGGCTTCACTCCAAATCCATCTAGTCCAGCTAGCGTTAGAGTCTTGTGAATACGAGCCCTTACTGCATTAACTAAAACAGCCCTGTCCTAAACTGTCCTTGCTTCTGCCCATTTGTATTGGTGCATTATTTGTCAGCTGGTCTGTGTGTTCATTACCGTGTACTCTACCATGTCCGGATGCGTACATCCAGGTGAGTAATGTAAAGCGCAATATCCCAATGCTGTCTACACATTCGGAGCAGAGACTGCGTGTTAAAATTTTTTATCATGTTCATGTTGTCATATATAAGGGACGTTCATTTGAAATCCGTTCGTGCCGCACCGAGCGTAATTGCATACGTTGAACATGATCATGCCATAGTCATGTGATAAGTACTGATCAATAAATAAAAGAGCACGTGCTTATCGTCCTATGATGCATAGGTTCTGTGTCTCACCGTTGAGAAAATGGCAGGGTTGATCCAAAATCCGTCCAAAGAAGCTCAAAGAGCGGTGATTCAGTTTCTTTTATTTGAAGGATGTCGACCAGTGGATATTCATCGAAGAATGCAGGCAGCATACGGTAACAAATGTGTCGAAGACAACAGTGACAGACTGGGCACGCATGTTTCGGAAAGAACGTCAGTTCACGACAGATCTTCGACGACCGGGTCAAGCGCATATTGTTGCAAAAGAAACAAAAAGCATCGCCAAAATTGATGCAGCAGTACAGATGAACCGTTGTCGAAGCATACGTTCGCTAGGGAAAGAATTTGATGTGTCAATTGGGACAATTCAAAAGGTCGCTCGTAAGAAACTGCAAAATCGGAAGGTGTGTTCACAGTGGGTACCTCGGATGTTGACCGACCACCAAAAAGAAGAAAGCATGGGATAATGTTTGAACCACTTGCTGCTTTACAGAGTGGAGGGTGATACATTTCTCTTCCGCATGGTGGCAGGCGATGAATCATGGTGTCACCACTTTGAGGCGAGCAGCAAAAGAGAGAGCATGCAATGGAGAGCCAAAAAATTCAAGTTACATGTTTCCGCTGAAAAGGTTATGCTGAGCGCATTTTTTTGTTTGGAACCATGAAAGGCTATTGTTGGCCGACTTTAAAACACCTGGTGTCAACACCAACTCTACCCACTACTTGCAAACACTAGACGAGCTGCAAAAAGCCATCAAGAATAAACGATCCGGCATGCTTTCTCGCGGTGTGATTTTGTTGCACGATAAAGGTCGTCCGCATGTCGCAAAGATTGTGCAGGAAGCATTATCAAGGAAGAAGTGGGAAATTCTGCAACACCCAGCCTATAGTTCTGATTTGTCACCATGTGATTTTCACTTGTTCGGACCTATAAAAATCAAAGCCCTCAAGGGGCAACGATTTCACACAGATGCAGACGTAATGAACGCGGTAAACACTTAGTTCAGGGAGCAACCACAATCCTTTCTTTGCGGACGGCATTCGCCGCCTACCTAAGCAATAGGATGCTTGCCTGAATGTCTACGGCGACTTCTTCTGACCAACCCATGGTGCATAATTCATTCAAAATGAATGCTTTGTTTAATTCTACCACACCTGTTAATGTTTCTTTCATGCTTTTGTAATAAAGCCATTGGAACGGGTTTCAAATGAACGTCCCTACTATATATATATATATATATATATATATATATATATATATATATATATATATATATATATATATATATATATATATATATATATATATATATATCATTGGCACCTTTCCGTCTTGACAGACGATAGTTTGGTACATTGTGCTTCAAAAAGGCTTAATAACTACGACCCATGGCGGTGGCGAGTGTGGCTGGTAAGGCCAGTTCTTACTGCAAATGTTTGCCCACAGTAGATGCATGTGAAAACATGGTCATTTCCACCATTGTGCACCATCTTACGTCTCTCACGCTCTGTGTGTGCTTTATCTGCAATCATTTTCTCCTTTGTCTTTATTCCATTTCTGATAGTTGCCCTCCATGCAACACGTTCAGCGGCGACTTGCTCCCAATGTGCATTATCTATGCCTGTATCAATCATGTCCCGCTTACACACATCTTTGTATCGTAGTAGAGGCCGACCCTGAGATCTCCTACCCGTCTGTAATTCACCAAAAAAGATGTCCTTTGGTATTCTACCATCATCCATCCTCCTAACATGTCCTATCCATCTAAGTCTACGAAGACTGAGCATGGAATACACCGTCACACAACCTGATCTTTCCAATACTTCAGTATTTGTGATTTTGTCTTGCCACTTAATACCAAGTATTCTTCGCAGACACCGCATATGAAAGCTGTTTAAACGTTTCTCTTGGCGTGAGTAAGTTGTCCAGGTTTCACTGCCATAAAGAAGAGTACTAAGGACACAGGCTTGGTAGACGAGGACTTTTGTTTTGGCAGTAAGCTTCCTGTTCTCCCAGACTCTTTTTGCTAACATGTTCATTGTTGTTGCTGCCTTGCCAATCCTGATGTTGATTTCCTGATCGAGGGATAATTTGCTATTTACCTCTGATCCTAGATATGTAAAATGGTCTACTATCTCCAGTTCGGCGTCGTCAATAAAGATTGATGGTACACCATGTGCACCTTGTGACATAATCTGTGTCTTCTTTTTGTTAATTGTTAAACCAAATTCAGAACAAGCATTGGAGAATGCAGATAGTAGATGTTGTAATTCTTCCTCAGAGTGGGTCGTAATCGCAGCATCATCCGCAAAAAGCAACTCTCTGATTAGTACCCTCCTAATTTTGGTCTTGGCCTTCAATCTCTGAGCATTATAGAGGCCACCATCTGAGCGTGAGTGAATGTATATACCGTCATCCTGATCACGAAAGGCATATTTCAGTAGAAGTGAAAAGTATATCCCAAAGAGGGTGGGGGCTAGTACACAACCTTGCTTAACTCCACTCTTGATTTCAAACTCTTCTGAAGTTGAGCCATCAAACTTGATTATACCCTTCATGCCTGTGTGGAACGATTCCACAATGGACAGAAGAGTTGGTGGGCAGCCAATCTTCTTTAGTGCTTTGAACAGACCCTCACGACTGACCAAATCGAATGCCTTTGTGAGGTCGATGAAGGCAATAAACAGTGGCTGATTTTGTTCCCGGCATTTTTCTTGCATCTGTCGCAATGAGAATATCATATCAATGGTAGACCGGTTCTGACGGAAGCCGCACTGTGATTCGGGGTAGACTTGATCTCCCAGGACTTGAAGTCTGCGCAGGACAATTCTGGCAAATACTTTCCCAACAATACACAGAAGTGAGATACCCCTATAGTTGTTACAGTCGCTCCGATCGCCCTTGTTCTTGTACAGCGTTATGATGTTTGAATCTTTGAAATCCTGTGGGACTTGTCCTTCTCGCCAGCATAGCTCTATTAGCTGGTGGATCTGTAGAGCGAGTGTGTCTTGCCCACTCCTGATTACCTCTATTGGAATCCCATCCTTACCTGGAGCCTTGCCAGATGCAAGCTCATTTATAGCACACTTAACTTCTGTTATGGTGGGAAGTGTGTCCAGGTGGTCAAGAGTTGGCAGGGCCTCTATGGCGTTGAGGGCATCATCCGCTAGCTTGGTCTCACTTGAGTAAAGCTCTAAATAGTGCTCGACCCATCTATCCATCTGCTGTTTCTTATCAGTGATGATTTCTCCAGTCAAGGTTTTCAGCGGTGCACTTCTTTTGATCATTGGACCACAGGCTTTCTTTATCCCTTCATACATGCTTCTGATGTTTCCCTTATCACTTGCGATTTGAATGGACTCACATAACTTGATCCAATAGTCATTCGCACACTGCCTGGCAGCCTTTTGCACATCCGTCCTAGCTTGCTTCAGCTCACTAAGAGTGTTACGCGTTGGTCTTTCCTTGTTACTTAAGAGAGCTATCTTCTTTTTATCAATCAAGGGCTGCAGTATCTGGCTGTTTGCCGCAATCCAGTCCTGCCTCTTATGATCCACAGTGCCGTAAAACCCTACCGCTGTTTTATAAATAGTTTCCTTAAGTTTACTCCATTTATCATTTACTATACAATGTTCTGATGTATCATTGAAAGCGTCTTCAAGTTGCTGTTGAAATTCAAAGCACTTTCCAGGATCGTGAGTGTTAATAATATTAATCCTGGGGCTAGATTTGTGTTTAGCTGTGTAGATTCTCTTTGGTCTCAGTCTAACCCTTGCAACAACCAAAGAATGATCTGTATCACAGTCAGCACTGTGGTAACTTCGAGTTAATGATGTATGGTTCAGATGCTGTCTCCGTGTGATAATGAAGTCCAGCTGATGCCAATGGCCGGATCTTGGATGTTTCCATGTGACCTTATGCTGCTCTTTTGTTTTAAAAAAGGAGTTTGTAATACATAGGCCAATTCTAGTGCAATGCTTCAGCAGCCTTTGCCCATTATCATTCATGCGACCGATGTTGTATTTTCCAAGGCACACTGGCTATGAACTCGAGTCCTTGCCCACACGAGCATTGAAATCACCGAGCATATAAATGTAGTCGGATTTTGGAACTGCCTTGATCACAGAGTCTAGCTGCCTCATAGAACGTATCCTTCACATCATCAGAGGAAGCGAGTGTCGGTGCATATGCAGTGATAATGGTGGCAAATCCACAAGAGGTTGCCAAGCGCAGTGATGATAATCTTTCATTACCTCCAGCTGGGATCTCAATCATTCCCAGTAGCGAATTCTTCACAGCAAAGCCCACACCATGTTGCCTTTTTTCTGCCTGCCCTCTTCCCTTCCAAAAAAAGGTGTAATTGTTTTCCCTGAGTGACCCTTCCTCAGCGAGGCGAGTCTCCTGCAGGCCAGCAATATCAATGTTAAGACGATTGAGTTCAGCATCAATCACAGCCGTTTTTCTCACATCGTCAATATTTGTCAAGTCAGTGGAAAATCCTGGACACATGGTTCTTACGTTACAGGTTGCAAGCCGTAGCTTGAGGTTTCTGTTATTCTTTTTATTAGTACCTGGTGCATTGGTTTTACAGCCTGCGATTCAGATTTTGTCCTGGCCCCAAGCACCCATTGAAGCAGGCAGCACCCAATTGGTCCGAGGCTGTCCAGCTTGAGGCGGGCGGTAGCTGATCAGTGACACCTGTAGGTGTCTCCCACCGTCAGAGGCAACGCGTGGCGCCCCATGTCTACGCCAACTGACAAGGACTTATAACCCGTAACAGTTGCCTCTAGCTTTGATTCCGAGACCGGTTAAGACCAGGGATGGAGTTATTGCCTCTCCATAGCACAAATCCTGGGCTAAAATAAAGAAACCATGTGTTGCCCATGCAGCATGATCCCTCTCTCGGCCTGCCTAGTTCACTCCAGAGGAAAGTTAACACCTATACATCTGGAACAAGACAAGTTGCAGAAGCTGCCGGATCAGCAAAGCAATGCTCTAACTGTCCGCCTGTCGGAGCTTCGATCCTAGACCAGCTGCCAACCAAGGCTTAGGGCCTGGTCTGCCCTGCCATGACTATTTTGTCTTTGGGTTGCATTTCCTCGCACCAGGCTAAGGCTTGTACCCTCCCCACGCCCTAAGCCGTTGGCACAATGTGGGGTGTCGGGTTTGGTAAGCGCCGCATAACATTCGGCGCTGACAGAAAGCTAGGTAGTACCGTCTACTGTCATACGATAGCTCAGTCATATCTGACTAAGACATGACTGGCATATATATATATATATATATATATATATATATATATATATATATATATATATATATATATATATATATATATATATACACACACACACACACACACACACACACACGCCAAATCGAATTCCATATATCACACATCATTTTCAATGAAAATGCCAGTCCATTTATATAGACAGAATAGGACTACAGTTAGACAAAGGAACAGCATAACAACACTGCATTGATAAGGAAACAAATAATGGACAATTTTGGAAACCCAACTAAACCTTCCAATGAAATGGAACCTAAATCTATGCCCTTTAATAGAATTTGGCATGTGGCAAAAAGACACTTTCAGTGTGCTGTTAACGTAACGAAAAGTTGCCGAGATGTGCAGAGACGTCTTCTGTTTAAATTTATGTAATTAAAAAGACATGATAGTCTTTAAAACTGAAAGTCTTTAAAACGTCCGTGGCAACGGCGAATTTATGGCAGTCTATTTTGTGCATTTCAGCTAAAAGAATTCATTTTCATCATCATCATGTGCCATGCTGATAAGAAGCAGATGAAAACAGTAAACTGATTAGAGAAATTAGAAGTAGACAGTGAAAATATTTTGGACATGATATAAGAAGAAATAAATTAGAGAAGTTGGTGACAACTGGCAAGGTTGAGGGGGAAAGAACAGGGGGAAGGTAGAGAAGTAAATACTTGAATGACTTGGCCACGTGGCATGGTCAACACAAGAACATGTAGCTGATCCACGGCGCTGGTGATCGTGTGAGATGAAGAAACATAACCGAACACTTTTATCAGATGGTGCATGATGATGATGATGATGATGATACCAATAAGCAGTGGCTGGCATGGTTTTCCGTCTCACGCAATCACCAGCTTTGGATCAGCTCTGTGTTCTTGTCTCATTTCGCGATGTGGCCAAGCCCTCCAGATATATGTATTTATCTTTCTTTGATAACCTTGTTCTTTTCCCCCAAATCTTGCCATTTGTCACCAACTTCTCTAATTTATTTCATCTTATATTGTGTCCAAAAAAGTTTCACTGGCTACGTCTAATTTCCAGTCCATTTCTCTTAACAACCTGCCAAAGTTTACGTTAAATTTCTCGAATCAATATACGGTTTTGATTGGTTTCTTGTAAGACTTGCTCATTGGTTTTTCTGTCCGTCCATGGTGTTCTTTGCATTTTCCTCATATACGACATTTCCACTGCCATCATATGTTTCTCAGCTTGTCTGCTTATTGGTCGCGTTTGACAACTATATAACAGTACACGTTCTATATAGCACTTCAACACTCTTTGTCTCGTTACAGTTGACAGCGTTTTATTGGTCGGAATCTTTTCCATCTTGCAAAATGCTACCTTTAACATGGCGATTCCTGTTCTAACCTCTTCAAAACATCTCCCTTAAGATGTTATGACTGTTCCGAGACAGTTTTACCTATTCACTTGTTTAAGAATGTTCCCATCTACCCGGCTGTCATACTATGGCATTATCTTCTTCTTAGAGATGACCATTATCTATGTCCCCTTACAATTTAACTCTAACCTTAGTACAATAACTGCATCTACTAAATGTTGAGGTTCCTTTCATTTTATTCTGCTTTAATGTACATTCAACTCTGTAGTAGTACGTTCTTGACGAGATACAGCGAAATATGTCAGGTAATAAATTGTGCTATATATATATTGCTTTAGTCTTATTATTCAAATGCCCAATGAGCAAACGTTTTTAAAAACTGTAATGTCAAGAATGAAGCTCTTTACATACCTGATCACTTTTCCATATGCCATAGCGACACCACTTGGCAAAATGCTCACAATTTGCAGTTATCAGATTGTATTCAACTTCTCCAAGGATACTGTTAGCTCTCTCCACAATTTCTTCAGGGCTGAAGTGACTGTGTTAGATACATTCTCCATTACATAAAATATACAGTCTGGAAGTTATATTCACAGGTAAATGTTGTCCCACGGGAGAAACTGTCACTATGGTGTGAAGTTCTAGACCTTCACATATTCCATGTAAAAACAACAAAAAGTTAATTGCATATCATTTACAGGATGTCGCAGTCAAACCCAGCATTTTTTGGCTGTGATTTCTTGACAAGTTTGTATTGAGTAGTTTGCCATTGATTTCTGAAAGACCGGAACTTATACCATTGTATGAAAACCAATGCAAGGTGTTCTGCTGTCAAATCGCCTGTAGCTGTGCTTCGTATGCGGTATTCGGAATTATGAATTGCACCTGTAACCTCTTCACCACGTAGCCGGCATGAGGTTTAAATACCCAGTTCCCTTCCTTGTCACATTTACTTTCTGAAAATTATCTGCAACCCGTTTTATAAGTGTAAAGACATTGATAATATTCCAGTTCAAGCCATCAAATCATGCCAGGAGGTTGGGATATAATAGTTAAGAAACACATTTAACCAGGCATGGCTAGAGAATGTACAAGATTAGGAAAGACCTAATTGTATTGTTATGGAAGAACAAGAGTAGCAAATAATAATGCAATATATAGAGAGACATATCTCTTCTTTTCTTAATACAAATAAAGAATAGAAATAAAGAAGATAAAGAAATCTTTGGGAGTCTCTGTGGCGAAGTGGTCAAGCCGTTTGACGTTTGACTCGTTAGCCGAAGGTTGTGGGTTCGATTCCGGGCCTCGTCCTTCGGTTTACGAGTTATATGTTTCGGAGACTCCCATGGGTCGTCGCTAAAAGCTACGGAGTTCGTGCTTTGTGCGACGCTTTTCGTACTGCGGAAAGAGACCGAGCCATATGGGATAAAAACCCGGTGCAATGAAGTCGACCCTGTCGACTTTTAATCGCCTTTTTATATCTCTTCTTTGTCAGTTGGAAACAAATCTATGCAAACATTTCAGAACAAGGAACCCGAAACAAGATAGAACCGCTTCTGAGTGGTGCACAGCTTGGCTATAGAAAAGAAATGGATGCATAGATGCCTTTTTGCATTGAGACAGATGAGTGGAAACTTATATATTACAACAACGAAAAAAGTGTGGCTTTCACAGATCAATAAAAAGCTTTTGGCCGAGTGAACAGAACCAAACTGTGGAAAATGCTCGAAGAATCTGGTGCAGTAGGTCAACTGTTGGACAACATTATGGTCATGTACCAAAACAGTTAAGGTGCAGTAAGAACAAATGCCGATATGACAAACTGGTGCCGACTAACATCAGACGTCAAACAAGGATATGTTTTATCACCACTATTGTCCATAGAGGAGAGGAGGCGTGCATTATTTCCCTCGGTTTACTACAAGGATTTATAATCTCGCCCGTGCTATTCAATGTTTACACACGCAAGATTGCAAGCATATTAGCACCACACATTGGAATGATACTGACATTTGCAGACAGTGTTCCTTCGTACAGGCAAGGAAGACACTTTAAGTAAACAGCTCAAGAGTTGCAGGAAAGAGTAAACAAATTGATCGACTGGTGCGCATATGTCGTGGTGTCATTAACCCAGAAAAACCACAGCGTAGAATGTTACTGTGAACCACTAAAGACGATTGGAGTACAGAAGTGTACTGAGGCTGAGATTACATTCGGAGTCAAGATTTTACGCAGAGGAAGTTGACATCGTGATGTGTGTGCCTCAGACAGCGGGGTTGCCGGATGTAAACAATCGAACAGCTGTGAAGCAGTTTCATTGCAAAGTGAAATCAGGAGTCGATGTTTTATTCGTTTGTGACCAGTCTACGCCCATTCGTTGTCTTCATCGTTAAATCACCGGGCGAAACCACCCTACAGTAAGCAGAACAGGAGCCAAAACATACATCAATCAATCAGTTGCCGTCTCCACAAGATAGGCTGTCAAATTTCCTTGCTAAAGAGAGGCAAACTGACTGACATTCAACATCTTCATTAACATGCTCGGCAGTCTGAAAAGCTTACCACCGATTCAAGGAGACAACAACTACACAGAAAAACACTCGTTTGTCGTCTCAAATAGGCGTCGGCACTGCAAAACGTCATATATGACTGACGCGTGTGTCTTTGCACCAGAAGTTTGTTCCATCATCTGATATTGTCCAATCCTATCAGTCCTTGTTTCGGCAACGAATGCAGCTAAGTACTGTTGAGTTTGTGCATCGCACTGTTGTTTCCGACTGCTTTGTTGGTTGTTGCCCTTCATTTGTCCTAAGTTAGATTATTATATGCTATATATTTATTCATATGTGGTCCCGTAATCGTCGTAAGTAGGTTATTTTTGCGATGTTTCGCAGAATTCGTGAGACAAACCAAAAGTGATTCTCTTTGTGCATATTATATTCTTCTAGGAAAATCTGACAGGTTGGCTCGGTTTTGCATATGTTTTGTCCTAGAGAAATATCGTATGCAGTATTGGCTATTGTCAGATCTGGGTGTATTATTGGTTCTGGGATTGCTTCTATTCTTGCCTTTTATTTACATATGATATTTGGTTTCTTCGGATATATGTGTTATTATTGTAATTCTTCCGTGACATCTTCTATATAGCTGGTCTTGTCGTTTTGTATGATGTGAACTGTTTCATATTACACAGGCATGTGTTAATGAGATGATTAATTTAATGTCTCTGTAATCACCTGTCTGCATTCAGCCCGTGCGTCTCGCGTTAAGTATGTCATCGCTATTTGATTCATCATCCAGTCATATTTATATACGCATGTCTAACACTATTTCCAGGAGCCTTCTACAACTATTTGTTACATATTCGAGTGGGGGTAGCAGTGTAGGATTTACGTATAAGCTACACAAGCTATAGCTTGGGGCCCCCAAGAAAGTGGGGGACCCAATAAAATATTGTTCGAGTGAGCAATTGTCATATATGTATATATGACATAGAATATCTGTACTTATAAAGGGCCCCATATTTCAAATAGCTTAGGGCCTTATCAAGTCTAAATCCGGCCTTGGGGGGTAGATAATATCTCTCCCTATCTCTCCCACTTCACTGCTGGTAAAAGGAAGTAGAGAGCAAGGCTAGAACCCTACTAAGGACAGTTCCCAAAATCACATTAGGGCTGTAAGTGATTGAGTACATAGTGATATTATCAATATTACTAATTTACTTACAGAGTGAGTGCTTAAGTACGTTGTGAATTTGCACAAGATAGGCCGCAGTGTCTTTATATTTAAAGTTGACTGACGGACAGCAACGTGTCCACAATTACAATTGTCAGCGTCTAGCGGTATTAGAAAGTGAAAGGTTCAAGACAGGTAGATAGTACGAGCATAGATGAGACATAAACACATGAGTCAATAAGATATAATTTATTACTCTAGGATATGACCACATAATAATGTCTCATCCATCGTTACATCGTTCGTTCTCGCACTAATTCAATATACAGCAATAATGTAGTAATGCAATATTACGATACAAGTCACTACACTCTCGTATCACAGCCTACACACACAAGCACAAGTCAAACGGCTCAGCTATTCAATAGCCCTGAAGTCCTAAGTATATTCTATTCTGTCACACTCTCAGTCATGCATCCTCTCTCTGTCGTGTCCAAAGCCCGTCTGGCTTCGCCTCGACTGCCCGGTGGTCACGAGGTGTTTGCCCCTCGTGCAACCCGTGGGAAGTCATATGTCTCGCATACTCCTGGTTGAGGCTAGGCGTACTGCGTAGTTCTATTCAGGGTGACCCTGTCCTTGACGGGTACAGTCCTGTCTCTACTGTCCTCAGCATCTAGACTGTTCTCTTTCATCCGTACTCACCCCATGTCCCTACCTCTAACGTCTGTCCTCTCCTCTGTCCCCTACAGGACCTTGACATACTTCCCCTCCTCCACTCCTGTGTGGTGTATTCTTTTAATTAGTCTGTACTAATTCTGTCAAGGGCCTAAGGGAAGCAATTATAACTGTCATGATATCTAAGGGGCAAGGGCAGTAATATAGTAAGTGGGAACTTTATGATATCTATTGAAGCACTAGCAACTTATGCTATATGTAGTAACATCTTAGGTGGTTGTCAAAGAGTCTATACTCTCGTCAATCTTAAATAAGGGGCTATCAAGACCGAAGTAACGAAACGTCTCACATTGTGAACTTTCGTTCACAAATGCGTCCTTCTCAGACATCCAAAATGATGCCATGGACTCATCAAGGAAATATCCTTGGTCCCATTAAGATTGCTTGCAAGCCCATTGTCCCCAATTGTGCATGTATAACATTTTTTACTCCCGTATGTTGGTAGTGAATGTACTAGACATCTTTTGTTTCCATACAAAATTACTTAAGTCCCTTGTTATCCTGTAAGTGTTGACTAATCTCCCGTGATTGTCCTATTAAAGTGTATGCACTTTATTTGTTTTTGTTGAGTGTTCAAGTAATATATTTACACTGGTGTGTTTAATATTTGTGCTAACTGCGTGTGTTATAGTGTGTGATGTCTTAATTTATCTAAGTGTCAAAGGCTAGAATTTCCAACGTCATGATACACAGTATATGTGTAATTCATGAGGTAGACTTTCGAGCTATGATTCTTAGATTTCTAATTTATTTGGTCTAATTACTACGTTATGAAACACTTATAAAAATCTAACGAATAACATGTGTTACAAAAGACGCACACAATATACAAGCACAAAACTTGGCGCGTACAATTTGCACGCTGTGAAGAACATACATTGTTTTTAATTCATGTACTCTGTCTTTCACACGTCTTTCATTCACACAAAATCATTATTAATTATCTTGTTAAAATAACAAATGAAGTTTAGGAATAATTATTGCCAATGTAAAAAATGTTGGCAGCAAATTAGGTTTAGAAAAATGATTTTAACAACGCGATTAATAAGTAGCAAAAGATTTAGGAAATTAAATTTAGGCTTAGTATAGCCATACTTTACATTATGTTCATATTACTTTTATATGAAAAATAAGTGAATTTATATATGATATTTACAAATTACATTTGAACTGAAATGTTTACATTATAAAATACAAAATACATTTAAATGAAATCTAAATTAACTAATTAACTCGGTGATTCCTCTGATGATGTCTTCAATGAAAAATGTAGGTGGTGGATGTCACAAGTTCGTCGCGTGTTGTGGTTAGAAATGTTCTGTCCGAATTTATGATAAATTGCACGAAGATTGTCCCAATGTAAAAATTTTTGTTACTGGGTTCTGACGAATTTAGAATGTCGCTGTTTAATAGATGCATCGAAATAAAATATCACAGTTTGTATGTTCGGGCATCATAAATGGCACTTCATTCATCTGGTGATTCAGGCATTCTTGTTAGAAGGTCTGGTAAGATATTTTTGGAACCTTTTATATGCTGAATGTCATAACTAAAGTCTTGCAATATTAAGGCCCACCGTGCGATTCTGTTGTTTTTCGGTGTGCCTTGTTTGATTACCAACAACGGTGAGTTGTCAGTTTGGATGAGAAAGTGGCTCTGAGATATTTCTCAAGTTTAAGGACACAATAGACCACACTTAGACCTTCCAATTCTGCAATGCTATATTTCTTCTCTACAGGTTTGAGCTTGCGGCTGACGTAGAGAATTGGATGTTAAATTCCGTAGTGCTTTTGCATCAATATTCCCGAAATGGCAGTAGTACTGGCATCAGTTTTTAATATAAACTGAGTGTTAATATCTGGTAGACGAAGAATGGGTGGATTGGAAAAAATCAATTTCAATTTCTTAATTGCGTCATCTAAATAGACACTCTTACAAATTTTATTTGGTTGACTCTTTGTCAATAAATCTGGAAAAAAATGGTGGTAAATTCAGCAAAGTTCGGAATGAACTTGCTATAATAATTTACTAGGCCAAGCAGACTTCTGACCTGTTTCTCTGTCATTGGTACATTTAATTTCAAAATTTTTGAAACAATTTTGATGTCAGTTAGCAATTTGCCTTCTGATATTATGTGGCCTAGAAAATCAATTTCTTTAAAGGCAATTTCCACTTTTGTTGGTTTTATTGTTAACCCAAAGTGTTTTATCCTTTCAAATACCATTTGCAGTGTCTGTAAGTGGGTTGTCATGTCGCTAGAATGAATACAAATGTCGTCAATATAAGATTGAACATCAGTGATACCATGTAATAATAATCTTGTCAGTCTTACAAAGGTGGCAGGTGCGTTTTTCAGTCCGAATGGGAGGTATCGCCATTCATATAATCCTAATGGTGTTGAGAATGCTGTCATATGCATAGATTCTGGGTGCATAGGTATTTGCCAGTAACCTTTTGTTAAGTCTAATTTTGAAAAAAAAATAGTAGAATTTGCCATGTTTAGAATTAAATCTTCACAGTTTGGAATTGGTTCACAATCTGTCTTGGTTACTGCGTTTAATTTACGATAATCAATGCACAGTCTTATGGTTTGGTCTTTCTTTTTCACCAAGACTATTGGTGAAGAGTACTCAGACTGTGACTTTTGTATTATTTGATGTTGTTCTAAGTCCAGTATTTTTTTATCTAAATTGTCCCTATAGTGAAGAGGAATAGAATATGGTCTACACTTGAAAGGTGTAGAGTCTGTTAAGGTAATGCAGTGTTGCAGTCTGTCTGTTTTACCTGGTGTACTGGAGAAAATTGTACTATATTTTTGTAGCAAGTTTGCTACGTCCTGTCGTTGGGTCTCAGTCAAAGTAGGGGATATCTGTATGTCTTTTAGAGTTTCAGTGTTGTTGACCGTCGGGACCGGGAGTTCTACTTCGTCTGTGTCTGTCTGGCTAATGACTGTTGTTGCTGCTGTCTCGTCGGCTTGGTCGTCATCTGTTCTAGAGTAGTATGGTTTAAGCATGTTAATGTGAAAATTTTTTAACTTCCCATGCATACAAATCTCGTAGTCAACATCAGAAATCTTTCTAACAATTTTAAATGGCCCTTGCCAAGACGTGGAGAGTAGTTCTATCTTTGTCGGGTAGCAATAACAATACGTCTTGGTTGGACTTTAATACTAAAGTTCTGGCACCCTTATTTGCATAGTGCCTATATATAAAACCTTTCTCCTGTAAAGATGTTCTCGCGATGTTGCATGCTCTCATGATCTTATCTCTGGTTTGCGTTACCATATCAGTAGGTGGACACTGGTAGTTGGTTGTCTACTGTGTTTGTTATTATTTCCTTGTATATGGAAAGTGGGCCTCTTGGGTTTGCCCCGTAGATCAACTCAAAGGGAGAGAAGCCCGTGCTTGCTTGCGGCACTTCTCTATAGGCGAACAGCACTTCTGGGAGTAGAGTATCCCAATCAGCGGGGTTTTCAGCTGTCACCTTTGCAAGCATGTGTTTAAGGTCCCCGTTAATTTTTTATACAACTCCATTCACCGCAGGTCGGTACGGAGTTGTGAACCACTGCTTGATACCCAGTAACTTAGTTACTGCCTGTGTTGATGCGGCTATGAATTGTGTCTCCCTATCTGATAAGATTGTTTCTGGGAAGCCGAAACGTGAAAATACCTGCACAAATACCTCCGTCTCATCTTTAGAGGAAATCGATGTTAACCAGGGGTGTACCGGATTTCGGCTCCGGCAAATCCGGAATAAGGCCATTTTTACAAATCCTGCTTCGGCTCCGGCTCCGGTCCAATTTTGCCGGATTTAGGCGGATTTGTGTTGCCTATTCACGTGAATTTTCTGTACATGTTTCATGAGGCCAAGCCGAATTTTAGGCAATAGCACATTAGCACTTCCGGTTTACTATTTCTCGCTGATGTAAATACGAATTTTAAGGGAAAAAAACACACATTTTGAATTTTAATGGTGCATTACTTCATGAGTTTGTGGGACTTGAATATTTCTTATTTTCGTAAATTTCTTTAGTCTTGCCCATAAAATAAAATGACATCAAAATCTAAGTCATACAGCGCCGTTTGGGATTACTTCAAGGTTAAAGACGATGATTTAGCAAAGGTAATATGTACGTTGTGTGACAAACAGTTATCGCGTGGACGATCAGATCGCCCCAAAGACTTCTCACATCATCAATGCAGACCCATTTGCGATCGATGCACAGGAAAAGCTATGACAAAATGATGGAAAAGAAAGCATCACTGGAGGCCAGTGTATTGGCGACCACATCTATGATTAATCTGGGACCGTGTTTGCACAAAGCAAGCAGCAGTACCCAGCAGTCAATTGTGCAGGCATGGGACCGGGCCAAAATTTGGAACATCAACAGTCGCAATGCTAAACGCATTCATGCTGCCGTAGCCCGAATGATAGCCATAGATATGGAGCATTGTCAAGTAGTGGAACGAGCAGGTTTCAGAGAGTTGATGCATACAATGGAAAAAAGGTATGAATGGTCTTCAAGAAAGTACTTTGCTGAACATGTCATTCCTGACATGTGTAAACGTCTGAAGGTAAAAATTGCAGTAATGATATCTGACACTGATTACATATCATTCACAACAGATACGTGGACAGCTGAACACACCACTCAGTCATTTATGGGTCTCACTAGCCATTGGTTAACAGACTCCTTCGTTCACCGCAGTGTAGTTTTCCATTGTATTGCATTTGATGAACATCACACGGCCACAAACTTGCTTGCACATTTTGAAATGATGCTGGATGAGTGGTCAATTGCACGTGAGAAGTGCCATGTTGTTGTGAGAGAAAATGCATTCAACATAGCCAAATGCTTTCGTGATGGCAGCTATTCAAGTGTTGGATGTTTTGCACACACACTGCAGCTGTGTGTGCGTGATGGTCTTTTGAGTCAACAGTATGTTGCTGGCATCATCAGTACTGAAAGAAAATTGGTAGGGCATTTCAAACACTCTTCTTCAGCAACCAGTCATTTTCATGAACTTCAAAATGAATTAAACCTACCACAACATCAGCTAATCCAGGACGTGACAACACGATGGAACTCAACGTTCTATATGCTATGACGTCTGTTAGAACAACGGCGCAGCATCAACTTGTACTGTGTAGAAATTGATTCGGTAACTTGGCTAACGGCACAGCAGTGGGCAGTCAAGGAGAATGTGGTAGCTACTTTGGCACCATTTGAAGAAATCACACGTGAAATTAGTGCAGCTCAGGCATCAATATCAGTTGTGATCCCATTAGTGAAAACACTCATGGCTTTCCTCCAGAAAGAAGGTAGTGATGCTGGGATCAAAACTATGAAAACAGCCCTGCTTGAAGCTGTTAGCAGCAGATTTGCGGACATTGAATCCAACAGTATTTACACCTGTGCCACACTACTGGATCCTCGATTCAAGCTGTGCTTCTTCTCTGAACGTGGTAGAAGTGATGCACGAGCCCATCTGCTGTTAGCAGCTAACTCCATTATTGATTCATCAAACACAGTCAGTCCACAGGATCCATCAGCTACTACTAGTAGTAGTAGTACTAGTGTTTTGACTTCTGTGAGCACTGCCACACAGTACGCGTCCAGCCTATGGAGCTGTTTTGACACAATTGTCGAGGAAAATCCCACCACAGATCGTTCTGCAAGTGCCGAAGGCAACAGCATTAACACTGAGGAGACACAGTACCTGTCAGAGCCACTTCAAACTCGACAGTCAGATCCAGTTTCATGGTGGCATGCCAATAAGCAAAGATTTCCAAGTATGGCTAGACTGGCGCAGGCATTTCTTGCACCACCACCTACAAGTGTGCCATCGGAAAGGCTGTTCAGTACTGCAGGAGACATTATCACTGACCACCGTAGTAGCCTTTTACCACAAAATGCGGAGACGTTGATTTTCCTGTAATACAACTCGTCCCTTCTTGACTCTGAGAGCTCAACTTCACAGCCATAATGAAGACTGACTGACTGAAATAGTGAAATTACTGAATGAATGTATTTCAATAAATTCAATCTGTTCAACGTACTGTTGTTGTGAGTTGTAACTGAGCTGCCAATTTGCCAACTGAAAACAATGTGAAAACTAAAACCTGAAACTGAAAACTAAAAATTAAAATTACTAAATTAGCATTATGTGCTTATGTATTATGTTTCATCTTGAACTTATGGAGCTTAATATTACTTAATTACTTATTCTAATGTAAATGTAATTATTTTACATTTAAATGATTTAATAAGAGTATATGTCATCATTGTCATGTCTATAGTAATGAACTGCAGTAATGAACAGTCGAGTGACTCCACTCACCTAAGTCAAGTGATGTAGTACGTTAGTTTATTGTTTATTTGTAAATCCGGCTCCGGTCGGATCTCACTTCATAAATCCGGCCAAATCAGGCTCCGGCCGGATTTCAAAAATTTGAATCCGGTACAGCCCTAATTTTAACAGAATAGCTTCTGGCCAGCGAGAGCAGAAATCTACTAGTGTTAAAATATACCTGTTCCCTTTATTTGAAAGCAACAAAAGGTTGTATATATAGGCATTATGCAAACAAGGGTGCCAGAACTTTGGTACTAAAACCCAACCAAGACGTATTATTATTGTTACCCGACAAGATAGAGCTACTCTCCACGTCTTGGAAAGGGCCATTTAAAATTGTTAGAAAGATTTATGATGTTGACTATGAGATTTGTATGCATGGGAAGTTAAAAAAATTTTTCACATAAACATGCTTAAACCATGCTACTCTAGAACAGATGACGACCAAGCCGACGAGACAGCAGCAACAACAGTCATTAGCCAGACAGACAGACGAAGTGGAACTTCCAGTTCTGACGGTCAACAACACTGAAACTCTAAAAGACATACAGATATCTCCTACTTTGACTGAGACCCAAAGACAGGACGTAGCAAACTTGCTACAAAAGTATAGTACAATTTTCTCCAGTACACCAGGGAAAACAGACGGACTGCAACACTGCATTACCTTAACAGACTCCACACCCTTCAGGTGTAGACCATATTCTATCCCTCTTCACTATAAGGACAATTTAGACAAAGAAATACTTGACTTGGAACAACACTAAATAATACAAAAATCACAGTCTGAGTACTCTGCACCAATAGTCCTGGTGAAAAAGAAAGATCAAACCATAAGACTGTGCACTGATTATCGCAAATTAAACTCAGTAACCAAGACAGATTGTGAACCAATTCCAAACTGTGAAGGTTTAATTCTAAACATGGCAAATTCTACTATTATTTTTTCAAAATTAGACTTAACAAAAGGTTACTGACAAATACCTATGCACCCAGAATCTATGCATATGACAGCATTCTCAACACCATTAGGATTATATGAATGGCGATACCTACCATTCGGACTGAAAAACGCACCTGCCATCTTTGTAAGACTAACAAGATTATTATTACATGGTATCACTGGTGTTCAATCTTATATTGACGACATATGTATTCATTCTCACTACATGACAACTCACTTACAGACACTGCAAATGGTATTTGACCACATAAAACACTTTGGGTTTAACAGCAACCATTTGAAAGGGTTTTGAGGCGGTTTTTGTTGGTTGAACCTCTGCTGTTGGATGTTTCCCTGTTTTGATAAGCTTTTGGCATATGACACAAGATCGACAATAGTTCTTTACATCTGAACAAAATCTTGGCCAGTAAAATTGCGTAAGAACTCTGGCTCTCGTTTTTTCGTAACCCATATGCCCTCCGAATGGTGAATTGTGTGCTATGTGTAGCACTGTTTCCTGATGTGTCTTGGGCAGAACTATTTTTTTTGTAAAGTAATATAGTTCTTGGTGTACATTCTTGCTAAGATGGTTTGACTTAATTTAAAATACCAGGCAGCATTTTTGGCTTGTTTGGGTTTTAGCCCTACAATTTAAAATAGTTTGATAGTGTCGGATCTGAGCGCTGATCTTGAATGAAGTCGTTGGTGGTTGTTTCATTCACTAAATTATCAGGGGAAATAATTTGTAGTGATTCACTGAGTTGCTCGCTATGCTGTTTTGCAGTGTCTGATCTTGTGACTGCATTAGCATCTTGTTGTTGTTCCCAGATCTTTATTTCTTCCTTGGAACAGTTTTTTACATCGGGAAGATTTTCAATAATAAGATCTGCGCACGGATTCTCCAATACTGCACAGATTACACGACCAGATATGAATGGTGTGTGTGGCTAGGGGATATTTTTCAATATTACCCGCAAATGTGCGACATGTTACACAGTCTCCTATGTAGTCAGTGTCTTGGATAAATGTTCTTCTGACCTCAATCAAGGTTGCTCCGCTATCACGAATTATTTTTAATGGCTTTTTGTTTATGAAGCCTTTATGGAAGTCTAGTTTGCCTTTTGGTGTTAAAGCAGCGTTGGCACTTTCATTTGTGATTGGGATGGTGTGACTCCAGAATATTGTCTGAATGAAATTTCTTACAGGTGTTACATTCATCATAGTTAAATATATCAATAACTTCTAAAGCATTCCCATTCTCATGTTCACTTTCATTTTCTATATCATTCTCATCTTGATGAGCTATCTATCAAAATAGCATTTACTTCTTTTAGCCTGCGACGACCTTCACAGTTTGAGGAATAATGGCCATAAGCCCGGCAAAAGAAGCATTTAACAGCTCTTTTGTACTCTGTATGCTTTGTTTTTTGCTTGTTCACCATCATTTCTAGATGATGCTTATAATTGGGGTTCTTATCACACATCGAGTAATCGTCGTGTGATAATCAGCAATATTTACATGTTGAAAACCTTACTTTAGTTTTATTCCTATTCTGAAATGGTTTTGGTGTTGTTACATTTATAGCAGCTGCTACATCATTCTGATTATCATTAAGAACAAAGATGTCTCTGTTCGCTGTGAAGAATGCATTAACTTTCTGCTCTATGTTATGAATGGTCTGACAATCACTTTGTTGTAAGAATTTGGAGAAAGCTGTTGGTAATGATGTTATAATTTTGTTTATAATCATTAAGTCTTTTAGTTTGTCGAAAATTTTCTCTACGTTTGCTGAGTTAATACATTTAGTGAATACATCTTGTGTTGTTGAGACGTAGTCTATGAATGTTTGATTGGCTTTTGGGCTTAGTTTAGCAAACTGCATCTGATATCCAGCAGTGTTTAATGAAAAATGTTACATTATTCTCTGCTTGACATAGTCATAATTTATTCTTAAATCTTGAGGAATGTTTTCTGTTACTTTTATTGGCTCCAAAGCAAAATTTCTCATGTATAGTCAAGGCCCAATTCTCTTTAGCAATATCGTGGTAGTGCATTAAACATTCAAAATTTTCTAGTCCATGCGCCAATTGGTAGTGCATTAAACATTCAAAATTTCTGTTATGAGTCTCCAGACACAAAGGGTTTACTATTCCTTTGAACTTATTGAATTTTGTTCTTCTTCCTTGCTTTTTAATTTTTTCATTGAGATCGCTACATTGGCGTTTATTTCTAGTTGTTTTACTTTCATTTATGTTTCTGGCTCTATTTTCTTAGCTTCTAATTCTAGTTCTCTCTGTTTGATTGCTGCTTCAATTTCTAACTTTTTGTTAGCTGCTTATACTTCCAATTCTAACTTTTTGTTAGCTGCTTGTACATCTAATTCTAACATTTTGTTAGCTGCTTCTAATCTTGCTTTTTGTTAGCTGCTTCTAATTCTTTCTGTCTTATGGCTGCTTCTGTTGCTTTGGTTAGCTGCCTCTATTTCTAATTTCTTCTGTTCACGTTCTAACGCTCTTTCTTGTCGTTCTTGTTCTTTCTCTTCTCTTAGCAAATTTTCTGCATGTTTCTTCTCACTCCAGTCTGCTAATTTATCTCCTGTGTATCCTAGTTTTTTTTCCTAACTCAATACACTTTTCTTACGTCGACAATTTTAAATTTTACAAAATTATTTATGTACACAAAAAATTATGTCCCTTGGGAATTAATTATACAATGTGCCGGTTGGGTATCTACCTTTTAGTAAGATTACAAAATGGTACATAAAATTTACATGCGTGAAAAGAAAATGAGTGACTATTTATTGACTCAATTCAAGAAATGAATTTTTAACTTAGCTGATTTCAAGGGTGTTGCTCCAGCACTACTGACGACTTCTGTTCTAGCTGTTTTCGTGGGTTCTGAAACTTGTTTACAGGTATCATCACATATATCAACATCAACCTGTTGTTGGACAGAAAAACATTAGTATCGTCGTATAGTCATTTCAATGTCATGTAATGAGAGAGAATATTAAGTAATTAGCTTTAGAATAGACTTTAGAGTGTAATCAGAACAAATATATGTATTCTACAATTAAATTGTCGTTGTCGTGTGTGTTTAAAGTTTTATATGGCTAGTCAAATAACTGTCACAGTTTTTAAATTCTAACTGTTTTAAGACTCGTCAAAACGGACGTATTATATATTTTACATGTCAGTGTCTAGCGGTATTAGAAAGTGAAGGGTTCAAGACAGGTAGATAGTACGAGCATAGATGAGACATAAACACATGAGTCAATAATATATAATTTATTACTCTAGGATATAATCACACAATATCACACAACAGTGTCTCATCCATCGTTACAGCTTTCGTTCTCGCACTAATTCAAGATATAGAAACAATGTAGCAATGCAATGTCACGGTACAAGCCACTACGCTCTCGTATCACAGCCACAAACACACACAAGCACAAAGTCAAGCGGCTCAGCTATCTAATGGCCCTGAAGTCCTATGTATAGTCTATTGTGTCAAACTCTCAGCTATGCATCCTCTCTCTGTCATGTCCAAAACCCGTCTGGCTTCTCCTTGACTGCCCGGTGGTCACGAGGTGTTTGCCTCTCGTGCAACCCGTGGGAAGTCATATGTCTCGCATACTCCTGGTTGAGGCTAGGCGTACTGCGTAGTTCTATTCAGGGTGACCCTGTCCTTAACGGGTACAGTCCTGTCTCTGCTGCCCTCAGCATCTAGACAATTCTCTTTCCTCCGTACTCACCCCATGTCCGGAAGAAAATTTGCGGAAGAAAAATTGAGAGAGAGAGAGAGAGAGAGAGAGAGAGAGAGAGAGAGAGAGAGAGAGAGAGAGAGAGAGAGAGAGAACAAACAAGCTGAGCGAGAACAAAGACAGAATGAACGGGAAGCCTAAAGTCTACAGGAAGAGAAAGAGACATAAGTCAATATTATGAAACTGGAGCTTGAAAAGTTAAAACAAGTTCTATCTACATGGAAAAACAAAAGTATCAGTTTGAGACGGAGAAGGAGACTGCACTCAAGAAATTAGAGCTGGCGTCAAATGGACAGAGCGATGAGGGCAAAAGACATTCTCACTGTTCACAGCGACTAAAACTGCCATATTTTACAGATAGAGATAATATACAGGAATATCTGGACAGATATGAGGCCGTGGCTGAGGCTTTAGGCATTCCAGAAGGAGAATACGATATGCAGCTTAGTGAATATCTTACAGGGAAGGCCTTAGATAGATATGATGTTAAATTTACCAGTGTTAGAAAAAAAATTACTATGCTATTTATAAATAGCTACTATTCTATACTATGCTACTTATAAAGTTAAATCTGACTGAACACGGATACAGAACTAATGTCAGACAACTTGTGCCAGAGAATAATCAGCACTTTACAGTCTGTATCAACACTTTAAATAATCTATTTAATAAATCGTCAGAGCTAACAGAAATAGGAAGAAACTTTAATGTTCTAGTGGACCTGATGCTACGAGACAAGGTATTTTCGTCATGTAATACAGACTTGGTAGCTTTCTTTCTAGAACGCAAACCATAGGACATTGAAAAAATGCCCTAGTTAGGTCAAAACTATATGACAGCAAATCCGAATCGTTCGATTAGCAGACAAAATGAAGTGGAAATAATCTGTGTAGCCTATACTAAACAGGATCAGAATCCAGTTATCAGACACAGGTCAAGAAGTGTGGATTCAGCACAGAGGTTTGAGCAACAGGGACCTCAATACAATGATTTCCGTAGCATCCTTTTAGCAAATCAGGACGTTATCCATACCACAATGGGAATTTTAAGAGACGTCATAATTTTAACTCTGGATATTTTCAATGTGGCAGTTGGAGGCACAAAGCATCAGAATGCGATGTACAGCCTTCCAGTGAGCCAACAAATAACAGGAGGAAGAATATTACTTCTTTCAAATGTGGAAGAAAGGGCCACTTCCGGTATCAATGTACGAGGGAGGATACTGAGCACCCAAGTGCAGCCCAAGTGATTGAGACACTCAATAACGAGAGCTGTGATGGATGCAAACCTCTGTTTGACAAAGACAGTCAGCCTTCTTAATGTGTGGTCACCCATTCCCAGCAGGATCATTAGTGCACACAGGAGGAAGCTTGAAATTGCACCATGGGTTTGTTAATAATCCAGAATTAACTCTTAGAGATTCAGAGTGCACAGCGATAGGAGTGAGAAAAAGTTTGGTACACCCCTCGTCTTACACAGAGAAAAATGTCAGGTGCATAACTTTCAATGGGACAGTGAAATGTTACCCATTACGGAGATCACAATGACAACATCCTATATGATGTGTAGAGTGACATTGTGTGTCCTGAACTCCCCAGTCGCACACTTGATCATTGGAAATGTACTAACAGTCAAAGCATGTACAGAGGAGAACATTGATAACTGGTATCACAAATATGGTGTAAGAAGTAACGCGGTAGTTACCAGAAGACAAACTAGAATAGATACAATAGCTGAAGAAGAAGCGACACTTGAAGTGGACAACCAGACATAGAATAACAATGGTACAACTGATCAGAAGAAAACTGATCTAAAAACGAGCTTTACTGTCTGTCAAAGACAAGAAATCACTCTTGACAAATGTTTTCAGGTGTATAATACTTCGGAATACAAGCAATAAAAGACTGATAGGTTGGGCTTCGAAGAAAAGAATATTAGTCACACTTGCCAGTTATCAGATGACAAGACCACACGCAGACAAGGTGGGGTACCTTCAGCATATAGAGACCTGATTATGAGAACAGCTCATGATATTTCATTTGCAGGTCACATAAGAATAATGCGCACACAGCATAGAGCCGTGTCCCAGTGTTATTGTCCAGGGTTTAGTAAAGATAGCAAGCTAAACAGCAGCTCCTGTGCACCGGTGCAAGCTACAGATATGAAAGTTAGGCCATCATTGACCCAGTGTCAGTGAGATCCAACAGGTTTTTTAGGTATATCTTGACCATGATTGATCGGTACACTATATGGCCAGAACCCGTACATGTCACACAGTACAACATAAGCTTTGGCCGAAGCACTATTAGATGTACTATATAGTTGGGTTATCCCTAATGAAAATTGCCTGACAAGGGGTGAAAATTTACGTTTCGGATGATTAGAGATGTGAATAAGATGTTTCACATCACGCAGATCTACAATACAGTCAAAAAGAAATTTTTGTGATCCATCACATCAGTGTTGTATGTGTGGACACAGAAGGGCAGACCCAACGAGGACACCACAGTGGGTTAGTTAGTTAGTCTTTCATCTTGAGCCTAAGGCGGCTCTTTGGGCAGAAGTCATGGCGCTCCATGTCTGTCAGTTCGCTGCTACCTGTTGTAGATCCTGGATGCTCACTTGGCAGTTGAATGAGCCTTTTCTGATGATGGTTCTATGAAGGGTTTCTCTTTGTCTTCCCCGTTTTCTTTTCCCTACTGGTGACCATAAGAGGGCTTTGTTGTGGAGTCTTGTCTTATCCATTCTGAGTACATGACCGATGTAGTTCCATCGGCGTTTTCTTATAAAATTGGATACGATATCTTGCTTAGTCTCTTGTCGTATTTGCGTATTGGTTCTGAAATCTGTCCAGTGGAGGTTTAGAATTCTTCTAAGACATTTGTTCTCAAAAATGTCTATTTTTTAAATCTAAAGCTTCCGTTGTTTCCAACTCTCACATCCATACGTTAGCAATGGAATCACACAAGAGTTGAAGATTTTAAGTTTAGTATGTTTCCTGAGTGTCTTTGACTTCCAGATGTTTGACAGTTTATTGAAGGCACAGATGCCAGTGCGACTCTAGATATTTCTGGCGTTGAGTGTCCTGTAGATGTCATTTTGCTTCCTAGGCATGTGAAGCTGTTGATTTTTTCAAGAACATGGTTGTTTAAATTGGTGTCGTCTGAACTGTTGGTAAGATCAATATTTTTTTTGTTTTTACGGTGTTAATTTGGAGACCAATTTGTTCTGAAACATTTTGGATATGGTTTATTTTCTCTTGGGCATCTACATCCACAGTGGGTGCAACAACACAAAAATTTAACAAAACTAGTTTCTAGTCATCCCATGTTAATTCTCCTTACTTTTGTCTTACAATGTACACGTGGGAGAGACACATCATCGACAGAAACTGGTTGAGGTGTGATACACGAGAAGAATCCTGTCGTGTATCCAGTACTACAGGTCAGCAGTGAACTTTCGCAACCAGAGACAAAATCTTCAACGTGGCGACGGGAGGTCAGGGCTTTTGTGTGGTCGGTAAATAAACGGTCCAGTTTTCCAATGAACAAACACTTCTTCAAACAAACTGATCACAGACCACTCAAGTTCATCCAGACAGCAGCAATGAAGAATGCACCTGTTCATCGACGGAGTATATTGCTGCAGGAATACTCGGTCGTGCCGACGCCTATACGTGATGAAGTCAACACCATGGCAGATTTATTATCCAGAGGCTACCAAGGGCATGGATCCACGAGGACAATGAAAATTTTGCGTTTGTTTTAATTAGAGACATTGAGAATATAAAATATTGTGTGTTGGAGTACAGGGGCGATGTAGCACCTCAACATTTTTCATTGTCGTTTCATTGGATATCCTGTTACTTATCATAATTCTCAAGGTTGCATACTTCGTGTGTTCTTTATGATAGTACTTGTAGGTATACAAGGTGGAATTTATTTCTGCATGAGGAATCTGTTAGGTTACTTGTTGTTATCTACTATATTATTTAGTATGGTAGTTGAAATGAGAAAGAAATGGAATAGAGAGTATGGGGATGCATACTCACTGCTACTCACGCATCGTTACTGCACTCGTTCCCAAACTTAGAGAAACATTACTCTCCCATCATATGAAAACTGTGTTTTATTTTGAGGAGGGGGTAATGTAACGTGCGTGTTTTTACGCCAAGGCAGGAAGAGGTAGAAGCTAAGAATCTAATAGAAAAATCGAGGCTCCAGGGGCCAGATAGGAGGTATGCGGATGTGGGATCAGAGAGGGTGAGGAGAAATCCCAAGACAATGGTTGAACCTCAACACCGTGATTGTTAGAGCACGTACGGGTCAATAGGAAATGACTAATGAGAGGCAAGAACGTGCCGCAGAAAGAATAGCAAAGGAATACCACAGCAATGTAATGCTGGGGGAAGTTTGCAATTGGGTGAAATAGACTTTCACGGGTGGGCCAAGGGAGAGTGAATAAAGAGAGAAGTCTGGGCAAATTGGAAGACAGTTGAGTCGGGGCTAAGTGAGGGAGACTTAGCCGGACACTGGAGTTCTGAGGCTTAGCCAGGAGAGCTTAGTGTGTGGGCTACGTTAAGGAAAATAGCCAGTTACTCGGTGATGGGGCTAAGGAGGGAAACCTAGCCAGGCATTCAGTTGAGTTCGGACATGGGAAAGAGTCCGGCGCGACTAAGTGTGTCGCAAGGCCGATTGAAGGCAGTAGTGTGTATTTACCTGTTCCAATGTAGTTTCTGGGAACAATGTATGTTTTCATCATGTCTCTTCATAAGCAATAAATTTGTGTGCGCGAAAAACCAGTGTTATCCAGTGCCTATAGCTATACATAAGAATACCTGCGGAGTATTCATACAGACATACCTCTGGACATAATCATGGCCAATTATATCTGTCAATAACATTGCGGCAGTCCTTTACTGTGACCAGGACCTCTTTGTCTGCAGCCACGCGTACATATGATTTAGCCCTGAAGCACCTTGAGCCTGTCCGCGAGTGTGTGTAAAGGTAGGATGTATCGCATACACACTAGATGCATGTCCCATGTCCATCCTAGGATCGTCCGCATAGCTTCATTCTGTATGTACTCTAGTTTCACCAGCTGACTCATTGACAGTGTGAGCAATCCTAATCCAAACTCAGCTACAGATAGAATAATATATTAATAGAGTATGAACACCATTCTTAGCTCAAGTCCCTTCTTAGATTTCATAGCAACTCCTTCTACATAGTCCTTGAATAACAGGCTCCTGTCAAAAGTGATTCCAAGATATCTCAGTCTACTTTCTGTATTCACATTTCCGCTATTTATTATGAGACCTGGGACGTGAGCGTTAACGATCTTATTGTCCAGAAAACACCATAATACGGATGCCTCATCTGGGTTAATGACACCACCGACCTCTGTACACCAGTCGATGATATTTTAACTCCCTCCTGCAACTCTTGGGCTGTTTACTTCCAGTGTCTTCCCTGTCTATTCACAGGGACAATATCTGCAAATGTCAGTATCCTTCCAATCTGTTGTGCTTCAATGCTTGCAATCTTGCAATCTTGTAAGCCTGGCAGGCTTGTCCATGGGACATGTTTTTCGGTCCCATCCAATGGTAATTTATGCCTGTCCCATCCCGTCCCATCCTATCCCTACACTATTCAGAAAATCCCCCTTTTGTCCAATGGGAGTCCCATGGCCAAGCCTGGATATTATACTATGAATACAAAAAGCAAAATGACGCCTTTTTTCAGCGTAACGCGTGCGTCGTCGATCAAATTCGCAACTGCGAGTGCTAACAAGACAAATCACCTGAACAAGTCAAGCAACCTGATACGGGGGAAAATAGCACGTAGCAAAAACACCAAAAGACACATGGCATCCGCGATGTGCTGCGTGGAAGCCGACAAGAAGACGAACGGAGAGAATCTACCTGCGAGCTGCAGCAAACAACAAGAACCTCAAGCAACCTCTAACGAAGTTACTACGGGGAAGGACGACGACAACCCACCACAAACAAGAGCCAAACCTACTAAGAAGCAGAGAGAGGAGTAAGACACCAGAGTCGGAAACACCGACTCATCGACAAACAAATGGGTTGTAAAGCGTATCCAAGTGGAGCTGACTGATGAACAAATCCTTATGCAGCTATAAGAAGAGAATCACCACATCCGAATCTTTAAGACGAAGCGGCTTCTCACCTACTCCAAGATTCCAACAATCTTGGCGGTGGTGAGTACAGAGGGCAGCAAGATGCCGATCACAGTATCAATCAACAAGAAAAGGCAACAGCCAGAGAGATTTATCCCAAGAGTCAATCAATGTTCAAGATGCCAAAGGGCCGGAAACAGCAGAGCAACATGTCGCAGTAAGACAGAGATCTGTCGATACCGCGCCGATCACCACGACTTCAAGGAGTGTTCGCTGGCCAAACAGGACACGGTCTTCCGAGCACCCAACAACAAAAGAAAGTGCGCCAACTGCCTGGGCAAGCATGGAGCAAGACACCTAGGCTGTCCGTACCTCCAAAGACACAGAGACGTCTTCAAAATCGCCATTACCACAGGAGGCAAAAAGACCAAATAAAAAGTCCTTATAAGGACTGCAACCAGTCGAACAGGAGCCTTCACCAACACAGGAAACCACAAGAGGAGACGGGACAAAGAATAGCCGCCGACCAATCCCCCCAGCTGACGTCAAAGACACAAACGCTTATGTAACCAGTCCGAGGCAGAACTCATTCGTAAGAGCGCACAAGACAAAAACAGGGTTAAAAACCCATAAAAACCACGGATCTCAACAATAACCAACACCGAGGAAGCAGGTTGAACGAGACCGAATTTGAAATTTTTGTTTTGAAAATTGGAAAAGGAAATAGAAAGCAAAATGAAACTTCAAAGCACCAGTAAATTTATGGAATTCAAAACAATTTATTCCCTTAGTGAATTTAAACAATCAATCAATCATGTGCCATGCCGGAAAGCGTGGGCGGTCATGATTCGCCATTTCACTCGATCACCAGAGTCGTGGATCAGCTCAGTGTTCCTGTCTCGTCCATGCCATGTGGCCAAGCCATCCAGGTATTTTCCTCTCGGTCTTCCTCTTGGTCTGTTCCCTTCGATCTTGCCAGCTGTCACTAAGTTCTCCAGTCCATTTCTTCTCATAACATGTCCAAAAAAGTTTGACTGTCTACGTCTAATTTCTCTAATCAATCTACGATTTTCATTTGTCTCTTGTAGTACTTGGTCATTGGTTTTTCTATCTGTCCATGGTATTCTTTAAACACAGACGCTATAAATAAAATATTGCGAGATTTCTTGCCTGGCATATTTCGATGCATCGCATCAGGTGCATACTGCAGAGTTATATATCATACGTATATGAGAAAAAAATGAAAGATACTTTGGATGAAATACGATGTACATCGACACTGATATTGCACGGATGTGCAGAACGTTATATCAACGGCAGCCTAACACTTAGCAGGACGTCCTTCTGTTTATATAGCAACGATAATATATCAATTATTCCTTAACATAACATGACATACAACTCTGCAGTGTGCACCTGAGTCAATATACGATTAAACTAGTTTTGTCTGTCTATTGGTCATGCCTCAGTACATTTCCTGAGAGAGGCGCTGGTCCGACATTTGAGTACAGGGTTTGAATCCCGGTCGTAACATGTTTTCAAATTTTAGTTTCTATTGCGTCCTCTAGTCTCTACTTCCTCTTCTCCTTCTGTCAGCGCCAAAATTATTGATTTTTACTAGTCTACTTCATTATTTTTTGGTGGTTGCTGCCTTTTTTTCC